>JAKFQP010000112.1:2746481-2888310 GCA_023375905.1 Nycticorax nycticorax
ACAAATAGACAAAATTACAGAAATCAATGTTGCACATTATTAGTAACTGAATTTGGTGAACTAAGACCAACTGTGCCTTCTAGCTTGCGTGATATTCATCATCTTAAGTATGTTTGTTGAAGTAGCACCCATAGACTTGCCTGCTTGTGATAAGTAAAGTAAGAAACTATTTTTATATATGATTTAAATAACTTTTTATCCTAGATAGTTTTCACCTTCTGTGAAAGTGACTTTTGAGTGTGGAACCAGTAATTCTGATGCTAGAACAGGAGATGTCTGAGTGCACTTCCCTTAGTGGTGAAAAATAAGGCTCTGCATAACTCAGGTCTATCCAGAATGCTACTAACTGATACATTCACTTTTAAATAGTATGACAATGTATGAAATTAATAAGGGAAGGGATTGACAGTGCAATGAAGTATATTGTTTTAAATAATGTGAAGATGACCTTGAGATGTAGAAAGTACCAATTTCCAGTTGCTGTGCCAGTATTGAGCTAGAGTTTTCGCAAAAGATTTGTGCAGTATGGAAGGATAGCTACTGTAGTTAGAATCAGGAAGAAAAAGAAGGTGAAAGCTATTGCTAACAGCAGCAGTAACTGTTGTTAAGTGACTGGTTTAGGAAATTATCCCAGCCTGTTGCATTTTGTGGCAACTTGAAATGTTCTTGCAGGATTTGTGACAAAAATCTGTTTTTAAACATCATCCAAAGCCATGTTTTACCTTGAAAATGTTTTACTTTTTTTTTGTTGTGGGGTTTTTTTTGTTGTTGTTGTTTTGGTGGGGAAGGAATAAGTAGCAAAGATGACAAATCAGAACATGTTTGTATAGAGCTGCATTAACAACATTTGTTCTTCAACAAGTCTATTACCACTGAGTTTACATTACTACATCTTCATAAATGTACAGAAGCTGACAAATAGCCAGAGCACAGAAACCACAGTTTGTAAACAGGCAAATATCAAGGTAGCTATTCTTCAATGTTGCTAATTTTCCAAGACTGATTTCCCAGACTGAAGGAGATGGAGATTGGGTAAATTTCCATATTTGTGAGATAACTCTTATTTTCTTTAAAATACTGATCATGCATACTTTTAAAACATTTTTTATGGTATAGATTTCAGTCAAAATTATCAAATTATATGATCAGATACAGGGGTTTGCTTAGTTTAATTTTTTTTGAAGAATGAGTTTTAAAACTGAATGACCAATACAGCCACAGAAGTTATTGCTATTATATCTAGTATGATGCCAACAATAAATCAGAAGAATGAATGGAAGAAATGTCTAGCAGGGCTTTTGCAGTTGTAAATGCAACTTTTGTCCCAAGAAGTCCCAAAAATCAGAGGAAAGGTTACCTGATCTTATATTCTATTTCTTAATATACAGTAGCAGTCAGATTCAAAACACACTGAATTACAGCTACTACAGCTATAGCTTGATCCAGTATACCTGTTTCTATTATAGAAGATGGACTAACTTTGATGTGTCCTGGTTACTATGACTATACACTATGTACTTTCTCATGAATGCAAAAAAAACCCCTCTTTCAACAGCACAGTCAGGCTGTGTCTTGACTCTGGGTCTGTGATCCAGGACCCTTTTTCCTGCTGGTCAGAACTGCCTTTTGTCTTTTCAGACTGGCTGGCTGTTATTGCTGTTTCACTTCAGTGCAACAAGAATAATAAATAGCAAAAAGAAATATTTTCTTTTTAAAGATGCTAATTTTGCTTGCCATTATTTCCATCTTTACTAGCTTATTGTTTTCCAGGGCTGCAACTTCAGCTTGCATAAATTGGTGCAGCTCCAGTGGCTTCTGGAACTATGCTGATTTACACCAGCTAATGATCTGTCTCCCCCTGACTAGGAGCACCACTGGCAGTGCAGAGTACTTCTGTGCTACCCCAGTCCATTTCGCTAATCCCCATTTAGTGATTTTAAATATTTCTAGTTACTGTCTCTGTTTTACAGATATAGTAAATCTTCAAGTATAAGAAAGCTACAGCAGAACTGGAAGATAAAACAATTCTATTTCAGTATGTCAATAAAATATTTTAACACCCTATGTTATGCAAATTAATATATTACAAAATAAACTTCCTGGGTTTTAGAGAGAGTTTCATTTATGATTCTGGTCTTCACAAAACAAAATGCTTTTCCACTGTATATATGATACATTTTTTTTCTGTAAAACTAAATCAATGTCACCATTCAAACAGTAGAGTGACAATGCTAGCACATGTTAAATCTGAGATCACACCCAGTAACTAAACGAAAGAAATACTCGGCTGCATGAGTGCAGGAGAGATGTGCCTTGGATTGAGATAACAAATGACAGCTTATGAGATTGACAGTTAAAAAAATGAATTTCAGATGGAGGTTCCTCTAAATGAACGCTTCTTTGGGATTTGGAAAATGAGAAAAAGAAGAGAGTAATCTGATAAAAGGAGAGGGAGAAAGATTGGCTTTTGAAGACACGCTAGAACAGATGATTGGGAACAGTGAAAAGATTTGGTCTCTTCAGATATTTCTGAAAGCAGGTGAGCCTACACCAGCATGCATGCACTTTGGGAAGGAAATCTGGAAACACAGAAGGCCTAAAAATGTGTTAGGATTTTAAACAGACAGGTTCAGAAATTAAATCTGAGGGGAAAAAATAACCTACAGAGGGTAACAGATTATGCCATCAATGACTGCTGACTATTCTACAGTCTTCACTTAATTTCTAGAATCTTACTGAGATTCCCCTGTCCTCCCCAGAAGGGTCCTGGAAAGCAGATAAAACTTCTATAATTTACTAGGCTTTTATGGGGCAACCCTTACGAAAGGTACTGAAGGTTTCCAAGAGTCCCACCTTCCTGAGCCCTCCAGAAAACCTGTCTGGAGCTTTAAATCCTCACTTTCTTTGAACTCATAACCCAACCCTTCTGATCCGCAGAAGGCATTCAAGCTTCAGACAGGGAGCAGAAAGATATTTACATTTATAGCTGAGTATAATTGGGAGTTTAACTTTGTATTAGGCTACAAAGCTGATGATTAAAATGTACAAGCTCAAATTACAGAACAAGATTGAAGACCCAGTATGTCTTCTTTCATAAGTGCACTTAGATACAGACATCTAACAAAAAAAGTCTGCATGCATTAAATAAAGAGAACATAAGGGCTAAATTATAGGGTTAAAAGGCATTCCTATTCCTGTGACTAAAAGTAACACAGGAAGTGCTTTGAGGAGATTCTTACTATTTTTATTTCTGGTACAATAGAATAGTTTCAGAAGTAATAGGTTTGTACAATTTCTTTGTTTTCTTCCCTGTTGATACTGTTTGTCAGGTATAAAGCTGACATTATAAACCTAACACTCTCTCATACTTCGTTATAGGCATTATGAGCACAGAAGAGCAGTTCAGGCAAGTTTCATGTGTCACATAAAAATTAAAATTAAAAAAAATAAATAAAATAAATACAGTTATAAATCAGTAACTTGGTGCAGTAGACAGGAAAAGCAACATCTTTCCACTGGTATTACCAACCTGTTAGAATGTGACTAGGTACATTTTTTTGTTGTCATTAGAAAAAAAAACAAAAACAGCTGGATTTCTGAGTCCTACTATGACAAAGTGTCAAAGAAGTGGATTTAACATTCTAGAAATATTTCTGTAGGAACTTCTGTTCTCATGATAGGTCTGAGGGGTAACCCAGGCTGTGTTTAGAATAAAATTGTTTATGCTGATAACTGTATGCAGAATAATCCAGGTGCTTTTCTGGACAATAAGAACAGAGAATAGAGTGGAAGTCTGTTACTTGTTCTAAAAAAATAAAAGTTTTACAGAAAGAAATAAATTTTTTCCTCATCTGGAAGGTGGAGCCATCAAAGAAAACTGGTTGCTCTTTACAGGAAAAAAAAAGAAAAAGAAAAGGATATCCATTGATTCTAACAGTGCCAGCTAGCTGTTCACACACACTTAAACTAGGTATGAAGCCCTTATTCTTTGAACTGAAATTTGCCCTGTTGATCAAAGGGCCTATTTTGCAGTACCTGCAGTATTTATTTTTTGGCAGATCTAAGACATCTACTAAAGCCTTTCAACCCCTGTCTTCACAGCTGTATTATTGGTAAGGAGTAAAAAATTTATTGTGATACTCATTTGGGAGCTTTCTTCAAGGGGTTAGCTGCATAAACATGCCATAGCATCAAAGCAAGACAAAAAGTCAAAGGTTGCAGTTATTTAAGTTAGGAAGGGGTTGCCTAACAGGATAAAAAGAGAACAAAAGAAAAAATTGTGTGAATTTAGAAGCAGTGACAAAAATAGTTCTTGCTTAATTTTAGGCTCTTCTGCACCCCTTTAAGATTCTGTCTACATAGCTGTAAAGGTTCCAGTAGTGAGGCAACTACCAAGAGAAAAATAAGACAAAATTCAGTACCACCTTTTAAGAACCAACAAGCCCTTTAAAGATTTCAGATGAGAAAAGCTGCTGGTCCTGAGGGGCACTGGTGAGTTTCAAATATAGGATAAGACAGGCTGGGGCTAAGTGCCTGCCCGATCAGCCAGATGGAGGTGAGGGTTTGTGAAGAGTTGTGGTCGCTAAAGTTTATTAGTTATGAAAAAAATGTTAAATTTTCTTTCCCTGATTCTGTTTTTTTTCTAATCCCGCTGATTTTGGTGTAGTAGAAGAAAAAATGTGTTACCCTGGGTGAATATAATCCAGAGTCTAACTTTATGAAAAGAAGACATAAGCAATGTCTGGCTTGTTTTGGGGAAAGAAGATTTAGGCCAACCTTGCAGGTGGGGCTACCTAACATTCAGAGCCACACTTTTAAAGAGTAACCATAGCTCCTTCTACTGTATAATTAAATTTGCTTCCAGTTCATGGGAAGGTTGCAGAGGTACTCATAGTGAAAGCAAACAAAATATTGTGATACTACTATTGTAATTAATGGACATGGATAAAAGAGGATTTTTTTTCCCTAATTTTTAAATTCTGTATTAAAGTGAACTATTAACAGACTCACAATTTTTACTTGAAATGTGGGGTTTGTTTTTTTTTTTAGTACTATGAACTATCATTCCATACTTCCTGTACTATATTATCATTCCAATACTGTGGACTATCATTCCATCATATATCCATCCATTGAATGCTTCCACAAAATTTTAGATTATTTTTTAATTTCACTATTAATGTTAAAACTATTAGAACTATTAGAAAATCATGGGAAAGACAGAGATCTGTGCTTGACAATACTGTTTGAACCTAGTATGAGGCCTTTGGCAGTACCTTAAAATGAGTTTAATACAAAAGAATTGTTTTCAACATTTAAAGTATAACAAAGTTCATATAACAAAAATGTTTGTAGTGATCATATCCTAGAACAAATGAAAAAAGCTAGATTCAAACTTTGTGTGAAAGCTGCTATGTCTTTTTACAGTAATACCTTCTTCTTTTGCTCCACCTCCCACACCCTTTTTGCTTTGTTTCTATTTCTGCGTAACTTCTAATTGCCTAGGGAAACACTTAGTGTTCAGATAACTGAAATTTTCCTTCCAGTTTGTCATGTAGGGAGGAGAGTGAGAGGGGAAGAAGGAACAGAAAGACCCAACAAAGGTACTAAGATAACATATAGACCGGATCTGAAAATTCTCTTAAAACTGTTGCAAGCATCCACAGACATACTCCATAATCTCAGTACTGCTGAAAGGAAAAATGTTTTTTCTTATCTGTAACTTACTGCTAGTAAGAAATTTTAAATATGACTTATGCCCACGGCACCTTGATGAATTTGAGATCTGAATCCAAGACTTGGTCTTTCATGCAACTGAATTGGTGGATAGTTTAGAAAATTCAACATCCCTTTCAATCGCTTACATATAAATGATGCCTTATTTGGCATATTCTGTCCTGTCCCTAAGAAAACCACAGATCCTTTTAACTTGGAATTTGGTATGCAAGTGATGTGATTACATTGTGCTGTCAAAGCTCTAAGTTAAGAGAATATTGTCCATTTTTTACATGTTGCTATGCATAAACCTTCAAACTAACAGTGTCTTAAAATAATCAGTAAAAGATAGTGCTCTAAGTATTTCATTACCCATTCAGCCCTTGGGCGACTACTCTGGCAAGAAATATTTGCCCTGTGTGAGTCAGATAGAAAAATCTGTAGATAATTCTTCTTGCTGCATTTCCCCAATCAGCAATTAAGAACAGAGAGCATTACTAAGATATTGCTTTGTTTGTGTGCTGCTGCTGCTGCTTGGATTATTCACAGCTGTGAAGGAAACAGCAAGCAAGCTCGAACAACAGAATAAAACAGTAAAAAGTACATTGAAAAATACTGATCACAAATTTTTGTAATTTGTGTGTCAACTCAGGAAAGCAATGAGTATGTATCTAAGGATAAGAATAATTGTATCCCTAAACTCACATAAAATCACATTCATTTTCAGTTGTATTTAAATGCATACCAGTTCCTTGGCTCAATAGGAAAAGGCTTATGGTTGTGCCTATTATTATCACTTAATTGGTGCCAGGTCCTGTCTACTAAACCAGCCTCTGAGAAGCAAATGTCAGGAAAATCCTCTTCCTTTTTTTATAACATTTTTTTTTTTTTTTAAAAAAGCATTAATGAGAAATAATTAACCCTGAATTAACATATGGTGCTCTTTTATGAAAGATAAAATGACTATGTTGTTGTTGTACAATCATGCTGTGATGCAGAATGAAAATAGACCATAGGTTATTCTTTCAGGTTGGCCCCTTTCTCTAACCTATCCATCATTTTCTATTGAGGGAATACTACTGCTGTTAAAAAGAACTGCTCTTTCAAGACTTTTTAAAGGTATTTCTGTATTTGTAGTATTGTAGTATATTGTAGTATAATTTAATGAAAGTTTTCACTGAATTATAAGGTGGTGGGAGAAGAATGGAGGAAAGAAACGTAACTGGTTAAAAATGGGACATGAAAGCATGGCACAAAATCTAAAGCCAAATCATGGATGCTTCACTATGCAATTATTTACCTCTTGTGATAATTATATGCTTGGCTTTTATCATGTGTTGGAAGCTTTGCTGTCCTTTCTTTTTGCTAAGGAATACCCAAACTTTATTTACTACACGGTTTCTGCATTTTGGACACCATTCAGGTGCCGGTACGTTTCATAAGAAAAATCCTCTTGTTTTTTACTGTTTTAAATCATGTCCAAGAACTTGCTGTCATCCAAAAGGATCTGCTATCTACTGAAGACCAAATGAGAAGAGGGGAAAAAAGGAGGGACCTTTCCTAAAACATGCCTGTCAGTGCTAACTCAAGACTGAGAATTTTAAAGCTAGGTGATCAAAACTTAATCTAGGCATTTTACCCAATATCTTTTATACTGGGTGTTCTGCCCAGTGGACCCTGTTTTCTTTCACTCCCTAAAAACTAAAATATGGACCCAATCCAGAAATTTTGTCATAAATATTTTTGAAGACGTCCCACTTAAATTAAACAATTCTGTAAGCAAGCTCTTCGTCAAACAGAAACCTTGCTTATTTCCTCTTCTTTCTCAATGAAATCATCAGAGACAAATCTCGTCTCCTTACATGAAATAACAAATGAAAATTCCTCTGTGCCCTCAGAAATCATAGAATCAAATAGATCAATGATCTATTTCTAATAAAAAATGGCCAAGGGTTGTGTTGCCATGTTACTGAGCTGAATAGGGCAAAGGGTACAAATGTACTTGTCTCAATGGTGAAACCAAAAGACATGTATCTTAAATAAAGCACAGGGGACTTTTGGCATTGTAAGCTTTATGAGAAATAAGAGGGTAGAGCTTCTGTTATTGATAAGAGGGAGGAAAAAAGCTGTTTGAACTCGATGGTGCAATGGTAGTTCACTGTTCTTATCTTGTCTCTCTTAGTTAACAGCAGCTGGTTTTCCTCAAAAAGAATTTTCCCTATTTTACAGGTGGAATGACACAGACACAGGGAGATGAAGCCCCAGATCCTCAGTGGTATTTAGCCACCCAACGCCATTGGATAACTGCTGATCCCAAGCACCTAACAATGCTCAACATGTGAAAAAAAATTAACTGCTGAAGATCCCTGAACTGGGACGGAAGAGCAGACCATCCCAGAGCATGACGCTGTGCTAGGTCCCTGTAAATATTCGAGCTGTTCACGCAACATGCAGGGAGAATGCCCCTGCTCTCAATGGTCTGCTTGGACCAAAGGCATGTGCCAGCTCTCAGGGCTGGCCTGAGGGAGACCCCTCTTTGTGCAATGGTCAGACATTAACATCATGCCATTATAAACCTGCTTGGCCATTCACAGTCCTAAATTGCTGTTGTGATTTCTATGCTATTCTGTGGTGGCATTTGCATCCAGATCAGTAGTTAAAACAAGTACCTAACATTTTAGCTGTCTTAAGCTTAAAGCAGAAACATCTGCTAAAGGCACAGGCTACTTACTGGCTGGGCTGAGCTCAGCAGAAGAAGAGGTTTCTGTGGTTTTTATTTCATTCTTACCAGTTTCATTAAAGTCAATGCCAATTGCTACTAGTAACTTGAAGAAGCAAGAACACAGGCACAAAATGAAGTAGAAGAAACTAGATATTAGAACAAAACTCTTCATCCTCAAGCAACATAAAGAATATATATGTATTTTTTTTTTCATAGGGTTTGCATTCTGGAGTGTTTTTCTGCTTTTTCTTCTTTTCCCCAAATGTATTGAGCTGCAGAACAGCCTGGAACTCAAAGTAAGAATTGTCACTTTGAGAATAGAGCTGATTTATCAGAAGGAGGGTTTTGCATTCTGCACAGAATATCTGATGAAGTGAATTTTTTTCCCTAACAATGTCTTACAGATTATTATCAGAAGCCATTAAAAAGCCAAAAAATCAAGGGCATTCCGAAAGAAAAGCAATCCGTTTTTATGGAATAGATTTTCCAGCAAATCAAAGTAAGAAACATGTCCACATTATTAATCTTCCTTGAAACCATTTTAACATTCAAATATACTGTGTTTTAAACTACTTCAGAGTGAAAACAAAACAAAAATTAAAAAGAAAAAAAAAAGAATAAAAACCCCAATATGAAACCCCCCTCATAAATTTATTTTGAAATTACTGGGAAGATGGGTACACAACAAATGCACTAAAAGAACTGTTTTGTCCTTAATCCAGTTTGTAGTTTGTAGTGTGTGAAAACTGTTAAATATATCTTTTTAAATGCTCAGTTGCAATCAAAACAGCTCAGTTTAGTTATCTTATCTTGAAAAGGGATATTTTTATTTATTGGAGGGAAAGAACAAAAAAAATCTACATTGCCAAAGACAAGATGGGCAGAGTTTATATTGGACAAAATCATAACATACTTAATAAATATTCAGAGTGTTCCAATGTCTTGTTGTACATATTTTTGCAACAAATATACTGTATTTTAATTCAAAAACATGAAAGAGAATTCAGTTTTCATGTAGATGTCTCAGCTTTAATTCACTCAACTTTAAACTACAATTAATTTCAAAATTAAAATTATATTCAATGTTAAAAGTATTTTTACTGATAGTAAACCAGTTTTATTTTTATTTTAATGCTTAATGCAGCTGTAGTATCTGCAAATCTAGTTTTACATTCTCATTGCAATTCATAGGTGTGATTTAAATTTTAGTATTTACAGTGGAAAGGGTGCTGGTAAAAGCAAATAAAAAAAGACAATTCCTTAATTCTCCTTTGATGTGGTATAACTTTTACACTGTTCAGCACCAATGCAACATTAATGTAGTACTAATATTAAATAATGCTCAGTCTGTTCTCTTTTCCATTAAACCACTGTTAATTTTCAAGACTATATCTTTTATCCCTTTTACAATGAATTAATATTGTTCCTGTGCACGAGCAGAGGAAAAAACTGCACCTGTTAACATTCTCTGCATATTCTCCTGCCAGATACGCTAGTGCAAGTACTTTACTAGAAAGCCATCTGACACTATAGCATTTTCTTTCTAAGAGGAATAGTTATGGTAGTCTGTTATGATTTGTCCCTTCACATGAGATTGTGCTCATATCAAGATGTGTTTCTGTAATATGATATAAAAGATGAAGAAAATTTTGAAATGAAGATATTTTGTCCTTCTGCAAAAGAGTAATGTGAAAAATATGGGGGAAATTGCAATCTCAGTCAACGTTTACCTTCCTCCTGTAAGAGGTACCAGTGAAATCAACAGGCACACTGACACAAGTAGTGCAGCCACCCTGCACCCCATTTGTGTTCACCAACAGAAGTCAGCAAATCCTGTTCTATGCTCAGCTGAAGCCTGCTGCTTTCTGTGAGAATGGTGGGTATATTTTGGGACTGCTGAGCCAAAGAAATTATAAGATTTTGCTGTGAGGTGGCTCATTTATTTTTTTGCATTTTGGAAGGGATCTGGTGAATTTTGCTCTTTCCTTTGCTGGAGGAGAAGCCTGGGGCAAAGTTAGTAACAATGATTGCAATGTTCTATTTTCAGCCTCATGGGCATTGGAATTACTTTCTCCTACATTTCCCTCTCTCCATCTTCTGGCTATAAGTACTCCTCTAGATATTAGACTTGAATATTAAAAAGAAGACTTAGGCTTACTATCAGCATGGACAGTTTGCAAAGTTCTCTCTTCAGAAGCTGTCATTTTTCAGGGTAAAAGAAAAAAAGTAGTTCCTTGAGGCTAGCAATCACCCTTGACATGCAAATTTCAGGCAGAAAGCCAACCATAATTGAGAGTCCTTTAATGAGATGCTCAGCATGATTTCAGAAGCTCCATGGTCAGGGGCAGGCAGGCTGTCATTTTAGGAGACATTTTGGATTTGCTTTTTTCATGCTTAGAGATTAATATGATGGAGATTAAAATCTGGACCATAAAATAAAACCACTTCTGGAAACCTTGCACACAAAGAATCAGAAATCTACCACTTCTTTATTAGAATCAGTCTCTCTGATAAAGTCATACCTTTGAAACATCTCATTTATTGGCAGAATTATCCTGAGATTTAACTGCGATGACATACCATAAGAGCTGTTAGGGAATTCCTTGTGGGCCAGCTTGAGACTTCAGGCACAGCCTAGGACAAAGGGCTGAGAAAAAGCTGAATGAACGCTTGAGTAGCCCAGGGAAGCATTGTTTCCTTGAGATAAATAACAATTCTCCTTCTGCAACTTCCTTTCTCAGTGTATACACAGCACACGCTGCTGCTGCCTCTGTCCCACTCCACAGTTAGGGGTCAGCAGAGGGATGGTTTTGCTTGTTTCCTTGCAGCACTCTAGGGAAAGATAAAAGGGCTGCAGTGGAGCCAGCCTTCTTCCTACATTTCTGGACCATTCTGGTAATATGAGCAAAGGGGTCAGCAGGGCACTGATCTCCTTTCCACCCTCAGAGGGATGTACACTGTGGCTCATGGGGAGCAGTTTCAAGGGAAGAAAGAAAGGAAGAGCTGCGGAATAGTACCAATGCTTTTGCTAATCCTAGATTACTGTATCACATCTAGGATTGATGGCATTACCAGGAAATACTATGAAATAAATGACATATTTACAGTCCTATGTGAATAAGATCCACCTACTAGATACAGTCTGGGCTGTAAAGTCTCCTTCAGGCATGTGCCATAACAACTGTTAGCCCCTGTCAGCCCTTCTATCTTAAATAGCAGAAAGAAATTGCGCAATGTAATGACTTCCCACAGAAGTTTAAAAATCCATGTTAATTGTAATTTCTGTCACAATATTACTTTATGACTTTTATTTTAGGAAACCATGGGGGCTTAGCGTTAAGAAGCATGTTGACATATTTTACAAAATGACAGTGCAATATAAGGATTTCTTGAAAGGATACCTGTTTTTCTATATTCATATTTGTGAAGGGTTAGTTATTGAAAAGTGGCTAGTTCACAGTATTACGGTCTGCTGTCTCTGTTGCTAGTAACTCTTTGCAAACTGACAACACATTTGTGGTTATAAACATTACAGCTGCAAGGAAACCCTTTCTTAAGCAAAGAGGTTGTGGTCAATATTAGGGCCATGAAATATGTGAAATGAACAAGTACAGACACTGCTGTCTTGGGATACTGAGCAACAGACCGTAATTCTGAGAAATAATATCATCACTACAGGATTCATAAAGAAGTAGGGCAAAGATCTACAGCCTGGAGTCTGTAATCATTTTGGTTCAGTTCAACCTAGCTACACAGCAGGAGCCTCCTTTGTTACAGCTGAGCAAATTTACATAGCACCCAGAAAGACCATGGCAATTTTTTTTTGTCTGAGTTGCATTTATATGCCTTCATTGAGTAATATCAGTTATCCTTCCCCATCATGTCAATTACACAAAAAGATCTCTTTCTATGTGAGTCTTATCCACTATGAGAAAAAATGTTAAGGATTATATAGCAGTTTTACAGCACTATTGTTTCAGAAAGACTATCTACATTTTTAGTGCTCTCAACAGGGTTCAGATCACCACTCCAAAACATGTTTATGTCCACATGAAGCTCTGACTTTTTGCTTTTCCTTATCAAAATGTAATGCCCCCCCCAAATTTTAAAAAGCAAATACAGAGAGGCAGATGAAAAATTGAATGATATACATACTTTTTAGATGTTTTCACTGAAGTTATTTCAAAATCACTATTTGCCAAGGGAAAATAAATACAGTAACCTGAATAGCTGAAACACACGACTGTGAAGTTATGAAAGCTACCTTTCATCAGAGTTCCTTTACATTATTATGAAAATTATTGGTCTATACTGGAATTATGTAAATAGAAAGAAAGCTGGGAAATTCTTGATATAAAATCATATATACATTGAAATGTATAGACCCCTTAGAGATGGCAATTAATTTTAATGCTTTCTAATTCTTAATCAAACTGCAATTAAAGTAGAACTTCTGTAGGATCTATGACACTTATACTGTTATGCTAATGTTTTGAACTTCATTGATTCTGTATTTTTATTCATAGGTTTGGAAATTTTATTTTTTTTTTTTAAATTAGTTCTTCTGTCCCGGAGTAATAAAGAAATTTCATAGAATCATAGAATTATTTGGTTGTAAAAGACCTTTAAGATCATTGAGTCCAATACTAAACCATGTCTCCAAGCAACTTGTCTACCCATCTTTTAAATGCCTCCAAGGGATGGTGAGTGGATCACCTGTTCCAGTGCCCAATAAACCTTTTTGTGAAGAAATTTTTCTTAATATCCAATCTAAACCTCCCCTGGTGCAATTTGAAGCCATTTCCTCATTTATAACTATGAGGACTGTATAATCTTACAGTGATATTGCCATGCAGCACAGGGCTAAAACAAGTTGGGTTTTACTTCGTAGTAATATTTTAAACTTAAGGTAAATTATTTGGCTCAGTTACATAAAAAAGCCACAACATGAATACACATTGTAATTTCTGCAAATAGCCTCAGTAGTATTTATTTGTGTTAGTACTTCAGAATGAAAAAAAATGTTAAAATGCTACAAATGGACAAATACAAAGCAAAATATTGTGTAAATAATTCAGCTAAGATTGTGTTGAGCACTGCATGAACACATGACAGTAGAAAGCCTGCAGTGTGCAATGTGTGTTTCGTGGCACATGCACCTTGCTGGCTCCCCAACCATCAGGAGCCAGAGCATGTCCCATCCCTCCGCACACCCTGGGGGGATTCTGGGTGCGTGGGCAGAAAGGGCTGGTGGCAGGGCTTGCGGAATGTGTGTGGGATGCATTTACCTGATGCCCAACTGTGTCCAGGTTGAGTGCCTGGGCGCCAGCATTCAGACCAACGTGCCTACCTGCCTGGAAGTACACCGTGATTTTTCAGAAAGCTAAACAAAATTTTAATTCATTTCTGTGTCAAAGTCTGAGAGTAATCACAGGGGACAACTCAGCTCTTAAAGTTGAATATGCACCTTTTTTTTTTTCTTTCAACCTTAGGCGCTGTATAGATAAAATAAACTACTGGAAAGGGACAGTGCAAGTGAGGGATCAGGCATAGAAGAGAAATCCGTGCTGAGGGAGCAAAATGCAGTATTTATCTTCCTCAGATGAGAGGAGGTTCTGAATTCCGGAAGGATCTATACAGAAATTTGTTATTATATTTGCCGAGCCCTAACCAACATTAGGATCAATCCTGATTTCTTTATCACTGACCCAAAGATTATTTTCTCCATCAGCAAAACTAACTAAAAACCATATGTGTTGTGAAAAATCTTACAGTCACAGACACTTTCCTGGAATAAATATGTATGTAACTAGCGACAAAGGAAAAAATCCCACTCATCTACTTATGCAATAAATAAGTCATAGAATCATAGAATCATTTATGTTGGAAAAGACTCTTAAGGTCACTGAGTCCAACTCTTAAGCTAACACTGCCGAGTCCACTGCTAAACCATGTCCCTAAGTGCCACATCTACCCATCTTTCAAATGCCTCCAGGGATGAGGACTCCACCACTTCCCTGGGCAGCCTGTTCCAATGCTTAACAACCTTTTTGGTGAAGAAATTTTTTCCTAATATCCAACCTAAGTGTCCCCTGGTGTAACTTGAAGCCAGTTCCTCTTGCCCTATTGCCCAGTACCAGGGAGAAGTGACTAACACCCACCTCACTACACCCTCCCATCAGGCAGTTGTAGACGGCGATAAGGTCTCCCCTCAGCTTTCTCTTCTCCAGGCTGAACAATCCCAGGTCCCGCAGCTATTCCTCATAAGATATGTGTCTTTAGTTCTGGGAACCATTAGTTTTACAGGATTAGTCTTGCAGTATCATTGTACTTCAGGTTTTTATGCTATAACTGCAGAGTGGTATGTCACCACAGTCCCTGCATAGCCCTTGCTTGGTTTAGACAGCAGTCTGGAAGCATCAACTAGACAAAATTTAACTATCTAAAGCTATTTTTTACTATTCTGAGCAAAGACTTACAGTTTCTTTTGCTGTATGAATTATTTAATACAGTTTCAAAGAAACAAAGGTCCTTGATTCTTGGCAGTATTAATTTTAACTGAAGAAAATATCAAGAGCACTCACTCAAGATGACAGCAGAAAAAAAAAAAAAAAAAGAGATCAGCTACTATGACTTCCTGAAAGCAAAGGAGAGATGGCATTATTTTCAAAACTACACTCAGTGTCATAACAAGTGGTTGTACTAATAATACAAACCACAAACAAATTGATTTAGGAAAGAAACTATAGTACGACTTGTAATTTCCTACAACTTTGGAGTAAATGTTTAAAATCTGTTCCTGAAACAGCATTCTTGTCAATGCTCTTTGATTTGCATATGACCTTTAATATTGCTGTGCTGGTCTCCCAGGGTCAAGTTTTTAAAAAAGCAGGTGTTTAAAGTTTGATTTCTAAATCTGTATTTATGTCCCTGAATTGACAGCTTGATTTTACAAAAGCCTTGAGCATCAAGCAGTTCCCATTGATTTCATAAGGAGTTCGATGGTGCAAGATCAATACTCTCAGGTGCCTAAATACCTTCCAGCATCAGGGCTCTGGTAATGCTGTATCATGGTGGCCAGTTATTTTGATTTGTCACTGCACAGTGTACGTGAGATTGCATTGTTATTGTACATCAGTGTGTGGCCTAATCCTGTGATTTCATCTACAGTCAACAACGTTGCAGGATTAATCCCTATTTCCATGATAATGGATCTGAAGTGAATTAGTTAGACATTACAGAAATCAGATCACACAGGTGATGCTTTTGGAATGGTTACAAAAGCTCTCCAGCAGAAAAGGTCACTGACAACTGAACCTCGCACCTGTTGAAAGGAAGAAATAATCATCTGAGAAACAAAAACAGAAGTTCATCTGAATACACATTTCTGTGCTGACAGGGGTTAGTATCCAGGTTATAGATGAAAAACCAACACAGGAATGAGGTTTGGTATGATAGAGAGAACAGTAGAAGAGATTTTTCTAATCTTTTATAAATTACATGAGCTGTTTTAAGACATAGTAAGACTTTGGGAAGAATTGAATAAAAGCATGAAATAACTATATATAGGAACACACTGACATTTATATATATACATATATACAATATACATAGTTATCTAAATCATACACATATACATAAATGCATATACATAAATATATACTATTTATGCAAGTACCCATCTTTTAAGATACAAATTCATGTAGAGCGTAGATACCGAAGTCAAGCACACTGGAAAGAAAGCTGCTGTTTAAAGCACTCAGTCCTCTGTTGAAACAAAAACCGAGCTCAGTCTGAAGATTAGATCCAAAGTGGTTTAAATGATGCTTTAAAGGAACAGAGAAGTTAGGAGTGGAGGATGCAAGCAGACAAGACTTTATATGAGACTGAGAGCCTCCCCCATTCCCTGCTGGGATCATCCCTTGCAG
The DNA here is from genome assembly GCA_023375905.1 of Nycticorax nycticorax. Taxonomy (NCBI): domain Eukaryota; kingdom Metazoa; phylum Chordata; class Aves; order Pelecaniformes; family Ardeidae; genus Nycticorax; species Nycticorax nycticorax. Next base: position 2,762,847 of record JAKFQP010000112.1, read on the forward strand.
CTAGGGCGAAGCTTGACCATTAACACACTCATATTTACTCAATATGCTATATTGCTGCTTGCAGAAGTGAGCTGCGCATCCTTCTGTCAAGGACTATTTATTTAGGTTTTTAATATCTTTTTTATTTTTTAATATCCTTCTTTTTAATATCCTTCTTCCTGTCTACTTAGGCTCACAATATTCTTCGCATAATTCTGAAAAAAATATAGGAATCTATAACTGTCATTGCTGTATGGTCTCAGCAACATGGCAAAATCAGAGCAACTTTTTCTGCTGTGTGTTGATCTCTTTCTATTTAAGAGCCATACCCACAACTTTTACTGATTATTTTGATATTGAAAATGTCTTTGTACTTGAACTGCTTATATGACTGCCATTAGAAGGTGTTAATAGACCTGTTTATTCAAGTGTCAAGGATAAGTCAAAATAACTTGAAAAATCATGAGATCACAGAGTCAGGGAATAAATAAATGGTTGGAAGGGACTTTTAAAGGTCACCTGTCCAACCCCCCTGCCATGGGCAGGGATATCTTTCACTAGATCAAAGCCCTGTCCAACACGACTTTGAACACCACAGTGATGGGGCATCCACAACTCTGGGCAACCTGTTCCAGTGTCTCACTACCCTCACCATAAAAAATGTCTTCCTTATATCCAATCTAAATCTATCTTCTTTCTGTTTAAAATCATTGTCCCCTATCTTGTCTTGTCACTACAGGCCCTGGTAAAAAGTCTCCCTCCATCTTGAGACTCTTTGACACAAAACTTCTTCATCTTGTGAAGCAATTTTGCTGAAAACAAGGTAGGGCTCTTCTGAATATAGTGCATTAATTCTGAAGGATAGATTTAGGTATTAGTTTTGTATCTAGACAAGAGAAACTGCCACAAAGTTTTTTGCATTCAGCACTCTGATTACCTTAGGTATACAGTTTTCTCCAAATATCTGTTGCACACCATAACAGAGGCTTCAGGTAATCTTTTGTGAAATGAAAAAGTATGCAATATCCCAGTTTGGAAGATTGTGATGGAAGCATGAAGTCATGAAGTGGTTTGGATTTGGGTTTTTTTAGGAGCCTATGAAAAGCCCAAGCCGCCTGGATGCCCAGTGTTTATAAACACTTTTTGAAAAACTCATCCTTAGCATAGTCCTTTAATGTTTAGTCCTGGTCCAAATTGGTGTAATTTCTAAATATTTTTAATTGGCATTTTTCTGGGTTAGCACTTAAATTGCGGTATATAAAATGCTTTCTTCTATATCAACTCAAACCTAGGGTTTTTTTTTTTGTGCAGAAGAACAATGTTTGTTAGGAACCTACACAAACAGGTATTTGCAAATATTCCACAACCATGGCTCAGATCTGTATTTCCGATCATATAGTCACCAATTTTTCATCATGGAACACAACAATATTTGAGACTTTGATCTTGGTCCAGCCTTTGAGGACACGAAGACAAGGCAACTTCTTAAATAATGCAACTTGTGCAATCTCACAGGCAAATGACAAATTAATCAGTCTCTGAATCCTTGTTTTTTTGAAGACTTGTGCATTTTTAAAGAAGATGGAGTAATTGTTTAGTGACTTGGTGCCATTGATTTTCATTATGGATGGTGTTGACTGGGTCTGTGTCAGGTCACCTGGGAGAGATAGCCTTTGCATAGCTAAATAAAATGAGGAAAGTACCACTTCTTATTCCATATTCACAAGGAAAGCTCCAGTCCTTGAAGTAAGTTTTGTGTGACCTTCTTGTTAAAGCAACTTTTCCTTCTTAGCCATTTGAATAAATGGGAGAAATTAAATCCTGCATAGGCATGAAACAGAGGTCTGCATTTTACAGGCCAATAGTTTCCTAGTTAAGAAATGTTGATCAGAAGAAAAGGTTTAAGACAGCAGAAAAATGCTCTCATTTGCTAAATGTATGTAGTACTATTTGATTTCTCCATTAAAAATAACTGGAATAGAAATTCAAATATCCAATTAAAAGAAACACATTTATTTTAAGATGTGTGGTAGTTTGTAAGTTCTTAAAAATTTTTGGTAGTTATTTTGGGCAGAAGATAGAAATTCCGTAATTTATGCATCATATTTAACCAAGATAAAGATTTAAGTTGTCAACCTCTAGGTCTTTTCCTCCTAAGATAGTGCTTCTTATCTTGAAGTTGTTATAATTTTTAAATTTTCAGGAGTGACACAAAATTATTTCTAAATCATACTAAAATGCTTCTTCCTTCCACTCCAGAGCATTGAAAATACATCAACTCATTCCGACTTCAGATTTTGCTTTCAAGTTGGGCATTCTTTTTTGGTTTTGTGTGCTTGGGGTTTATTTTACTTTCTTCTCCTCTACTTTTTTTCTGGATTTCCCCCACACACACTTTCTCCTGTCTGATTCTTGTCCATCATTGCCATCTAAACTTTTTCTGTTGTCAAAGACCTCAGTCTTACTCAAGCTCATTGAAATGAAGTCTATAATTTCAGTGTTTCACAATAGCTACTAAGTTTTAAGAAGAAATCACACACTTGTCATATTATGATGAGTCAGTGAATTTCTCCAGAGGAAAATGTGACTTTTAAAGCTTTGTTGTCTGGCAGTTCTTTTTAGATATCTGCCACAGCAAATTCTCTCTCATAATTATAACTACATGATGAGAGTCTGTGAGCTGGTACATAGTTTAGTAGATGGAAAGAAATGGAGTTTTTCTAGAATGAGGTGTCATGGAAAATAGGACACTCCAATCTGTGTGATAATTTATTTGCAAATATAGTCATCAGAAGCCATTATTATTTATTCAACCTGCTTCCACAAATATGTCAATTAAAATCTTATCAAAAGCTAAGGAACATTGTTAAAATACTGTTAGAGCATTTTGTGATAGCTGACAGGTAATTTGAGACTACAAAGGTTTTTGATTCATTGACCAAGCATTCCTTCCATAGAGGGTAATATGAAACTCTTTAGAAAGCTATTAAACATCTCTTATACTTCCCATGTTTGCTCTAATAATAGATTTGGGATGCATAATAACCACTTCCATTCCCATCAGTCAGGTCAGAGGGGAGGAAAAAGGAGGAAGTTAACAAGCATGAGGTCCGTGAAGAAAATACTGGTACATATGCCAGGTCCGTGAAGAAAATACTGGTACATTTGCCAGTAATAGGTTAAATGGATTGTCTTTAAGAAGAAAAGAATAGTTGTTTTTAAATATCATCCTGTTTTTGTAGAGCAGTAATCTACTATGAAAGGAGTGAAAAAGGCTGTGTCTGAGCTCTTACTTACCCTTACACTATTTCCTCATCTGTACAGTCCAGTGGGTATGCATGGCATTATTTGTTATACTGGGCTGTAAATAAATGTTGAAGTTCCTTGAGCTACAGCTTCAGGTGATACACAGCGGCGGTAACCACACAGTTTACCCAAATGTCTTTCCTAGAGCAAAAAGGCTGAGCTGGAGAGATATTTGAAAATTGGCACTGTGTCTTCCTCTGGCACACAGCAAGGAAGATTTTAGTTTTTCCACTTGAAATAATTGATGAGTACTCTGATGACATTTGCTAACTGTCAGCAATGTTATAACAACTCCTGTTAATTATGTCTTTACCCAGAAAACTGGATGTTGGTGAGTCTGGGGGTGAGGAAGGGGAAGGGGGAAAGCTATACGCAAATTGCACATGGCTGGAGAGTAGCCACGCAGAAAGATATCTGGGATTTTGTGCTGATGGCAAATTGAATACGAGTCAACAGTGTGCCCTTGGCAGCCAAAAGGGCCAGTCATGTCCTTGGGTACATCAAGCACAGCACAGCTATCCTGTGAAGGGACATGATTGTCCATTGCACTGGTGCGGCCCCCCCTCAAGTCCTGTGTGCTGTTTAGGGCTGTTTAGTATCAAAAGGACAACAAACTATTTGAGTGTGTCTAGAGGAGGGCAACCAAGATGGTGAAAGGCCTTGAGGGCAAGACTTACAAGGAACAGCTGAGGTCACTTGGTTTACTTGGAGAAGAGAAGGCTGAGGGGTGATCCCATCACAGTCTACACCTTCCTCATGAGGGGCAGTGGAGGGGGAGCTGCTGATCTCCTCTCACTGGTAACCAGAGACAGGACACAAGGGAATGGAATGAAGCTGCATCAGGGAAAAATCTTTTTAGTAGGGCCAGTTGTGTCAGGACAAGGGGCAATGGTTTTAAACTAAACCAGGGTAGGTTTAGACTAGATATAAAGAAGAAATTCTTTACAATGAGGGTGGTGAAACACTGGAAGGGGTTACCCAGAGAGGTAGTGGAGGCCCCATCCCTGGAAACATTCAAGACCAGGTTGGATGGGGCTCTGAGCAACCTGATCTAGTTAGCAGTGTCCCTGCTTACTGCAGGGGGGTTGGACTAGATGACCTCTGGGGGTCCCTTCCAACCCAAAACATTCTATGATTCTATGATTCTATGAGGTTCAGATTGGACATTAGGGAAAGGTTCTTCACTGGGAGGGCGGTGGGTCACTGGAACAGGTTCCCCAAGGAGCTGGTCACAGCACCACGCCTGTCAGAGTTCAAGGAGCATCTGGACAATACTTTTAGTCATATGGTTTAGTTTTAGGTAGTCCTGCAAGGATCAGGGAGTTGGACTTGATGATCCTGATGGGTCCCTTCCAACTTGAGAAATTCTATGATTCTGTGATTCTAAATTGTCTTACAAAACCCTAGGAAGGCTGTAGAAAATGTTGTTTTTCTCAGCAGATTCTTTGAACCGCCTTACACAATGTAGATAGAAGAGGGGATATAATTTTTTTTGTTTCCAGTTGTTCAACAAAACAGAGCAGTGCTATTTCAGCAGAGCTAAAAATCTGGGCTGTAGTCCACAGTAACCAGATGTGGTTGCCACTGTTGCCACTTCTCTGAGCACATGAACGTGACCTTCTCCACAAAGCTGCTATCCCTTCTGCGTTGCTCACACTAGATTGGGTGATCACCATGTCTGTGGCTGACCTAGGAGAAATGCTTAAAGAGTCTGTGATGGAAAAAATTATCCCATTTAAACTCAACCACTAAAAGAGAGTAGTATTTTGGGGGTATAATCTCCAATAGTCAAGGCAAAGGAAAAATTATGTGGGTGGGGAGATGTAAAGATAGAGTTTCACAAGTGCAACTGCATGCAGAAAGAAGAGAAACCCTGAAAATCCCTTAATCAAAATTGTACTGTTTCCATGAGGGAGTAGTGTGCAAACTAATAATGCTATCTTTATCAATATTTATAACTCCTTGAAACCAGTAAACCAGTTCAGCCTTTTTTGTATAGCTGACATTTTGGTTGAATAAAAGTAAAATAAAGCATTCTTAAATGGTTTTTCTTCCTAACAATCTCTAAATCAGTTAAAACTCCCAGAATGAAATATTAAATCCTCTGGTTCTGTTTTATGGAAAGAAAAGCTTACCCTTTTCTTTCTGTATATAAAAAGAAGAAAAAATCAATAGTCTCTTGAAAACAAAAGGAAGCTGATAGAGAGCCCAATAACAGTTAAATATGATCCTAAAGTCCATAAATGGGGATTCTTCAGGAAAATCTTTTTCTATAACAATTTTTTTAAAAAAATTAGAGTTGCTTAGTAGCACCTGAAAATTTTTCAGAATTATAGCATTCACCTCTCTGAACTGGGAATGTTTGATGTAAACACTGAAGTGTGTATATATATATACACACATATATATATGTGTGTATATATATATACACACATATATATATATATAAATAAATATATATATATAAAATAAATTTCTTATGGACACCCTTCCACACTTTAATCTACAGGCAGTCCCTTGGCTGGGGAGGTAATATTGCTTATGTAAACTATTTCTTTAGGATGTCACATGGCAAAACATATTAAGCCAAACAGCAGTGTCTAGGCAGTAAACCAATCTAACTTCTTTAGACTAAATCTTTCCCACTGGGAGACACTTCTCTCTCCAGCCTCTTGCCAATAAGACTTTTTTTAAAGCAACCTTGCCAGTGAATCACAGTAGAGCAAAAATTCCTTGATGTGACATACTTACATCAACATGCGGACACGCACTGGTACCTGGCTGTTGGACTTGATGATCTTAAAGGTTTTTTCCAACCTAAATGATTCTATGATTTTATGACTCTATGAGGCACAGAGTAAGTTCATGGAAAAATTAAGTTTTCAGATGTGCAATGAGATCCTGTGGTATCTGAAGTCTGAGACACGTGAGATAGATGAAAGGAGGGTGGAGGACAAAAATTAACTTACTCAGTCAAAGTACCTTTAGGTATCAACACATTGGCATAAATATAACACTCATTAAAGAATTGGTGCTACTGTTCAAATTATTTTCTCATCACAGAATGAGAAAACAAAACTTAAATAAAAACCATGACAAACTGAGGAATGATCAATAAATAAGATGCAAAGCTTATTGTGGTATAAACTGTCAAGCAACTGAAAACTTTTTTTAAAAATAGCAACAAAAATAGAAGTACAACATAATTATTTGTTCCTACCCTGAAAAACCAAGCAAAAAAGTGTTTTAACTATTTTAGGCAAAGGAAGCAAAACAATCCTTTAGGTTAAATGGACCAAGTGAAAAGTTATCTCATGAAAGTGAAACAGTGCCTCTATACCATACTTTTGAGCTAAGTTTAAACAGTATTTCTTACAGTCAACTTTTCCTAAGTGTAGCCAGAGTGCATCCCACTTATGCAAGGATTAAATATGTTGCAATATAAAAACTGTCTTAGTCTATAATAAAGCAAGATTCATAACATTTCCTCCCAGCAAACCCCTTTTTCATAAACTGCTGGGAGATAAACTATTTATATAGATATATTAATTTAGACGTCAGAAAGAGTTTTGAAAAATCATCCTGACACGACTTAAAAATAAACCTCAAGCTTTATGCTCAAATGTTATGTGCATTATTCTCTCCTGTTAGCTGACATGAATTGAGCAATACTGCTACAAAACCCGCCATTATTTCCAAGTACAATTTTTCATTTGTATTTCTGTCTTTAGAATCATAGAATCATAGTGGACATTTCTGCAGTTGTCAGTTATCAATGTACAAGATGATGATCTCTAAAACCAATAATAAGCCATACACTAGTTTCATATGGATTCACTGGCAACAGATGAAAGTGGTTTATGAAGCACTGACAAGCATATGAGCCTATGGACATGCAGAGTATAAGAAAGGGACTAGGTAAGCTATTTTGCCTTATTTAATATTATTTTTTAAAAGGTTACAATGCATGTGGGAAAATCATAGCCTTACAGTTCTGAAAGATAAAAACATAGCTTTTTCTGCCTTTCCTTTTCCTTTAAGGAAGTGTTAATCAGGAGATAGAGAAAATACGACCTGGTTCCAGCCATGTGGCAATGCCTAGTTGAATCAATTCAATATTTTATCACAAAAATAGCTTGTAAACTTGCCTAGATATCTGGATTTTGTCTGGAAAAACTCGGAATCATGTCTTGAGTAAAATTTTGCAAATACAGTGCAATTTAATGAAGAGTTGCATGGCTATAGATGCAGTTCTGATGAAGTGAAAAAAAAATTCCCAAAAAATCCACTGTTGAATTCTCCATTTCTGATGTGTCTAGTCAGTATCAAAGCTTTTCCAATGTGTGCTAATTGAGGTGAAAATACCAAATAACCATGAACTATTAATGAATGGACAGTTAAGGGGAGAGATGCAACACAGATTGAATGTGAATATTTGTGTTTGCGGCATGGATCTCCATGAGTATAACAAAGTTACTGAATCTATAAACTAGTGTCTCCATGTGAAAAAAATTACATTCTCTAACTTCATTGTTACATCTGCTGAAGGAAAACAACATGTCAATTAACAAAGAAAAAATCATACAAAAAGAAAAATGTTGCTTTCTCAAATTCCCAATCTTTCCTCACACAATATTCCAATGGCTGCAAGAGCAATTTTGACTTTGAAAAAGTAGTTGTAAGTGTTTTATGTGACAGGTCAGTGTAAAATACTGACATTTTACTATTTCTATACATGAGTTGAAGCATTATTCCAAGGGTCACTTGGACTGAAGTTTCCCAGTGCATCATATCTACAGAAAAACCTGTGGTAAATAATAATGCACAGTACAGATTTCGTGGTTACTTTTTCAATGTGTCTTCATTAAGTCACACTTTCATTTGAGGATCAAATAGGGATTTAGTGCAGACATAAAATGACAGCTTACCATTTGTCTTACTGTCACAACAATTATGACAAATTTGCTTGGTGAGACTCAAAATGTTAATGTAAGCAGACTTTCCACCTTGAGCAAGAGACTGGACTAGCTGTCATCTCTTCTGACAAACTTTTCCACAATTCTGCTGAACAATTATCAGAAACATAATTAAATCACAATGAAAGGTGATAATGTTGGAAACGTTCAGAGTAGAAAATTCCCAGTAATATAATCCTTGAAATTAGCTTCTTTTTCTCTTTTCATAACATCTGTTGAGACTGAGATTTCTCAAATAATTTTTCATTCTATGAATTAGATATAACTTTTTAATGGCAATTCTGTGCTTGCTATGTTTCAACAATGTTGATTAGTTAATACAAGTTTTGTTCATGTATGTGGTACTTTCCTGATGTGATTTAACATCTAGGTTTGGGGGTTTTTTTGTCATATTAAAAGTTAGAAAAAAAAATGAAATGTAATCTGAATCTTTGGGAAAAAAAATAAACCAGAGGTAAAAGTGGGAAAATCCGGATAGGAAACAGTTAAGCAGAGTTAGAGAACATTAGAGAATTTTCAATATTTATCTTTCAAACCTGCATAGACCTTTACTTAGGCTGGTTTATTATAACTAGTAGGTTATGTAGATAATTAATTCCTCTTCACTTTTACAATAAATGCACACAAACACTACCTTGTTAAGATACAAAGATATGCAGTCATATTCTAGGTAAATTTTTTCCTGACAAATACAGAAGCCCAAGCTATCAGCAAATATATAGAGGACATCAGAAATGCTGAACTAAAACACTTTTTAAGTGAGTGTTCTTTAATAGACCTTTAATGACCAGTTGTGCAAAGGAAATCTGATCCCTCAAATGCCTGCAAAATGCAGAAACAAGTCTGTTAGAAATTGAATCCTTATTTTGCAATCATTGGGAAATATATCTTGATGTACTTCTTTATGTATATATTCTTTTTACTCATAGATATTTTTTGAAGTACACCATTACCCTGGAACCTGGAAGTCTTTCTACTGACTCAACAACCCTGTACCAACCATAGGTTAGGAGGTTTAATAAAGTCTCTGAACTGGAATTACAATTATCTAATAGTGAAATAATTTTATTAGTTTCAAGGAAATGTAGACTCCAGTTCCACTGGGGGAATAAAATTACATAGTATCAGCTTGTTGATAGCATTCTCTTTCTGGAGAGAAAGATGAGGCCATTCTCAAAGTTAGGGTATTTTTAATTTATTCTAAGGAGGTGTAATTGTCCTTGAGTAAATACTGTTCTTTCCAAGGGCAGAAAATGGAAAGATTTTAACAAATTGCAATCTATGGGTCAAGATATCTTTGCGCTTGTAGCTATATTCTGATTCTTCTAAGTACGCTAATATGTTATCAGCCCAACAAGCAGACTTTTGCACTAGATCTCATCAGCCATCCTGCAGCTGGATTTGCTCTCTGGTGGTGTAAATTGTGTCTGCAGTGAGTTCCACCCCAGCCTGTAACATCCACAGTGAAATTTGCCTCAACATCATTGTGATGTTGTCAACAGATCCACTGTCAACAGACTGTTAAACTATTAAAAACCAGTGATATATTACTAGTTTCGGAAGTGACTCTTCCTTCCTTAGGCCTGTTGTGATCTTTTTTTCCACGCATTCTCTGAAAGAGGACCAAAAAAGCAGTCTTGATGGAACCATGAACTCTCTGCTTATCGTCTTTTGAATGACCATATTTTCCTACTTTTCAGACTTTTGCATCAATAAGGATGTAAAATTTGTGCAAGACAGGGACTTTATATATATTTTAACTTCCCTAGTACTCTTTACAACCCTTTTTAGATAGTCTAGGGTGCTTTTACTTGACTTCTGATGCATGCTTGTAGATCTGATGGAAGACACTGACAGACAGTGAAAAACATAAACTGAAAAAACCTATCAGAACCTAAGACAGGTTTAAATTAACTCAGATAGAAAATACAACCAAATATTTCTAAAATTTGTTTCCCCACTTTAAAAATAATAATAATGTAATCTCAGTCTGTTTCCTTTATACAATTAATAGAAATTACAGCTAACTGAAGTTCACAGTATTGAACTATCTTGTCATTAAATGAATTTTGCTTCCATGCTGCCTCTTGAGAGATAATTCCACACCACCAGTAACTAATCAAACTTCTCAGTAGAAAAGCAATTCATGTTCTGTTCATGAGATAGTATACAAATTTGATAGATTTTTTGATATGTGCAGTGGATTGTCCGTAGGAGCAGATTTCAGTGTATAGAATTCTGGGTTTGGGTTTTTTTGGTTGTTTTTTTTTTTTTTTAAACTATTAATATTTTTTTACTAGAGGAATTACCTTCATATTTCTCCTTCTTCCTTGTTCCTATTCATTTATTGCCTTCCCTGTAATTAGAGGCAAAGGTAGAATTTCTGAGTGTCTATGCATCTCCTTTTTTTTCCATCAGATGTATGGAATATAAGGATATGAATCCCCTGGAAATATTTTCTTCATGGCCTAGGATGCCTTTCCCTGCTAACATTGTGAATCCTGAATTTACCTGGCTCTTCTGCATTAACTAACTGTATGTTAGTTTTTAACAAGATATAAATACCCAGAACTAGGCTAATTCCATGTATTTTTTATGCACATGGGAAATTGGAGGCATAATCTCACTACTTTGTAGTGTTCCTCTCACTTTAATTTCAACACAGTGCTTTTATTTCCAATAGCAGCAGAAACAGCATCTGCTGCTCTAGTTGTTCAATCTCAATATGAGGTAAAGCAAGGATACTAAATTACAAGAGTTAATTTTCTTTTACTGTCATACCCACCTCGGGGACGTTATGTGACCAACATGCTCCGGAATAGAATAGAGCATGAGGATGGGTGACTGAATCTGATGTTACATTTTCTTTTTTGCCTTCCTTTTTACAAAATTCATTTAAAAAATCATGCTGTCATCCAAGCTACCCAAGAACCTCAAGTATCCTTTCCTCATCATGCCACTTAGCTCAAGAAGGCCCGATTGCAACTTGTGGGTGGATTTCCACTGATTGGAGCACATCTGTTTCGAACATTTGAACGGTTTTCTTTATGCTTATACTTTCCCGGAGAATGTGACAATCAGGAAGTTTTAAAAGAGATGAGGTTCTAAGTCTGGAACTAAACAACAGTGATGTAGAAAACAACAGGAGATCAGCAAACAGGCACTGTAAGGACTGCAATAGCTGGTTTCACATACGATTTTGGATTGAGAAGAGACTATAAACAGGAGTGAACTGCAGGTATAGACACAAATATACTTTATTTCAGCTGGTTGAGAAAAGGATCAGTATGATTTATCGTGACTATAACCATGAGTAATTTTATGACACAGTGATGTTGGGGAAAAAAGAACTGCTGTGAGGAATTAAAAAAAAAAAATCACTAAATTAAAATATCAGTACTGCATCTATGAACTCAACAGAGGAAATCCTTGCAGTCAGAGATCCTGACAGTATTAAGACAGGAGTTGTCAAGGCAGATTGGGTGCATTTAGTTAAATGTTCATCCTCTGACAATGACCACTATTCCTCATGTCAGCTAAAGATGTGGGAAGCCTGGCATGATGAGGTGTCAGAGGTCAGGCACCTATTTCACCCTGATCTTTAACTCCTAAAGGTTGGCTGCAGTCCTGAAGTCTCAGGGCTGTTATTCTCTGCTCCGTATTACCACCTTGGCTGGCTCTCGTTGCTCTCTTTACACATATCCCTTGCTCTTCTATGATTAAATCTTGCTCTCCTTTAACTCCTGGTAGCTATACTGTTGGAAATGTACCCCAGTGTCAGGCATGCTCGGTGGCCAGTGGTTCTGACACTCTCTTCTGAGTCTTGGCCAGTGCTGCAAGCAAATAAGTTGTAAGTATTCATTTTTGTGTCTCAGACCTAGGAATGCTCCAGGGTGTGAATAATTAGCATATCAAGTCTGGTACAGGTCACAAAATTCCAGCTGTGATGTATGCTGACCAGGGATCTCCACAAACATGCGATTTTTCTGGGGGTAGGGGAAAAAAAAAAATAAATTCAAGTAATAGGCTTAGTAGGCTTTAGCTTGAGGTACAATATCATTTTATACAAGTTACATGCATTGGGACTAAATGGGCTGAAACCCATTCTCCATCTCTTAACAAAGATTCTAAGATGAGGTTTTAGAGCCACAAGTCTTGGTATGCCTTGAAGAAGAACTACAGAATGGTTACTGGAAAGTGCTTGAGAGTTTCACACATTATTCTGAAGAGTGAAAACTTCTCCAGATTAGGCCTTCCTTGTCTTCCTGGGAAACCAAAGTATTGTCACCCTTCAAATAACTATTTCCAATGACCTGGATAAGTAACGTAAAATGTTATAACCATTTGGCAAATAAGAATAAGCTACTCCTGAAATGAGATTTTCAAATAACAGAAGTTGCAGACAAGTATAGCTGTTAAAGATTGTACAAACATATGTGAGAATTGACCACTGGAAATAAAAAGTTTAGGTATAAAACCTATTCCAGAAAAAAAGTCAACAAGTAAACCTCTCACAAGTAGTGAGAGTTCATTTCAGTTTTTATTCCAGGCTCCTTGGTGTGTTAATTTAGGTAAGAAACTTATGTGAACTTTATCAGACCAACAGCAGTTGCTTGCAGAGGTCAATATTTTTTTATGATCTAAGAATTGCAGTTAAAGTATTAAGTAGGCAGTGTATTTCTGTGATGAGTATACATTTGTATTTTTTAAAACTCATACTTCAAATTCAAGGGTTTCACAAAACTAATATTAGTGTTTCTAAAGTTCAGTATACAATTTTCGTAAGCATACACTTTTGAAAATAATTCCCTGAAATATTTTAATTGCCAAAAAAATAATTATGTATTACCCTAGTGGTTTTGTTACTCCTTTGTTTACGTACATATACAAAAGCTTCTATTTACCTTATTTTTCTCTTTGACTTCAAAATAAGTAAGAAACATGTAAGTAGGAACATAGCCAAACTTTTATGCTTGATCTATTTAAACAGACCACACATTTTCTCAGAATCTACAGTGTACATTGTCCTGGAAACAAAGGCATCTTTGGGTTACAGGATGGAAGTCATTATTATATTTCACATACTTATTACAAGTTTAAACACGATTCCTGCATACTTTAAAAAAAATTGTCCCATTTGTCTGATGTTTTAACTTTACAGTCTTCCATTTTCTCTCCAGCAACTGACTTTTTCAGAAGAAAACCAGGAAGTCTAAATCTGCATCCTGGTATATTGGATGTTCTATCAGCTTCCTATCTTAATCTTTTTTTCTTTGTTTCCCTCTTTTTGTGCCACTGAATGAAACGTATCATTTCAACTGCTTTCCCACTTGCAGGTACCTTTCAGGCTTGGCTCAGCTGCTTTGGTGGGTTCACTTGCAAGGACTCTGGTTTAGTCTAGTTCAGAGAAAAGGAGGCTGAGAGGCGACCTCATTGCTCTCTACAGCTTCCCAAGGATGGGAAGTGGAGAGGGAGGTGCTGAGCTCTTCTCCCTGGGATCCTGTGATACAAATGGTTCAAAGCATCATCAGGGGAAGTTCAAACTTGACATTAGGAAGCATCTCTTTACAGAGAGTGGTCAAACACTGGAAGAGGCTTCCTAGAAAGCTAGTCAGTGCCCAGTGCCTGTCAGTGTTTAAAAGGCACTTGGACAATGCCCTTAATCATAGTATCATAGAATGTTTTGGGTTGGAAGGGACCCCTAGAGGTCATCTAGCCCAACCCCCCTGCAGTAAGCAGGGACACCGCTAGCTAGATCAGGTTGCTCAGAGCCCCATCCAACCTGGTCTTGAATGTTGCCAGGGATGGGGCCTCCACTACCTCTCTGGGCAACCCCTTCCAGTGTTTCACTACCCTCATTGTAAAGAATTTCTTCCTTATATCTAGTCTAAACCTACCCTGGTTTAGTTTAAAACCATTACCCCTTGTCCTGACACAGCTGCCCCTGCTAAAAAGATTTTCCCCATCTTTCCTATAGGCCCCCTTTAGGTACTGAAAGGCCGCAATCAGGTCTCCCCGCAGCCTTCTCTTCTCCAGGCTGAACAACCCCAATTCTCTCAGCCTGGCCTCATAGGAGAGGTGCTCCAGCCCTCAGATCATTTTTGTAGCCCTCCTCTGGACCTGCTCCAACAGTTCCATGTCCTTCTTGTGCTGAGGGCTCCAGAGCTGGACGCAGTACTGCAGGTGAGGTCTCACCAGAGCAGAGAAGAGGGGCAGAATCCCCTCCCTCGACCTGCTGGCTGCGCTTCTCTTGATGCAGCCCGGGGTACGGTTGGCCTTCTGGGCTGCCAGTGCACATTGCCGGCTCATGTCCAGCTTTTCATCCACCAGCACCCCCAAGTCCCTCTCAGCAGGGCTGCTCTCAATCCTTTCTTCCACCAGCCTATATTGATAGGGGATTGCCTATCAATAGTTGCCCCGACCCAGGTGCAGGACCTTGCACTTGGTCTTGTTGAACCCCATGAGGTTCCCACAGGCCCACCTCTCCAGCTTGTCCAGGTCTCTTTGGATGACATCATCTTGGTGACTCAGCTTGGTGTCACCTGCAAACTTACTTTAACTTACAGTCAGCTCTGAAAGGGTTGGACAGTTGGACTGGATGATTGTTGTAGGTTCCTTACAACTGAAATACTCTATTCTGTTCTGTTCTGTTCTATTCTGTTTTGATTCACTGGGGTAATGTCAGACCCTTCTGGGTGGAAAGAATATATGATGAATTCCCATTACCTTTTCCTTGGAAGAGATCCCTTTTGGTTTCAGTAGGTACTGGATAATTCCTCAATTTTTAAAAGTGTCAGAACCTCCTAAACCCAAGAAAATACCAGCAAGTTCAAGTGTGTGTTGTGCTGCCAGTGGTTGTGCATTCACACACATGGCTTCTCACCCTGAACCATGCTTTGAGTAGTCTAGACAGACCCGTCTATATTGAAACTGGATGTCCTAGGCCTTCCCTCCACCACCTCAGCAGATATCAGTAAAAAGGATGTCTTCTCAACAACTTCTCATACATTTTCCGGTCCACGTTTTATTCTCACTAGGTCATCTGTCCCCAAAACCTGGACTTTCCCAGACACCTATAATGTTGCATGAGACCATTCTGTGTATGTCTCTGTTCCTTCTGGCTGAAAATGAATATACATTCCCCAGAGAACAGTTTTCCAAGTACATTTATGACACTGAAACACAAGTTAAGAACTTTACAGTGAACCGATGTATATTCAAATTGTTTAAATTGATAATTGGCAAGAAAAAAAAGGTAAATTGACAGCAATCAAGATGACATTGGCATAAATGGCTCCTTATATGCGTATTGGACACTACAGTGTACTGATAAGTAGAAATCCTTAATTTAGAGGATTTTATTTTAAAAATAGTTTTTCACAATTACAATGATAATTGTATAAATTAAATTGTATAAATTAAAAGATTATATTGGCAAATATATTTCTGTTACACTCATTTCTTTGTAAAACAAAGAACTGAGTTAAGCTAAATTACATTCTTCCAAATGTTTCTGTATACTCCCAAGTAGTTAGCACTTCAAAGTTTAACTCTCCTGTCTGGAATATGAGGTGTTTTGTTACCTCAACAATGAACAGTGCCAAATGGCTGTGTTCCTGAAGTTCAGAGAACAGTAACTTTATACATAGAAGGTAGAAAAAAGCTCCATAAATACCCTCTTCCATTCTCATTATGCTTGTCACTGTGCTCCTGAAGTATAATATCAAGCTCCAGGAAAATCTATAAATGCCATGAATGCCTGTGTGAGAGCTGAAGTGAATTTTCAACATTAACCCCATAAAGACACTTTAAACCAAGTAATTAGTTGGCTTCCTAGGTGGGATTTGCATATTGTAGTCATAAGGAATTATTTTTACCAGGAGAAATAGTCTTCTTTTCTAAAATACATAGTCCACAGCACATTCAGGGAATATGAGATGATAAATTTTGAGAGAAAATGTAACTTTGTGGACAACAAGTAACTTTGCCATTAACTGGAGCAGGAATAGGATTTCACTCTATTTTACATGTCATACTAACCCTTGATTACAGTAAAGCCACATTTTTCAAGTTCAAAGGATATGGAGATTCTATTAAAAATTCCTGCCTCCCTTCACCATTTTTTAAACCACCTTTCTTGTTTCCCATGGAGACTTCAGCTACTCTAGACCAGGATTAATATACTCTAGTGACAAAGAAAAGGTATTTTCACTCACAGAGATAAGTCCTAATAAAAGTTTTCATAATGAGCAGCCATAGGCTTGCCCCTGTGCTAGTCTTTTTCGAAGTCTCCACTAGGAGGACACGCAATTTACACTGGTTGATTCTTTACCCAGCTCTAGTGATAGCCCATTCACTGCATAAACTATTCACATTCACCTACATGTCTCTTGTCATTCTGTGGACATAAATAGCTGCTTACTGTAATAGCTGTTGCTTATGAAGTCTGTCACTGATAACCACAGTTATTTCTTCAGGCGTTTACAGTAGGTTATTTTCAAAATAGGCTAAGTCTGCAATTAAATTTGTTGCTTGTTGTGGTATGAGGATAACCTGACTGTCCTGCAGGCATGACATTTCTCCATTACTACTGTGTATTTGTTAAGGTAGCTTCACCATGAATCAGAGGATCCGTCTTTGCAGAGCAAAATATTTTGTAGTCTGAAATGTTGGGGTGCCACTCTTTCTAACATGCCAAAGAAGGTAAGTGAGGACTGCATCATACTCTGCTGCTTGTGTATTTCAGCATGGCCTTTTGACGCTGTGTGGTCTGCTACCAGCTTCAGACACAGCCTGGTATCATTAATCATCTTCATGAGAAAAAAAGTAGAGATTTACACTCCAACACAAAAGTGGACCCATACTTCATGCTGCTCACGGGGAAGAACTTTGTTTTGCACTTGAGATCCCCAAATGTGCTTCCAGGGCAACTTCTATGACAAATTATAAATTACTTTTGACCCAACTTCTACAGGGTTATTTTTCTTTCTGTGTAGGACTTTCTTCACAATGTTAAAAAGGGACCAGCTAATAAAGTACAGCTGCAAAAATTCACATGTGAAAATGACGAAGCAGCCTACTCCTGAGGGCTAGTCTACAACATTTCCTCACAGCCATGAATCAGATCTACTGAACTGCTCAGGGGAGACCTGAAAATTGTTGGGACTCCTTGGCAATAAACAGTTACCCAGTATTCTGAAAGACGGTAAGAATATGCGATTATTTATTTATTTGGATTAATAGCAGGCAGCGGTTTGCTGTCATCTTTACAACTGAATCTTTTGCCGTTATAGCCATAGATTTTATATACTGTTCTTTGTTTCTCTTTGTATCACTGTGCTTGCTCTAAGGATCCCTGTATCTTCAAGGATGTGTAGACTTAGGCATGATTAGTCACAAGTCTAAAACCAGCAAAGTAGGGACAATGTAAAGAAATAAATTTCTTAACAATTCAGGAAATGAATCAGGTAGGTATGAACAGGCAGCACCTTTTATATTGACGGAGTCTCTGAGCATTCCTATAGCAAGCTGTGACAATAAAAAATCTTGATGTGTCAGAGCATCCTTAGAGTCACTGTTTTCTGTGACATTGCAAACTGTTATCTATCGATGCCTAAACTAGAAATCAAGCCAGTATACAAGAAGACATCATTATAATCATAAGATTGACCATACAAGCATGATATTTTACTATTGTGTTTGTTTACTGGAGAAAAAGAAATATTGCAGGCAATGCAACAACGAAGAGTCATTGTTATATATATTACTAATTTCAGACCCTCAATCAAATATGCAATGCTGACTAGAAATCTGCTGAGGCAAGTGTAATCACTACTCTCAAGTGAGTCAAAAATTAAATGAAATGCAAAAATAAAGGACAGTCTCTGAGCTGATATAAGTTAAATCTGGTCAGTCTAAGTTGATGTACACTAGTTGGTGATCTGTCCCATAGGCATCTTCGGCCAAATACAGTCTTCAGTTTTGAACAGACATATATGCAATCACATCTGAATTGATGAAGTTTTATGGGATGTCAGCCAAAGGAGAACTGACTCCTAGAAAAAGACTACCTAAAAATGAATATCAGGCCGTGCACTTCTAATAAGTAACAACAATTGTACTCCAGATTAATTTTCAAGCCTCTAATATTTGGTTCTTAAGAGTTACTTCTAAGTGTTTGATTTTGTATATTGCAGTAAGTTTCTAGAACCTAGCACAAAAGTACATTGTAATGAATAGGAAACATATTTGTGACTCTAACCTGCTCTTATAATTTCTAAGCAAAGATGTATAGAAAACAACAGAGCAGATACTTATCTATGACTGCTCAACAATGATAGATACACCAGCTCTTCTTTGTTGCATGCATCTGCTACAGCAAGAGCTTGCATGTGGACGCTTATGGGGATGCGCTTTGTTTAATCTACTGGTCTCTTAACCAGGAGTTGCCATGTATTTGAATATTGTTTCTGTAAGGGTAAATATATAAGACACATCTAAATCTTCTGTTTTAAGTCTGAGACATTTGTTTCAAATATATCTTGTGGTAGTTAAGTTAATTGTCTCCTATTTGCTTTAATATTTTGCCTTTTAAATTTATTTCTCTATCTTCCAACAAATCAGTTATGCATTTATTAATACTTGCATGCAATAAATCTTAGCATTTTTCAGACTATCTCTGTCTACTCCCTCATCTACTAGCTATCTGATCCAAATCCTAGAACAGATATTCCGACGAACTGCACGATTCGGTATTCGTGTGAATGTGTGTGTTAATTTTCATACAAATTAACTGGATTTAGAGGTCATCTCCTGAAGGGAAAATAATATATGGATAACATTCACAAGTGCATTTCTGCTACCCAGAATTTGGTTTTTCCTCTTAAAAACAAGACAGCAAGCTAATATATCAATTTATAGTACTGTAGATTATAAAACAGCAAGCAATCTTGGGCACAACTCAACAAAAGCTTTTAGCACCTAAACATATATCTTTTCAGCAAAGGATTTTGCAGGTTAAGCATATGCCAAGATATTTTTCTGGGAAGAATTGTTTAATGCCAGAACAAGTAATAAAAGGCTTTGAGGTTTTATTGGTTTACTTCGGGTTTCTGTGAGGAAGGAGAAGCTGTTCACCAGAGAAGGTACAATCTAAAGCCTGTTTCTAGACCCTTACATGGTTTTGTATGTTATTGCTTTGATTCATTTTTGCATTTGAAACAAAAAGGACAAACAGAAGCAGAAGTTAACCTAGCAGGATGTTGCTGTGTGTCCTTTCAGGGTAATAATATACACAAATTTATAGAGTGAAAATCTCAGCAGTTTTTCAGCTTTGCAATGTCAGGATGAATCAAATGTATCAATAGAGTTTTGTCAGAAGCAGAAGCCAGGCTTTATGGGAAGATTCATGTGGTCAGCATTGTGCATTGTAATCAAGCCATGAGTCAATACAGATTAAATATTGACAGAGGTACTTTGACTAGTCTGAGGCTAAAATTAATTCCTGAAACCTTCAGAAAACGTTATTATTATACCAATGAATGTATGATAATCCTGTCACTTATGTTATTCATTATACAGTGCTAGACTCTAAAGATGTATCTTCATGTGGAAAAGAAGAAAAGAAAAAAGAAAAAGAAAAGGAAAAAGCCCTGAGGCTGAAGAAGAAAACTGATATTGGACTTAGCAGCAGCATTAGAGACAGTTTTTTAATGAGCTGGTTCATACACCATTAACCCATCATAAGACAAGAGAGAAAGTAGCAGCTTGGAAATGTCCTGAGAAGTGAACATAACTTAGTTATGCATGTATGGAACTGGAAAGGTGATCAGTTAAACAGTGACATGCCTGGTAATAGGGGAGATTTTACAGGGAATAAGAAATGGTTTGCTCATACATGTATTAGTACTTACATCAAAAAATGTGCAGATCAAAGTTTTAACTTCAAACTCTGTCCTTAACCTTTCCAAATCTTGTGAGTGTCATTATCTTAATGCCATACTTCAGTGATTATTTCCAGCGAAATGTCTCTGAATTCTTCATAAAATAAAACTCACGCAAGTATACACATTTTTTTTTTCTAAAGATAGAACAACATGAAAAATCTATCACAAATGACTGAGTGTTACCCCTGATTTTGGGCAGTATGCAGCAGAAACATAACTAGTATATTTTCTTTTGTTCCATTAAGGAAAATACAAGAAGAGAAGTCAGAATAGTGTAGCACTTGGATTATTTTTTATTTTATTTTTTTATTTTATTACAGGATAACAAATGTAGTTGAATTTGGACTAGACTGTGGTGAAGTGTAACAATATGCAAGACCCTTTATTTGCAGAATATATTGAACAGCCCTGCAACATAACTCAGACTGCATGACTGCATGACTACAGACTGAATGCCAAAGTGAGCAGGGATCATGAATATTGCAGTGACTAGTTTTGCAAAACTACCACCAACGTAGCCACATTTTCGAAAGAATAATTTCCTATTTGCAAACTAGAGTTTCTCTTCATGTCTGCACCTGCATTAAACCAGCATGTTTCAGGTTTTCTTTTACTTTATGTGACAACTACAGACCTGTAAGATGGCTTTCACCTCCTGAAAACAGGAGAGTTTAAACAAGAAAGATTTATGAGCTCAGCATGATTTTCAAGACTACAAGTCAGTAACAATATATTAGGTTATTAAATTACAATCAATTTGGGGTGAGTTTATTTTGCAGCTTAAAACTTTGACTGCAAGAAGCCAACACTGACACTTTTAGAAGAAAGAATTACCAGATAAGTGCAACTATTAAATCTACATAGTAGCATTTCATTTTTCAAGAGCAATCTAGAAGATAATGCTGGAATAACAATAAAGGTGTAGGCAGGAATATAATAAAACCTTATACTCCAAAGTTAAAATTGTCAGGATGTCCTTAAAAGCAAGTAGCCTGTATTGATTTCTCAGTACAAAGAGAACAAATTGTCAACCTGGCTCAGAATTTGTTGAAGTAGCACAATTTTTTTTATTTCCATTCCACCTCTACTGTTATTTAAGGGTAGCTGTTGGGATATATTTAGTAAACAGGTTAAGTGTTAC
This sequence comes from Nycticorax nycticorax, assembly GCA_023375905.1. Taxonomy (NCBI): domain Eukaryota; kingdom Metazoa; phylum Chordata; class Aves; order Pelecaniformes; family Ardeidae; genus Nycticorax; species Nycticorax nycticorax. The sequence goes on from JAKFQP010000112.1 coordinate 2,784,194, forward strand.
ATGCTTGTTGCTCTCAAGGACTACATTAAAAAGAGTAAGGTCTACAATGCATTTGTACATGAACTTTTTTTCTTGAAAGCCATACATAAAAATGTACAGTATCTGCAAACAGTGAAGTTCAGAGAGCTATCTGATTGCATGGTAAGCTGTGCATGTTCCACATTTGACTCTGCCTAATCATCCAGGATTTGTTCTCATTGGCATGGCAGCAGAGTCACTCTGTCAGGCCTAATAATTCCTGAATGACATAGCCACAAGGTTTGGTGTTCCACTGAGCTGGAGTTACAGACAGCAGCTCTTTGAGCTGGCATAGAATTTTTATTGTTGTTCATAAGTAGATTCTTGCAAAGAAAAGAGTAAATACAAATTTTCCATCAGCTATCAGGCATTTTCTGCTTTCTATGTTCAGTTTCACCCTTTTGCTGATGAAAAACCAAGACTTCATATCAAAGTTTTCTGCAGCAAATAGGACTCGCAGAGCTTTAGATCTGTCTTCCTTTTCTGTCTTTCCTTCTTCTCTAATATGCAACTCCTACCAGTTTATATAGTTTATGTAAATATATATTTTAAGTGAATTGAATCCGTGCAAATCAGACCTTAAATTATGGTCCTATATTGTTGCAGAAAAAGGATTCAATTGTTAAGAATATATGGTCTTTCACACTCTTCAGTGCTTCTCAGAAATCTGAATTGCTCAATTTGGAAAACCATAACAACTTCTACAGGTAGCCTAATTTGCACTAGCTGGTAATGATCACAAAACAATCACATTAGGCAAACATTAATAAATTTTTTTTTTTGCTTTAGATTAGCATTGGCTATATTATTAAGACATGTGCATGTAAAAGAAATTAGCTGAACACCACCACTCCTCCCACCCAAGAAAATCTCCAAAACCAGGAGTGAAACAGAGAAAAGTTTGACGGAAAACTTCTTCTCCTGAGGAAGTTTGACAACAGAGATACCATTTCCTTAGAATACTGGAGTGGCTGCAAAAATTCTTGAAGAATGCTATAAGCATAATGCTTCCTCAGAGAGGAGTTTAGGAGTAAAATTAGTTTGCTCTGTTTCACAGTGGGTTCCTTTCAAGTCTCATCATGATCAAGGAAAAGTGGTTACGAAATGTTGTTGTTCAGTAACCATTTTTTTATTATGCCATGCTGACACATTATCTCCAAATCCAAGTCCAAATGCCACTTTCAATAGTGAGAGCTGAAGGATAGTAAGAGCAGAAGCAGCATGAAGGACATTACATATCAGATAATCATGAAGGTAAATGTCACTGTTTAACTCAATGAACCCCATCTTGTTTTCCTCATTGCTCTGTCAGTGTTAGAAGGCAGAACCCCTTTAAATCAAAGCATTCAGATGTTCATTTAAAAAAAACCCTTTTCCTCCCAGAGGCAAGGATTTTGCGCAGTGTAAAAATCACAAGTGTTACTAGTCATATGCAAACCAGCTGTGCCAGAAAGAACAAGAGAAGCTGTGATTGCAGAGTGTATAGTTACTCAATAAATAGTCCAAAAGAAACCAGAAAGGTGTCTATTATGTCTCACTTCCCATCCTTAATTTTTCATAAAGCCCACAGCAAGTGTTTCCCATCCCTCAAAACACAGCAAGGCATGTGAGAAAGATCTATTTCTGATATTTTCTTTGGAGAAAAGTCTCTACACTACTTTTCCATGAATGCAGTTTTGCGCTTCCACTGTTCTTTCTAACTGATGCAACCACTACAGAATAAGACCTGTAATCCATATTTCACTTCAGTGTGATAATAATGAAGCAGACTGTATTTACACCATCCCCAGCACCCTTGAAATTAGTTCCACCATGGTGTTATGCAGGTCCTGGCACCAACTGAGAATTCTTGCTCAGATGCTCATACCACCACCAGCACCTCATCCTGCATTACACTGACCCTTGTAAAGACACCTTTCAGCTTATTTGGTGCTGGGAACCCAGGAGTTGTTATTAGAAAACTTACATATACCCGAGCACCCACACTCAGAGAAGTTGGAGAGTGAATATTGTTATTTCTAGATCCCAGCTGCAACTCTGGCTACCTGCACATCTTTAAAGTAAGTACTTTTCAGAACATTTTTAACATGTATCTTTAAACTTGCATTCCTTTTAAATTTCCAGAGATTGAAAGTGTTTGCATTTTTGCTGGGCAAGAAGTTGAAGATATTTACTGCACATCCATGCTGTCAACACTGTGCACAGAAATCAAGAAAGGAGATTGCTTACACAAGCACTTAGGGATTCCTGCAAAGGGGGTCATTGCCAACAGTGACTCTTTTTCATACTGTAGCATTGAACACATTATTGAATTCTGTACGTATGGTAGCATCATGTGTATTACTTTTCTGTTACCTGATAAAAGCCCCTACTGGCTTGTCAGTAAAAACTCTTAGAATTCTTAACCTAAATTAACAACACCTTTCCCATTTTGTATATACATAAGCAAAGAACAGATTGAATATATCTAAGTTTTGGGAAAAAAAAATGTTTCCAGTGTAACATTTTAACTTGCTGTATTATTACTGTTGCTGAGATAGCACAAAGAACGGATTGGGTTTGAATTCTTTAGGTTGTTGGGGTTTTTTTTTTCATTCTCACAAAATACTCTGAGGGAACTCTGTGCATGTTAATGAAATGTAAATGCTCTCACTTATTAAAGGATAAATACTTTTAGCCATCAGGAGGATAACTCTTCTAAATGAAACATGGATAATTGCATTAGAGGGGGTTATGTTCAGCTGAGCTCTGCAGATTTTATTGAGTTAGCTACGTATTTTTTCAGCTCAAGAGAATGGGTACAATTCACTGGAGAAAAATCTCATGATAGGGTTATTTTAGACACAAGTATTTGTTTTGAATAAATAACTGCATCTCCCTGTCCTAAAGATGTGTTACCAACACACTAATAATATTGGGCTTACCTTGTTATCACGCAGGGTTTATGGATTTTTCTGAGGTCCATGGGTTTATGTATACATCTGTTCCCACAATGTTACTATATATAGCAAGAGTAAGAGATGAGATAGTAAACTATGCAACAACATTCAGACTCATAAACCCGCAGCAATGATTCCAAATATGTAATAAATTTGCTTCTTAGGTAAGGCTGGTTTGGGAACACAGCTTTCTGCAAGACATAAAAGGGTATTTTTAACCAGTTATATTAGATCACTTTACTGTCATGCAAAATGTAAATTAGATTCCCAACACTGATGACTAGTAGATGGTGAAGAAAATGTATTTAGAAAGTAACCAGTAAAAAACAAGCAATCATGCTTATTATCAGTAACACAAAATTGATTTTTGGATAGGAAGAGAAAAGGGGCCTTTCGCAAGGCTAAAGTTGTGAGTCTGTTAAGCGATAAAAGCCAGCCAGAGGGGACTTGGGCGTCAGAGCATCATCTCCTTCCCCTGTTGCCCTCTCATGTCAGAGTCTGAGGCTGTCTTTAATGAAAACTGAGCTTACTTCATTTCTGCTAATGTGCAATGGAACGTAATTTTCTTTGAGAGATACATTAATCTGCTTATCTCTGTGAACTGCTACACATATCATTACAAGAAGACAATTGCACTTATGCTGGACTGAATAATAGGCCGAGATGTCCAGCAATGAATAATTTATCATAGTTTATTACATTCCAAAATAATTTCAGGCAGCTTTGTTATTCTGTAGCAGGACTTAAGAGCTTGTTGACTGAGTGTGGTTTCCTCATCAGACAAGCAAAGTTTGTGATACTTGATGCCTACAATAGCTTGTAACAGTTTACTACTTAAAAGCTTGCTGAATATACACATTTTAGCACATAAGAAGTAATATGCAAATAAAATACACTTGACATCATTATTAGGTTGTGCAACTCTACCAATGACCACTTAAGACACCAGATAAGGTATCTTGAATCTGCCACAGGAGGAATTCTTAAGGTGCCTGCTTAGGTGTAAAAAAAGGGTCTGAAGAAGAGTAATATTTTCTGGATATATCTAATACACAACAACAATAATTTATTTTATATGTTATGTGTCTGAACACATGAAGAAATAAATGCAAATGGAAAAACACTATGTCCTTACTCTGTTTCTCAGCCTAGCTGTGGAGGGCCCAGGGTCTTAACCCTGCTATGGCAATGCAGGTTAAGCATTCTGTTTTCTCTTTCAGTGATTCTAATATCAGAGAAGAGTTAGGCTTAGCTCAGCAAAGCAGGCAATACCCAATAAACTGTATCACCAAGGCCAGGATGAAAGAAGGAACACTGACCTTTGCATCTGTTCTGTGATTTTTATTGTTCCACATCTACATGTATCCTCAAAACTCCCTTCTTAACCTCTCCTAAACCCAGTTTTCATGTTCAATTTCAGAATGAATTATAGGAAGATATGGAAAAGAAATGTACAACTCAGCCACACATGGCTTGTTCAAAAGGGGAAAAAAGTAAATCTAAAACTTCTCCTGTTTTGTCATTCAGTCATTGTTTCTGAAGGGAAGAATATCATAAGTCTGTTCTTCTAGTTTTCTGGAAAGTATTCTGGTTGGGGCTGGATTAAAAAAAAAATTACTAATTTACATAAGTTTCAGAAATCTGTAAAATTAAAGTATTACATATGTTGTCATAATCCTAACACGACTTTAGAAAGGCAGCTGTGGTTTTGTATTCCTGCTTGAGAAGAGACTTTCTACAAGAATTCTTGTATTTTTGCTATCTCACACCTGTTTATTTCATAAGTCACAACCTGATGTTTACCCACATTTACTTCATAAGGAAATTATTGTGATACAGGATGCAGTTATATTACCAAAACAGGTATTATCTTGATTTTTTCTTGTGACATCAGTGCTTGTACAAAGAAAAAAGAAGCTTGCAAGCCCTCTGCTATTGTCATTGTTCTTTTTCTCACATAGAGTGACACTTATGGAGTCTGACAGAGCAGTTTTAATTTACATATATGAACTGTGGAGTGTATTAAATTAAGTTTTCCTAGATTAACCTGTCTCCTTAAAAAGAGTAAATCCTCAACACTGAAACCTGCATGGAGATAACAGTGGAACGTTTCTGAACTGGAGAGGGTTTTGGGGTTTTTCAAAGGGGTGGTAGTTGGGATATGTTTTCCTTTAGCTTTGAAACTTAGCTATTATCTCTGCTGGACAACTCTTTTGAGATCACATTTGCCATTGGCCCCTCAAGGAAGACCACAGTCACTTACAAGCTGCTAAGAAGCAATGAACAGAGATGAAACGTAAAGCAGTGAGTGGAGCTGAGATGAGGAGAGGGGCAGTTAAATGTGCAAAACACGTCAGTGAAACCTGCCTTATCCAATGCCTCTGCTTCGATTCTTTTGGTTGGGATATGTGATTGTGACTCTGATCATGTCCTTCCCCTAGTCAAGACCTAAACATGTCCCAGATCTACTTTTTCACTCTGAGCAGCTCATCCTGAGGGCAAAATATTACAAGGAATGAGCAGCAGCTAGTGAGTCATCAGCACTGTTGCCAAGGCATCCTAGTGGGTTGGTAAAATCACCTAAATATAAATAATTTTTTTCCCAAACTTCCCTTATTCTCCCTTTTATCTCTGTAATAGTTTTGTCTGGTTTAAGCCCTTAGTATCTTTCCTTGTGGGTGGGGAAAGAATTATTCGTGATGAGACATCGTAACTTACTTTCTTCTGTTTCTGAGTGAAGCTCAGGTCAATGTCCATTTCTACCATTGCTTTTTATTCAATCCTTCTTCTTGTCTAATATTGCCTTGAAGAGACAACTTAATGAGAATTTGTACTTGTAGACCATTCAATGCCAATACAACTGAAATGTGTGTTTATATATTTTTAATTCCATATGTTTGTAAAACAATTGCTTAGTTTGAATATGCTTCGAAAAATGCTACAGAAGTGTCACCTATTAGGCTGTATTTCCTTGTGTATTTTAGTGCATGAAATAGCCCACAGGGACTAAAGCATTGTACACAGGAGGCAACTGTCATTATCTCACTCCTATTACTGGAGAAACTGCAGCACATATTTGCCCTAAATAACAAAGAAAGTAATAAAAACATAAACAGAGCCTCTGCTTGTCATATAGGAAGTGTCTCTTTCTTCTCAGAGTCCTTTAAAATTACATTTGAGGGATTGCTTTTACTTCTTTTTTTTTTTTCTTTTTAGTTTGACCAACTATTTTTTACAATGTTTTGCTTGAGGACTTTTAATTTTGTTTGGAGAGGTTTAGTGGATTTGTTTATCTGTTTTGAGACTTTTCATTAGCTTTCTGGTTTTAAACATCGTACTTATTAATACCATTCATCTTAATAAAAAGTACAAGTTTTGTAATTTTTATATTCAGGGAAGGAAAGTTATTTTTAGCTCAGTGGCTGGATCCATAATGTCTTTGATTTTGTGTTTTTTTAACCAATTACTGTGCACCCAGGTTTTTGCTATTAACAGACTCACATGATCAGATGGAGTGCTAAGTTCAAGATAAAATCTTTCAAGATCCTAACTAATCAGCTTTTGTGGATTTGTAGAATCTATTTCATTTCCATATGTTGCTACAAAGATTGCTTCTGGCAGCAAGGCAGGCTACTTTCCTTCTAAGGTCACCTCTTATAATAAATGCTGGCAATAATGGCACAATGACAGCATACTCAGAGCACAATTCATACACATCTTTTCTACCATTCAGCTTCAAAGCTTCTAGTTCCTCTCAGATGTCATCAAAGAACCTCTCTGAAGTTAATGACAATGCTCAATTATATTGTTTCTCTTTGAATAGGCCAAAGCTTTTCCGAAGAAATCCAGCAGCTGTTCCTTCATTGTTGTTGCATTACTTTCTGCAAAGTCCTTTAAGATCATTTTTGAGGCTTTGGTTTGAATGTACCCACTGCTGTTACCATTTAAAAGAGTTAATCTAAATATGGTAACTTCTTTCACGGAATATATGTAAAATCTTATGCCTGGGACAAGTATTCAGTGATTCTGTTTTTCTCAGATCTTTTTTCTGATTTATTTTAATGGTTTTCATTTTTTATATACCAATATGAAATACCAGTCATTCAACCAGAATATTAGACAAGCTCTGGGACAGTTGCTTCCATCTTCAAAAGAGAATTCAAATACATTAGTTTTACTTTGATTACTTCAGAAACTAAAATGATTGCATTTATTCACAAGACCTGAAGTTAAATGTAATTTAGTATAGCTTCTGTTCAGAAGTGGAACAGCAAAGCAGTAATGAATTTATTGACTCACTTTGCCATCATGTACTCACCTTCACTCTTTCTATATTGCTTATTCTAACCTACATACCCTTCAGTCTTAATCTGAGTGCTCTCCCCAGACTTTTTGTCTTTGTAATGGAGTGCTGCAGTTATGGCAGCTTCAGGAAGAATTCAAACAAAAACTGAATGAGGCAAAACTTTACCAAAGTTTTATTGCCAAAAAGTTCTTAAGGAAAAACAAGCCCTGCACCTGAATCTGAAATGAGTTGAATTTCTGGCTTACATGATTGAAAAATTCAGATGAGAGAGAAGGATTTGTCTTTTGAATTGTGAGTTTATTCAAGCTCTAGACTCATAATTAAAACAATTCTAAAACCCCATAAGTAGGTATCAAACAAGTTAATTAAAGCCTTGTTCAATATTTTTAGTTGCTTTTGCAATCTTTATTATGGTCATAGTTTTACCTTACTTGATAGCCTTTTCTTCCTTCTCTCATTCTCTCTTGCAGTACTGTTATGGCAGAGGTTGGAACAGGATCTAGGCAGGCATTTACACTGATGTGCATACTCTTTGTGGAGGTGTCACTGCCACAATACACTGCAGATAGAAGGAATGAATTTTCAGCGTGTCTCAGCTTATGCAGCTCTCAGTATTTGGTAATGGTTCCATGTAAAGAGGAAGGGTAGTGTAAGATGTAGGTAATGTTAACTTGATGAATTAGATTCATGATACTGCTCTACTGTAGACATTTTTTGAAATCTCAGTAGCTACTTTATACCACTTTTTTGGCAACTCATACACTTCATAAATATCTTATTCTTATCCTCACTTACCCTCAGATCCTCCAAGGAAAATGGGAATGGGTAACATGTATCACGTTGGACTAATTTGAGAATAAAGTCATTGCCATACAGTAGGACAGACAATTGCAGTTGTCTACATAATCTCACACTAAAATCCCACTGATTTGTGATGAACTCTGAATACAGAGAAAAATGGCTTCAAATATATTTAAAGTGAAGAAATTATCTACCCATATTTTTTCCCACATTTTAATTAATTTGTTTCTCTAGTTTGTTTGTTTCTTTCATATTTTATTAGCTTGTTTGCAGAAGTATGATGGCAAGTATTTATTTTTCAAGAGATGAATGCACTTATTAAGGATGTCCTTGGTAGGCAAATACCAAAAGAAACTTATGCATATTAGTGTTTTAAGGTCACTTGAGCCATTGCATTTAAAATTAATTTCTTTGTTCTTAGGACTTGGGTAGGTTTTACTGGCATAGACTGTTATGAACACTGTACAAAAGCTGATAGAAGTCACTTTTCTATTAATGTTGTTTGTTTCAGAAAGAATGCAGGTAAAGATAAAGCATGTGTATTCTTCAGCCACTTGACAAGATCACAGTGCTGTGCATGCTGAAACGTTCATGGAAATCACCTCCACTTTTGTATGCTTATGAATTATTTCTTTCTTACTGTTTCTACATCACTTGAAAATAATACATTTGCCCTGAATGACTTTCAACCTAGTAATACCTGACAGCTTCACTGTCTAAATCCACTTTGGTGTCAGTCTGAGGCAGTCAAAATCATTGACACCCATGCTGAGGAGAGACAGCACCCAAGTGACAGAATAAGGTGGTCTGAAGTGAGAGAGAAGGACCTTATGGACATTTCAAGGAGTTAGAAGAGCCAAACAAAACTCAGCCGCTTGGGTGGCTCAGTTACCTGATAATCAGTTGCACTGAGGACTGATTTGTAGAAGGGGTCTACAGATTTTTGCACATTACAGAGTTTGTCAAGCATGTCATTGACAGCTCTGTGACCATTTATGGGGTAATTAAAACCATCAAGCACTACTGCCAGTCTGACAAAGACAACCAACAGACCAGGATTTTGTGACTCTACTTTTAAGGTTATGTTTGAGCTGTTTCTTCCCATTAAGAGTCACACATATAGTATGACAGCTAGGATATTCTGTACCAGACATAACAAAAGGTCAGAAAAGCCACATCCCCATCTAAGGTGGCATTACTTATATATTCCTGACTATAGGGTTTTATCCTGAATAGGTTAAGTGGTCTTTGTTCAGGTGTTGTATATTTTTTGATTACCTCTAAGTCAAGGGAGTGCATCATCTAAATCTGAATCTAAATCAAATGCATCCCTCATTGCAAATGGCAACATGAATTAAAACTGAACTTGCAATACACAGATGACCTTCTGTACTCAGTTGTACTTTGATTCACCTAAACTAAATAATGGTGTGGAAATAAGAAAATGTAACTGTTTAAGGTGACTTCCATTTGTGTACGGCTTTTCTAGTTTCACTCAGTGAAGGCCAACTTATATGGTCATATTTTCAGCTGGAATCTTAGAATTCCTGAAAGGCAAATATATTCTGTACTACAAAAAGAATAAGTTTATCTTTGAGGGAAACATTATTTCAAGTGAAAAAACCCTCCACTTTAGCCTACATACATGTGAAATTCATAGATGTTTGGAACCAGAGGAATCTATGCTCTTCAGGAAACCTGATATCCATCATACAAGCTGCAAACTGCATTAAGTAAAAAATACATATGTTACAAAATCAAGCCTTTATCATCAAAATTATAATGCAATCGAAAAAAGGAACAGCATAAAGTCCTCCGCCTCCCCTGCCTGCCCCCCAAATCTTGTATTCTTGAAGTTGTTTTGGTCCCTGTGTAGGAGTCCAATTTCCGTTGAAATGTTAAACAGAACGTTAGGCTGTTCAATGTCTTGGAGAATCTGGGCACAAACCAACAATAAATATGATAGGTTTTTAAATTCTTTATAGAGAATCCACAACCAGTGAAAGCATGTGTAAAGAAAAGTAAAGATTTGGTTTTCCTTGCCTTTGGGAACTTTTTTGGTGACTGATTTTCCATTTCTCAGGCAGGATTTTTATCTTCAGCTGGCTTTCTCCTTCTCTCTGATGTCTTTCTTTCAGTTTTGCCCTTTTGTGCTTTCTTACTGAGTTGATAGCCAGTAGACTGGAATATGATTTTCCTGAGGCATTCTAGCACTATGTTCTCCAATGTATATACCAGCCACAAACCATGTTAAAACAAGGCAATACCTAACTTTTCCAAACATCCATACCCTAGTAATATTGTCTTTAGGAGCTGGACATGAACTAGTAAAACTCAGCTATAATCAGGGGAGGTTTTCAACAGGTAATAATTTTGCCTGCTTTACATGGTTCCTCTTTGATATGCTCCCTATAGTTTTAATTTGGCATGTAGTCTATGTTTATTTTCTATTTTGTTTCCTGCATTCTTTCCTGCAATATAGTATTCTGTGTCTGATCCTTCATTTTTTTTTTGTGTTTACTAATTTGTGATTTCCCCAAAAAAATCATCCTTTAGTTATGTGAGAAAAGAAACATATATCCTTTTTTTTTCTCTTGTGACCTTGGTTTCCTTCAGTTTTAGAGTTGGAATTGCCTTCTGAATTACACATAATTTCTCATAGAGTGGATGGTAATTGCTTTTTTTTCCAATCAGTGAAAAAAAAATAGCTCTTATATAAAAACTGTGGTCACTCCCTTTCTGCAGCCTTTCCTTTTCCTCTGTCCTCTCTTGAGTAGTTAAACTGTGTCTGTGCTCTGGGTTTTTCTATGCTAGATATAAATGAAGTAACAATTCATGTCTTCATCTCTGTGTGTCAATGGACTCTCCTTAAACTAGGTATTCCTGCTGCTCTAACTCTTGGCATGATGTGAAACATTTGTTGATAAAAGCTGTGATAGCATTACTTGAGGTGAGTTCCCTTCCACATGTCTGTTATGTGTGGTTGTGACATTTCTTCTTGTACAGCAGGAAGACCTAACAAGATTTTTTTTAAAAAAAATCAGACTTCATCTAAGCACATGCACTAAAGGAACTTGTCCAAAGCACCGAGTCATCACCTGATGCCTGTTGCCAGCAGTCTGGTGAGGTCTGCTCCTGCCATCATCTACGATTCATCAGTTTGGCTACGGTCCTGTACCAATTCCTAGAGCCAAATCAAGCTTCACTCCACCAACATCCTCATTATGACTGTATGTCCAATACAGGTTCTTCTCATTTGTTTTTACATCAGCAGGGAGGCAAAAGTGAGAGTACAGCCAGAATAAGATGTTTCCCATTTGACCTTTCCTGTTATTTCAGTAGGAAGGTTTCAATAGTCCTCCAAGTCAAACCAGAGCAGATCAAATGATGGAGCTTTCTCACTTATAAGGGAAAAAAGATTTTCCTAGTCTGAAAAGACCTAATTTTAGGTCCTTTAGTATGCACACAAATAAAAATGCACTGCTCTTTTGAAGATTACAAAGAACTGGCCATGAAAAACTTCACAGCTTGATCTGTATTCTGACCGCTTATAAAGCTGTACATACCCACTGAATACAAAAGCATTAAATAGCTGGAATAGCAGACAGAATTTGCCCTTTTTTAGAAACTGGTTAATAAGAAATAGACACTTCTGAGGTGCAGTGCTGTGCGACTGTTTCCCAGCACAGTGCAGCAATACCAGACAACAACGAAAAACATAGATTACTAATTGCTGTCTTTTTATCAGCTAAGAGAAAATTTTGGCAAATGTCAACCTGCCTTATTAGCACCGAAGACACAGAGGGCACCTCCACAGTATTACAGTCCTCTTGAAATTAATCTATTTTTACCCTATGTTGTGCCTTAATCAAAAATTACTTTCATTACAATTGCACAGGTATAATTTAGGGATGTAATTTCATATGAATTCAAACTTGTCTACTGTTTTAAATGAATGCTTGACTATAGCTCTTTATTGGTCCCACCCATAATATAAAGCAGCAGGATCACAAATATAATAAAAATATGTGGAAAAGAAAGTAACATAATTTATACAAAATGCCCAATTTAATGTACAAATGAGAACTGCGTCAGAGAAGGAGAAAATTCTTACAGGCAAATAAAATTAATTTAGGAGAACACTTCTGAAAAATCTTTGTTGTGGACAGTTTATGTGAAACCAGCGCACTTATACTAGAACCATGGTCTCTTTTATAACAGGAAGTGACAGCTTTATGAAAGGTGATGTTTTTGTAAATTGGGCTTTGTAACACTGCCTAACAAAACAGGCAATAAGAAATAGGGCTGTTGTTTCAACAACATCACAGAAATGTGTCACAGACAGTCAATGTGGGTGCTTCCCAGAAAAAGCTCTAAGCGCTTGCTTTCCGTAGGATGTTGACAGAGACACAAACTTCGGCATCCCACAGCCCTGGGTGAGATCCTTGCTGTCAGCCCGTTAGGCTACATGCCGACTGTCTCCGAATGTGTAATGGGCCCGAGTGGATCCATTAAAACCATTTAGATAATTCAGCAGAGGAAATCTCAAGCATTTGCAAAGAACCAATGTTTTAATTCTCTTGAGATTTTTTTTTTTCTGTTTTTACTGCTTTTTCAAGTACAGTCCATTGCCTTTTTTAGTGTATCCTGTCAATTTTTTTTACTCCATGTCCTTAAACATATTTGCTTTTGCCATATTAGCTACAGAATTACATAAGTATGTCTGCACTCTTCACCAAATCATAAGTGTACATACATGTGTCATCAATATACTAAGGCACATAATTTCAAAAATAAGAGGAAAAGGAACTGAAATCTGCTGTAGAAGTCTCCTGCAGGATGCCACTGCTGGGATTTTTCCAGAAGTGGCAAAACTCTAGGAAGACAATTCAGCTACTCCAATTTACCACAGCTGAGACTTGGGTCCAGAGGCTTGAAATGTAGCCAACTGTGAATGGCAGAGTGCAATAGTGAAGCAGAACTAAGATAAAACTGTATCTATTATTAAATAATTGTGAGCTGCTGGTGATGATGGGATGCTGTAGAATAAACTGATTTTTATTTGCTTTCTATTTTCACTCTGAGATTACACTTTTTTTTTTTTTTCTGTAGTGTTGAAGTGTAAAAATAAAATGGTTTTCAAGGGACAAATAGTCTTGGGTAATGAAAATTCTCCAAAACTTAGTATAGTCTTAAAATTGCCAGATAATTTAAGACTTGTAATGATTTTCCAACACCAGGAGTGTCACTGGATTTAATGATTGCTGAATAGTTCACAAAGTTTTCCCTATCTTTCTGAATATTGCCTATGGTTTGGCTTTGCTGAGTCTACTTTTACAGCTTGTTTGAAAAATCTGTCTCTTATTCTTATTTAATATTTCGACTGTGTGGGTTGTCATCTTAACCAGTATGGGTTTTTTTCTTCCTTATTGGAAAAATTTTTTAAACTAAATAGTTAATGATGATACATAATAAATACTAAACAGAGGAGTTCTGAGTATTTTTCCAGGTAATAGTGACACCTTGTAGATTGTGAAGATGATTATGAACACCCAAAACCCATTCAAATACTTCCTAAATGATACTTAACCACCAATTATAAACCACACTTTCCACAAGTTAGTGAATAGAATCAATTTATTAATTTCATATATGAAATGACACTGCTTTGTACTATCACAGGGTACAAAACGAGCACCAGGAATGTTGGGGCATTGTGACAAATAGGCAGTATTTGTGTCAGCTGTTTTCACACTCGGTATGAGGGTTTGCTAGGCATTTTGAATAATCAAGATTCTGGAAACTTAAAAGAGAAAATAAATAAAGGGCCATAAAAATATGCATGCATATGCACAGCAGCCTTCTCTGAAAGGTAAGGATTTTGTAAAATTGTATCACTGGGGTTATAAAGTCTCCTATGCCTCTGATTCATCAGATTTTAAGTTCTAGTACTGTTATATTTTTTTAAGTTCAGATCATTTAATAAGTCTAAGAAATTGGCTTGGAGTTAGAAAAAAATCTAGATGGGATGCTACTTTTTCCCTCTGTTTTTCTTGTTTCTACTTCTGCATGGCCTGAAATCTGTGTTTCAAGTAATTTTTTGGATAAAGCATAAAATCGCAATCAAGTGAATGGGATTTTTCTCTGATGTGCTACAGATTTCCTAGGTTAATGTGGGTCAGCCATTTTCAATACATCCACACCAGGCTTTTGTGACACTCTAATGGCTTTTATAATCTTCACCTTCCTCTGTTACTCCACTGCCCTCTGCCTCCTTAACCTGTAAGATGTAGGTGTAGGGAAATAATAATGTAGGCTGAAGCCTCATATTTATTCATATGTGTAGTTGTTCCTGTCTAATTATATAAGATGATGGACTTTTCTTCAAGATCAAAATGAAAGGTAAAATACGGAAAACATGTCAGCAGTTTCATTTGTTGGTTTGGGTTTTGTTGGTTTTTTTTTTTATTTAAATAGAAAGGCATGCTCATCTTGTACATTTGTTTATTCACGTTAGTTTAAAGAATATGCAATAGTTCATCACTCCAATCCCTCTGAAACTGACTGTAACAGTCACAAACATTCAGAACAACATCTGGGGCAATATCACCTAGCTCTAGCTGTCATAAGAATTGTAAGCAGCAGCTCAAATTTAGTGAATATAGTAATTAACAGAACATTAGTTAATAAGTTAGGTAGAGCAGAGATCTGCTGCATGAATGAAGATAGTCTGTGATAGAAAGCATACAAAAATGGGCCATATGCAAAACCAGTTAGATAACCTTTCTTAATAGACAACTGCACCAAATTCAAGAGTTAATCTGCTTCTAATAGCTGCTGTTCTTTTCATAAATATTAATAATTTGTCTGTATTAGCTTTTACTTTGGGTTAATAACTATACCATAAAAAGTTAAAATCAAGAGAATGCAACTTCTACAAAAAATTCATTTAAGACATCACCTGAAGAGATTTGGCAAACAAAAGCCTAACAAATTTTACAGTCTAAAAAAAAGTTCAAATTAAAGTCATCAGTGTCTGGGGAAAGGCTTGAAGTCATAAAACTGAAGACATTGCTGGCTCCTGGAACAACACTTTTAAAGATCATATTACTGCTGTATGTTAATCATCAACAGACACCTCATCCCAAACCTAATTATTAACAGGCAGGAAGTATTCCTAGATGTTGAAGCCTTGATAGTTTCTGTACCAGTCTTTATTCGTATATAAACCACTGACTGATGTTTCTATAGATCATGACAGAAAAGCGTGCCAGATACACTCCATGTAAATAGATGTTTCCAATTAGTACTGTAAAGACAAATTATTTATGCATTGGAACATCCTTCACAAATAATATTGTTAATGAAAAGCAAGTTTTTAACATGCATGAAAGTCTTTTTAGCACATATAGAGTTATTAGCTGTCATACCACAATATTTGTAAGGAGGACCTTTATCATGAGACCAACAAATATGGCCAGACATGCATGATTAGACTTCAGAACCCACATTTAATTTTCCACATTGGCAGTTGCGAACTAGGAAGTCTCAGTCATTTCACAAAATGTCCAAGTAATAGAGTCCCATCTTTAAATGAGTTGTAATCTACAGATATTCTTTTTTTAATGAGGTTATTTTCCATATAGTTTTGAAAATCATGTTACAGTTGGAAAGTATGCTCTATGTTTGAGTTTTAAAGTTAGACATGCTATTAATTGCATCCTGGATATGACCTACTTGCTACCAAAAACAGAGGACGCTACTACGTGAGACATATAGGGAAGAGCAACACAACCTTCTGAACAAACCATGGGGACAGGAGCAAGTCTGGATGGAGTTGTGTCTAGAGCAATTAAAAGACATTGAACATGTCTTGCAACCACAGCCCACGAGGCAGTGTTGCAATTGGATACCTGCCTCAGCACCAACCTAAAGGATGAGGGCAATCATGAGAAGGTCAGTGTCCTCGAGCCATCAAGGACAGGAACTTCACCCCACAGCTCGTGGGTGTATCCTTTGGACTAAGCAGAAGGGAGAGCTCAGGCTAAGCTTAGGTGCTGGATCCTCTCCTTGCCTCACACAACGCGGCAAGGCTGGTAGGAACAAGTGAATACAGAGTGATTACAAGAAAATCACATTAATTTAAAAACTGAGAATTGTTCAAAAACTTGCTGGGACAGAGTTAAGTTTCTCCATAGCAGCTCACAGCATGCTATGTTTTGGGTTTCTGACCAAAGCAGTGTTGATAACACACCTGTGTTCTAGTTGTTGCTGAACAGTGTCTGCACAAGATTAAGGCCTTCTCTGTTTCTCAGGCTGCCCCTCCAGTGACCAGGCTTGGGGTGCATGAGGTGTTTGGAGGGGACACAGCTGGGACAGCTGACCCAAACTAACCAACAGGATATTCTATACAATATGAAGTCATGCTTAGCAATGAAACCTGGAGAAAGGAGGAAGAAGGGGGGACATTCGAAGTTAAGGTGTTTGTCTTCCCAAGTAACCATTATGTGTGATGAAGCCCTGCTTTCCTGGAAATAGCTAAATACCTGCCAGCTGACTGCTCTGCCTATTAAACTGCCATTATCACAACTCATGAGTTTTTGCACGTTTACCCTTAGGATTCTCTCTCTTCCCACCCCACCGGGGAAGAGTCAACTGCAGTGTGGGGCTCAGCTGCTGGCTGGGGTCAGACTGCAACATATGCTGGAGACAAACAGCACCACCGAGTGCGCTGCTGGACAGATTTGACAAGGCAGTTAGGCTCTCATCTCTTGTTTAAAGTATTGAGTTCTCTGCAAAATGATGACTGAACAAAGTGGGTTTGGCACATAGGCACAGACTCAAAATATCTAAACTGTTACCTTGTTGGAGCTGTTGACTTCAGCAGAGTCATAAACAAGCTATCTTATGAAGCACCAAAAACCAAAATGTGTTGGTTGTAGAAAAGACAAATTTTTCATTACTTATGTACCAAAGACACCTATTATTTATTAAGATAGTTTACTGTAGCAACATGAGTTAATTTGAGTTAGCTGATGGAAGACTACATAGGATATATAATGACAGTTATATTCTGTGCAGTTATTGAAGACTTGTGCAAATTCTGCCTCAGAATGCCTGGATACACTGCAAGAAAGGAATGTGCCAGAGCCTAACCTGAAATATTTTTTCAGTTCTTTCTTAGATGGTGACCAAAACCAAAACCAGTTACCTACCAAAGGACCAAACAATATCCTGATAGAAATTTTGCAAGTTCAGTCACCTCCACTAGCAAAGTGAGATGGAAAGGAATAGTAGATAAATCACAATCTCATGACTCTTTGACTGAGGAGCACTGTAAATTGCAAAGGACAAAAAGCTATTGGTAATGTAACTCTATGCCTTATACTGCCAGACAAAACGTCCTGAAATCGGTTGACTCTACACATCAGAAAGGAAAGAAAACAACTGTGACTACTTAAAGATAAAATTTCCAACAGACAAAACATTACAAAGCCAGAAATTCTGGTCTTCAGAGCCAATCACTTCTCTGAGCATCTGACTTGAATAATTAATTTTTAAAAATTCTTAAATGTTGGGCTCTGTGGACTGCTTCTCAAATAAATAATTTCTTCCCACTTCCATTTTATAGTATGCAGTGGGTTTTGTCCTTCAAAACCAAAATATTCTTAAAAAAATCCGGAAAATTGACTAAAACAAAGGAATACAAATGAATCACTCCAGAAAATATGTTTACTTCCCTTGATATTGCCTCACATATCTGTCTTGTGCTATAATATCTCAGTCCCCTGCTGACCATAACAGTATTTAGAAACATTTAAGAATATTATAATAACTGAAATTGTTAGAAATAAATGTTCATGGGTGAGTTGGAAAACTCTGTTCTTGGGATAACCTTGTCTGGTGTGCTGTATACATTGCTCCAAAAGTGGATGATACAAAACTTAGCTAAACTTTTGCGGCTTGAATTCCAGAAAGGAGTGTCCAAAACTATATTAATCAAAATTTCTACTAGTGAGCCAGACCAGCTATAGAGATAATGTAATACTAATCTTTATTGGTGAATAATTATGTAATGAAAAAAAATATCTACGTACAGCAGTGAAACGTTCTTATCTGATGCAGTATTCTACAGAAGGAAATAACTGTGGAAGAGACAATAATTATTTAGCATTTTCGATGTCCTATCTGTGTCTTTTCCTTTTCTTTTACAAGGTATGTTGTGTATATTAGTGTACATTTATCATGTCTATTTACGTAGTAAGATCACGAAACCAATAGAATATTTTGTCTTCATCTTTGTCTACAAAGCACCAAATACAGCTACTTCATTTGTAGAATCATAGAATCATTTAGGTTGGAAAAGACCCTTAAGATCATTGGGTCCAACCATTAAACTAACGCTATTAAGTCC
Source organism: Nycticorax nycticorax (assembly GCA_023375905.1). Lineage (NCBI taxonomy): Eukaryota > Metazoa > Chordata > Aves > Pelecaniformes > Ardeidae > Nycticorax > Nycticorax nycticorax. Next base: position 2,802,672 of record JAKFQP010000112.1, read on the forward strand.
ACTACTAAACCATGTCCCTAAGCACTGCATCTACATGTCTTTTAAATGCCTCCAGGCATGGGGACTCAATCACTTCCCTGGGCAGCCTGTTCCAGTGCTTGACAACTCTTTTGGTGAAGAAATTTTTCCTAATATCCAATCTAAACCTCCCCTGGTGCAACTGGAGGCCATTTCCTTTTGTCTTATCGCTTGTTACTTGGCAGAAAAGACTAACACCCACTATACTATATATAGGCAGCAAAAGTATTATTCCTTGGTCTGGTAAAGTAACAAACACAAATTTCAGGACAGCAAATGTAGGCTTTTAATAGTATCAGTGTTGTATGGAGACACAGTGAAACTTTAAAACCAGGTTTGGCTTTGGAAATAGCAAACAATGTAAAGGTTATTACAGATGGTAGTAGTTATTTAAAAGTTCCGTAGAAGTTATTTAAAAAGAGGGAAGAAACCAAACTAGGTAAAGCAGACAGCCCAGAGACAGCATTAGCAAAACTAAATCATATAGTAAACTGAGGCTATATCAGACCACTGAGTGAAAAAAAAAAGTGCTGATTTACAGTCAAAATAACTGACAACCCATGCAGCTGCATCTCCTTTGAGGCTGACAATTTCAGAAAGTAATGCTGACTGGTTTAAGCTGGCATATGCCACCACACAAGAAACCTTCTAGCCTCTTTGGGGTTTCTGACAGGAGTTGCCTTATGGGGCCCTGAGGCAGAAGCAAAGCTGCCTCTGGAATGATATCAGAGATGCCACCTGCAACTAACAACCTGCAGTGATTTCTGCTATTCAGGGAAGGAGGAAAAACACTTCTCTGCAGTGAGTAGGATGGGAAAGACTAATGCAATGTTAGACTGAACAAAAGATACAGACTATTGTCACTACCCCACCATCAGAAAATGCCAATCATCTCCTACAACATTTTCTCACTGACATCCCAGATGCCTGTTGAATCAGGAACCATGAGCAGCCTCACTGGGGTAAGCATAGTCCCCTCCCCTTGGAGGGACAGCTTGCAAGCAGAGCCCTGAGGTATATGTGCCTGCACCTCCAGCAGCCACCCCCTAAAGGCTGCTTAAGGGAATAAATATAGATTTTATAACAGTAGCCTAGAAGGACATGGCTAAGAAGGGCTTGTAATAAACAGCTACGCAGCAGGCAGCACCTCTGCTGTTCCCTCCATCCCTGCAGGCATCTCCTCATGCCTGGGAATCTCTGCCACTTGACCAAGCTACTCCTAGACCCGTCAGAAGGCTGCTCTTGCCCACATCACTTCCAATGCCAGCAGCACCTTTTCTCCCTTGGATTCCCTCCATCATTCCCAGCAGATAGTGTGAGGGCTACCCCAAACCTCACGAATCAGGCACACCTGCTCACTCTCTCAGAGGAACATCCCAGTCTGTTATCAGTCTCTGGATGCACTGCAGGGGAACACGCTGTGCTGCATGCCAGGGTTCCTGTGCAGTTTCAGGGCAGTTACTTCATGCTTCTTTTTCCTTCTGTCTGATCCAGCAAGTTTGAATCAGTGTATAAAGCAAAGTCACACCCAGCTCCTATACTCCAGTATGGCTTGGCTAATATTGCTGAGGACAGAGAGGTCTTCAGGCTTAAATTGCACTTTTATATGCACCAGCTTGGTTCAAAAAACAAGGGAGGTGACATAATTTTTTTTCAAATACTAGAGTACAGGAATTTGCATCAGTGCATACATACATGTACATATCAACATATGTATGAGTGGAACTGAAATTTCAGGGCACTTACCATGTTAACTCTGAACAGTAGTTCAGTAGCTCCCACAATTTACAAAAATCCATGTTCCTTGAACGAAAGGGGGTTTTTTTTCACAGTTCATTGAGGAAGGAATAAGCACAGTCATTGGAACCTGGTTAAGATATGGTTGATCTGCTTATACTTGTTTCTTAATATTTGGAACCTTACTTCAAACATTACTTATGGCTTGAATATGAAAATCTCATATACATACTCGAAGAAGAGTGTTTGGTACTGTGGTTGAGATATTTCTTTGTATGGCAAAGGCTTCATGTAGTAACTTGTTAGGTGTCAAGAAAAGTCTAAATATTTCTGATAGAACTCTGCATTTGTCTTATACTACCTTACCACCTACACCTCCTATTCTGCAACAGTGATTGATGTAAAAGGTCTGTTGTATACATTCACTTAATCTATAAAAAAGTAACTTTATCACTTAAGAGGTAGGAGAGACCCTCCAGAAGGATAAATCAGCCCATTAACATGAGCTTGACTCAGAGTATCATATGGATGATGTGTCCTGTATTCTGCTAATGGTCTACTGTTTGTAAATATCCAGGGAAAAATAGTCTTAGCTGATAAAATAAGGCAGTGAAACCTTCTGAAAAAACATTTATCAGCACTAACTGCCTCCATCACATCAAAGAAATATTCCCATGTTACCCAACAGTCACTCAGAGTATGACAAACAGGACTAAAATTGCTGTATTTAATATTATTTTAATACCTTAGGAGAATACTGCAAATAAAAACTGGACATCTATTATAGTTGCTGTGCCACTGTAATAATAAACACTCTAAAGGGAAAAATAGCTATTGGAACTTTTGAGGACATTTCTGCAAGGAATCAGCCAGGAGGTCTGCCCAATTTCTGTTTCCCAAAAGCCTCATACTGCTGCAGATGTCTGACAATTTATACATAGAATCTCAGGTAGAAATCACTGTGTTAACTAACTCTGCCTCTATAACATCTGGCTCCAACATCTGCAGAGATATGTGTATGGTCAATTCATGTGATATAAGGAAGAGCAATTAAGTGAGAAATGGTTAGGCCTTGTCCAAAATCATACATGACTCACCCCGTGTTTCTCATTTTCTAGTCCATTATTTAACCACAAGAATACTGTACCACTTATCCAGGTGCATGAGATGGATAAAGTGGTAACTCTGTAGTGATAAATCATTGACATTTTTATCATGACATTTTGTAATTCTATTGCATTCCTACTGCTATAAATTGTATTTTGCGAATTAAATCAGCGTCTCTTAATAGAATGACCTTTTTCTGTAGGTGTGATATTGAAACATGTGGTAGGAACTATATGGTGTATCTCTTATCTGAAACATGCACAGTTTGAAAGCCTCAAGTCATTTTAGGTCTTTTTACCTCTAAGCATGCAAATATTTTTCAGGTTAAAAATGATGCAGAAAGTGACTGCTATGCAAAACAATTTCCATTGTATGTTGTTATTTCCAAGTCATTCAAAACATTCACCTTTTTAATGACATTTTCCATATTCCATCTGTGCCTAAAGGTGAACACTTTAGAAACAGTTGAATAAAAACTAGTCCACTTTCTGAGAGATAACATCTGGTCTTTGTTTTTGTTTTGGATTCTTTATTCCTACCTCCTGGACTATCTGCATTATTCTATCACATTATACAATGCCTCCTCTGCTTTTCAAGAATACCACAAAATGAGTAGCTGTATGCTTTTGTTTTCAAAAATAAAAATGAAGACATTAATGCATTTTTATCTGGAGGAAATTCATAACTAGTCTTAATAATAATCTATTATTCATAATAATATTTCTTTTCAAAAGAGAGAAGGGTTGTTCATGTTCATTTCAAACTTGGTCTGCAACTTTACAAAGTTGTTCTTGGCTGCATGTTGACCGATTAAGGGATCAGGAGCACAAGCGTTTTTTTTCCCTATCCTGCCAGTTGCAGGGAATGATGTTGGAAGAAACAAGAAGGCCCAGCTGATGAATACCTGTCTCTGAGACTGGTATCACTGGCAGAATTTGGGGTTTTTTTGTCATGGGTTGGTCTACATGACACCAGGCTTCCTGGCAACAGATGAGGTGCACCTTTCTCAAGGGGGGAAAAGGATGTTTGTGCAGGAGTTAGCAGAGCTCATTGAAAGAGCTTTAAACTAGATTTGAAAGGGGAAAGGGATAAAAACAGGCTTGCTAGAGATATGAGGTGTCATGCCAATGTTTGAGGAATGGTGTGGTAGCGAGGTCCTTCAGTCTGCTCCATGATGTGCTGAGTACACTGGAGCACACTTGAAATGTCTCTGTACTAATGCATGCAGCACCCTAGCCATCTCAGTGGAAGTAGGCGATGGAGATCCACATGGCAGCAAAGACACAAGGGTTGTTGATGTGTTAGAAAGCATGAAAGTGCCTGAAAACAGTCACACAGGGATTAGGGTGTCTTTCCCAAAAAAGGTGGCAGGATGAAGAGCTCAACTGAAATCTATCTACGCCAATGCGTGCAGCATGGACAACAAACAGGAGGACTTGTAAGCCATTGTGCATTTGAAGATCTATGATGTAGCTGCAATCGCAGAAACATGGTGGAATGACACACAGCTGGAGTGCTGCAATGGATGGCTATAAGCTCTTCAGAAGGGATAAGCAAGGAAGGAGAGGTGGTGGGGTAGCCCTGCACGTTAGGGAGGGTTTTGACAGTCTATAGCCTGAAAATGGTGATGAAAGTGTTGAGTATTTATGGGTAAGGATCGGGGGAAAGGCCAATGAGGTAAATACCATTGTGGCAATCTGTTATAGACCACCCAGCCAGGATGAAGAGGCAGATGAAATATTCTATAAGCAGCTGGGAGAAAATTTACTATTGCTGGCCCTTGTTCTCATGGTAGACTTCAACTTACCAGATGTCTGCTGGAAATACAATAAAGCAGGAAAGAGGAGGTTCCTGGAGTGTGTTAAAGATAACTTCCTGACACAGCTGAGTGAGCCTACCAGAGAAGGTACCCTGCTGGACCTGTTGTTTGTCAACAGACAAGGCCTTGTGGGTGATGTGATGGTTGAAGACTGTCTTGGGCATAGCAATTGGGAAGTGATAAGAGCTTTCAATTCTTGTAGAAATAAGGAGGGTGGTTAATAGAACTGCTACCTTGGACTTCCAGAGAGCAGACTGTCCTGTTTAGGAACCTGTTTGACAGAGTCCCTTGGGAGGCAGTCCTGAAGGGCAAAGGAGTCCAGGGAGGCTGGATATTCTTCAAGAAGGAAATGTTAAAGGCACAAGAGCAGGCCATCCCCATGTGCTGAAAGACAAGCTGGCAGGGGAAAAGACTGGCCTGGCTGAACAGAGAGCTTTGACTGGAATTCAGGAAAAAAAGGAGAGTTTATGACCTTTGGAAAAAGGGGCAGGCAACTCAGGAGGACTACAAGGATGTCATGAGCTTATGCAGGGAGAAAATTACAGGGGCCAAAGCCCAGCTAGAACTTAATCTGGCTACTGTCATAAAAGACAATAAAAAATGTTTCTATAACTACATTAGCAACAAAGCAGCGCTAAGGAGAATCTTCATCCTTATTTGGATGTGTGGGGAAACATTACCACCAAGGATGAGGAAAAGGGTGAAGTACTTAATGCCTTCTTTGCCTCAGTTTTTAATGGTACAACCAGTCCTCAGGGTACCCAGACCTCTGAGCTGGAAGACAGGCACGGGCAGCATAATGAAACCCCCATAATCCAAGGGGAAATGGTTAGCGACCTACTACACCACTTAGACACACACAAGTCTATGGGGCCAGGTGGGGTCCACCCAAGGGTACTGAGGGAGCTGGCAGAAGTGCTCACCAAGCCAGTTTCCATCCTTTACCAGCAGTCTTGGCTAATTTGGGAGGTACCACTTGACTGGAGGTTAACAAATGTGATGCACATCTGCAAGAAGGGCTGGAAGGAGGATCTGGGGAACTATAGGCCTGTCAGCATGACCTCAGTGCTGGGGAAGGTTATGGAACAGGTCATATTGAATGCCATCACACAGCATATCCAGGACAACCGTAAGATCAGGCCCAGTCAACACGAGTTTATGAAAGGCAGGTCCTGCTTAACCAGCCTGATCTCCTTCTATGACCAGGTAACCCACTTAGTAGATGAGGGAAAGGCTGTGGATATTGTCTACCTAGACTTTAGTAAAGCCTTTGACACTTTCTCACAGCATTCTTCTAGAGAAACTGGCTGCTCATGCTTGGATGGACTTCACTGGGTAAAAAACTGGCTGGATGGCTGGGACCAAAGAGTTGTGGTGAATGGAGTTAAATCCAGTCAGTGGCCAATTACGAGCAGTGTTCTCCAGGGCTCAGTATTTGGGCCAATTCTATTTAATATCTTCATCAATGATCTAGATGAGGGGATCGAGTGCACCCTCACTAAATTTGCAGATGACACCAGGCTGGGCAGGAGTTTTGATCTGCTTGAGGGTAAAAAGTCTCTACAGAGGCATCTGGACTGATGGGCTGGATCAATGGCCCATGACCAATTGTATGAGGTTTAACAAGGCCAAATGCCGGGTCCTGCATTTGGGCCACAACCACCCCATGCAATGCTACAGGCTTGGGGAAGAGTGGCTGAAAGCTGCCTGGGGGAAAAGAACCTGGGGGTACTGGTTGACAGCCGGCTGAATATGAGCCAGCAGTGTGCCCAGGTGACCAAGAAGGCCAATGGCATCCTGGCTTGTATCAGGAATAGTGTGGCCAGCAGGAGTAGGGAAGTGATCGTGCCCCTGTACTGGATACTGGTGAGGCCAAGTTACACCAGAGGAGGTTTAGGCGGGACATTAGGAAAAATTTCTTCACCAAAAAAGTTCTCAAGCACTGGAACAGGCTGCCCAGGGAAGTGATTTGAGTCCCCATGCCTGGAGGTATTTAAAAGACCTGTAGATGTGGTGCTTAGGGACATGGTTTAGTAGTCTCATCCAGATCTCATCCAGATCATCCCAAGGCCTTGTTGCACACCAGACAAGGGACTTAACCTTGTTATTTACAAAACACTGATGCAAATTCTCAGCTGCAGCTGTCATCTGATGATCAGCATGTCTTGCTTTTCCCCTCTTATTAGCCCATAGGGTTGTTAGTATGTCGCAGGCCATAGTTTGAAGAGTGGGCTTACTGGCTTCACTTGGAGTAACTTATGTTCAGCCCTAGCAATATCTTGCTCCTCCAGCAGCCACTGTGCAGACATACTTACTCCTACACTAGCAATTTGATGTCTACCTTTATGGTAGACCAGATTCCTCAGGAAACTGCCTGTCTTTCTTGCACTGGCAATAAAACTCCTCTTCCTCTGTTCACCTGAGTTTTAGTGCTTTTTTCTGCAAGCAAACACCTTTGGCTTTGACTTCTCTTAATGTTTCCTAGGCTGCCAAAGCACTTTGTAAACACTGAGGGGAGACTGTTATTACGTGATCTATCACCTTTATGTGTGTACTGCACATGGCCCTATTGGACTTATCTGACACTTGATTTTAGGTGCTCCCAAGATATAAGTTTGAAAAAATAGTATGTTGTATCTAAATTCACCGTTGATAAATGGATACGGTTAGAGCTAAAGACTAGCTGCAAATCACACAGTTGGTCTTGGGAAAAGAATTCAGGTGGTTCAAACTTCAGAAATTTCTGATTACCAGAGAGCAGATTATTTCTTCATTTATTATTCAGTTTGGCAGTTGCTGGGTATTTGACCATATTCATTCATCATTAGTTTGTGTTGGTCATTTGACTGTATTCTTTTTTCACCTATGTCTACTTTATTTTATTTCAGAAGGATTTTTTCACATGTATTTTTATAATGAGAATGATCATTTAACTATGGACATAAGAAAAGACAGAAAATTTCATTACCTTCCAGAGAGCTTCCCTGGTTTTAGTAGGTTTTTGGAGGGGGAGAAATAAATTTCTGAAGCATTCATCTACAGATTTTTACTTCACATACATAATAATTTCAGTATAGTGTTGCTAGGACAAAATAGAAAATGATTCAAGTTAGTGCAACTGACTTTATTTTCTCAATCTAGTAACAGTTTCCTCCTATGATGTTTTTCTTCTTTATTTGTTTGGGGTTTTTTTCCTGCTTCAGAGTTCTTTAAAAAAAAAAAAGCAGAAACAACACATGATACTACATGATCAGATGTTCAAGAGTTAAGTGGTATTTTTCCCCCCACTCTAAATCTGATTCTTACATAGCCGTGTAGTTCTTGGCACTTTGGAGCAAAACACTTAACTCTGATCAATTGAAAGTTGCTCAGTGAGGTCCCAAAACACATTTCTCTGAGGAAAATGTGATTTAAGAAAAAAAGAAAAAGATGGATGTTGAAAAACTGTTTAGCTGAGCCTGACATTTTACTTCTTAAATATTAATTATACTTTGGGTTTCTTCCTATTTACATACTTAAGTGCTTGCTTGGGACATAAATGGTACTATACTGTCTTGAGGAAGCCACAGAACAGCTTTGTTAGATAAAAGTCCTTGCAGATGGTAAATTTTGGCAATTAATATTATGAATTCTTGTCACAAGGGGCCTGGGGAAAGCACTTCCAGGTTGCTACTTATCTCTATAAAATGAAGGAAAATGTCAGAAGTGGTGGGCCCACTGAGAGGATCGTTTCTAGAAGGAAAAGAGGTGGCAAATGTTAAAATTACCATATTTATGGACACTGTAGAAAATTAAGGTGTGAAAGAGCTGCTCAGTTTATAGTAAGTGCTAAAGATTTTTTAAAACTTTCTGGACAGCCTAATATAACATATAAACTGTAACTATTCCTCTCAGAGATACTGCATTAGTAAAACACTTGAAGTTTAATACAATTTTGCTTACAACTTCTACTGCCTATGACTAGTGATCATAGAGGGAGGAAAGAGCAACTTTCCAGAAAAAAGTAATTCTCTATCATTTGTAAATTCCTATTGATGGCTTTTGGACTGTATGGTGTTCATTTTCCCTTTCACATTCTCCTCTAGGGCTAAAACAAAAAGTTGAAAAATTTTGTGCAAACATTTGTTTTAACCTTCCTATTCCAGACCAAGTAATTTGTATGCATCCTTTGTGTTGGGCTGATGCCATTCAACAACCAAGCACCACACAAGCCCATAGGTCCCTTCTAGCACTTAGCAAGGACAGGGGAGAGCCTAGGAAAAGCAAAAGAAAGAAAACTCATGGGTCAAGAGTATAACATTTTAATGTGCAAAAGAAAGAGGAGGAAGAAGAAAGCAGAAAAAAAACCCAGACCCAAAAAACAAGTGCTAAAAAGGTAATCACTCACCATCTCCCACAAGTAGATTGATGCACAAGCAGTCTTCAAGCAATACTTACCTACCCTAAAACCACCTTCCCCTCCTTGCTGAACATGATGTCTCATAGCATGGAATATCCCTTTGGTTAGTTTTGGTCAGCTTTGTCCCCTGCCAACCCCTTGCCCAACCCCAGCCTGCTTGCTGGAGGGTCAGAGTGAGTCCCTTGATGCTGCACAAGCACTGCTCAGCAATAGCTAAAACATTGTGGTGTTACCAAGATTGTTTTGCCACAAATTCAAAGCACAGCACCATATAAGCTACTTACCATTAAAAAAATTTAGTCCATCCCAGCCAGACCATTGTGAGCATCAAGGCACCCACAAATTCCAGTTATGTGTCAAGTTTTGAGTGACATTTTTTTTCATTCCAGTGCTGCTTAACCTAGAAGCACTGTAGTAATGAACTTTGGCAACACTGTCATGCTGAGGGAGAACAGGGATGAAGACAATAATTAAACAGCCATGCACACTCAGCTATTTTTCACAATGCAAGTACAATTACAAAGTCAGATCCCTGGTTAGTGTGTCTTCTCTGACTCTGTCCTGAGCTGGTGGTGCATAATAGTAGTGTGTATTTTTCAGGTGAAGTAGCAACTACAACACGATATTGCTATGGCCATATGGTTTTAGAGCCAGAGTTACAATGATTGTCCTCCACCTGGTCACATAAATACATACAGAAGCTTCTGTAAGGGGTCAAACTGGGACAGAAGTCTTTCTGTATTTCTGGTTTTACCTTTGTGGTTAGCAACTAGACTTAATAGTCCTATAGCTTACAGTTTTACTTACTGAAGTATCAAGCTCTAATATTATCTTTGCTGGCAGCCAAAAATAAGGACAGCTGTTGCTAAGTGAAAAGACACATCAGTAACCTGATGCAAATAGGATGGATGGACACATGATAGTAAAATAAATTGGTTTCATTGGCATTTTGCTTTTGCAAATAACATAATGAAATTCATGCCAAAATTATCTTTATAAATTGGCGCAAGACATCATTTTACTTCCTCTCCACTGATTCCTTTGATGATTTTGGAAAGGGGATGGTGGAGGACATGCTAATAACTCAGCAAACTTGGGCTTTGCTCCATCACTGAGAGTGTCATAAAAACCTACAATGAAACTAGCCCAAGGCTGCCAGTGGGGAATGGACTGTAGAAAAGGCTTGGGAGATATTGTGATCATTGCCATCTTGGCTGACCCAGTGGGAACTGACCCAAAAGTTTACAGTGCTAAAAGTCTGTGCTGGAGAGCCATGATACTGTGCCTCAGGCTCTGTCTGCCATCTTTCCACTGAAGCTCAGATCTTGGTGATGATCTGGAGCATGTAACTGAGACTGGTGTAGCATTATAGGGTGCCTAGAAGATGACACAGATGGTAGATTGCAAAAGCTACAGCAGGAGCTCTCTTGGTTACTTCAGTGCTGTAGTTCCCTTTTTTTTTTTTTTTTACTTCTGTACAAAACTGTTGTAGATTAGATGTACATGACTAAAGATTTTCAGATCTAGTCAGAAATTCAATTTTAAAGCTTTGAAAAAATAACTGAACAGAATCTTGACAGAGTTTGTTCTGTGTCTGACATGACTGCATCAAAGCACTACATGGTAGAGAATTTTAATCGCTCATAAAACAGCTGAAGTGTGCTTCTTTTTTTCTTCACTGATTGAGGTTAGGGATGCTTTATGAAAAGAGCTAAAAAGTTATATTTCCACATATGTTACCTTATTTGCTTACTCTGATGTTACCTATCCATATAATTTTGTTTTGAGGGATTTCCAAACTACACTGAGCAAAACAAGTGTTTCTTATTGCCAGGCTACCTTTGTGCTTGTGCAGTTTAGCTGCCTGCATGCTAATAATTCTACAATACCCAGACTTTATCAAATAATCCTTCACTACTTCCAGATAGTATGCACAATTGTCAGTGTTTATTTCCTAGGTCTAAATATCAGGTAGAAGCCTAACAGCAATTACTGTTACTGTATAAAAGCTGCTGTGCTGTTCAGTTCCTCTTCCCATGCTAAATTGGATTGCACTGAATATCTGCCACTAGGGATCAAACATATGCATATCTCTGGCTGGGCCAACTGAAGGTTTCTGCTCCATTCATTTTCTTATGGCAAATGGCCTTTTAAAAAACAAAACCAAACCCCAACTTTTTACCACCTCTTTTAAAATAATATTATTTTGCTTCAACAAAGCCATGAGTCAGGTATATAACACCACTTCAACTTTCATTTGAAACCTTCAAATTCCCTCTGGTCTCATGATATTTCTACCATCTGGAACATTGGAACATTCCCTGAAATTAGATGTCCTTGAAGATAATAAGCGATAGGACAAGAGGAAATGGCCTCAAATTGCTCCAGGAGAGGTTTAGATTGGATATTAGGAAAAATTTCTTCACTGAAAGGAATATCAGGCAGTGGAACAGGCTACCCAGGGAAATGGTCAATTCACCATCCCTGGAGGTGTTTTAAAGATGGGTAGGCGTGGTGCTTAGAGACATGGTTTAGCAGTGAACAGGTATGGTTGGAATCAATGATCTTAAAGATCTTTTCCAACCAAATGATTCTATGATTCTAGAAAAGATTTCAGCCACAGGAACAAAAATGTTAACCTTTACATATGTGTCTGACTCTGAACTAATATGTTTCAATACTGAATCTCTTAGGCCCTACACTGGAGAACCCAGTATTCAGAATCTGACCCTTCTGTAGTTTGTGATGTTTCCTTGATTGTCAGCCAGACACAACAAGACTCCTACAGTCTATAGATGTGGGATTTTTTTTTCTTAACTTAACATTTCAAATGGGTTTTTCATTGAAATTGTGGAATAGACGAAGCAGCAACAAATTTTTAGTAAAATGCTTGTGAAAATTTTGTCCACATTAAGAAAATTCCAAAGGAGAGGAAAGGAGGTGAATATATTTAAAAACTTGAACAGCTTAGAAACTTAGAAAATGTCAGAGACACAAACACTACAATAAGAAATGGCTATTGGATCACTGCTTTAACAGATGATTTATAAAGAATCCTAGCACAGAGAGGACAAGAACCAATACCTATGGCAGTAAAAACAATGTATTGCTCTTCAGTGCCCTGTATGTCAGCTAGAAAGTAGCTGTTGCCAGCTAATTTGGACTCAGCTATGTAAGATATATATGTAGTGTTTAATACACCAAGTATTCCATGCCGTATACAAAGCACCAGACTAAAGGTTTACAGGATGGTCTTATATGAAAAACTTCTTGCCCAACTATTCTGTCTTTAGCCTTGACAGCAAACATCACGTGCCTTCCATGGTCACAAGTCAGTATCTACGCATGGGCCTTGTTCCATCTCCCCTTTCTAATAACAGTGTCCTGGAGTCTGAGACATAAATGTAGATTACACATTACATGCATGAAAGGTGAAGAGGTTAATACTGTGCAAATGCACCCTTTCCATAACCAAATTTCCAATGGCACTCTCATCTGACAGGTAAATCTTCAAACCATGCAGTTGTCTGCACCTTGCTCACTCCTTTCTGTGTAACTTGGCCAGCTATAATTAAAAGATAGGTAATGTGAAAACACCAGATAAACTGTCCCAGTAGATTTCTTCCCACAGTCTGATTCAGATAGTGAACTACCGATGAAGTACTAAGCCCAGGATACACAAACACGTTTACACTCACAACAACAACATGAAGAAAATGCAATTTTTTTTTCCTTTCATCAGACATTGGTTTACATAATTTAGGGATGTGATAGTAGCTTATGTCAAGCCTGGGTAGACTAGGGTAAATACGACATTGAGCATCAAACAGCAAAACCTGCATCCTTCTAATTCTGATAGAAATATGCTTGTGAATGAAAACCAGCAATGTGAATCCTGCTTGTAACTGTTTTTTCTGCTGGTGACAACATGCCAAAAGTAACATTTTAATGGATAGGTGCCATACATAAAAGATAATCCTGCGAGCTGAGAACAATACACCAAACATGACAGAGATGTACTGCGCACAGCTGTGCAAAAATCCACTTTACTCAGCCATGGCAAATTTATGTCATAAATCTACATGTACATGAAGATAACTGCTGCATGTGCTGTATTGAAGTAACAAGGTTTCTCCTGGGTATGTAAAGTGAGCTTTTCTCCGCCTCCTTCCTTTTTTCTGCCATTAAGCAGAAGTAAAATCATCTCCTTTTAAAGGAGCAACAGTCCATTTTTCAGCTCAGGATCAAAGTTTCATTAAAAGAGGTGTTTCTTTACTCTTTTCTCCTTCTTGCTTTTTCCTCTGAGGGTTTAATTAAATACTTTAAAGTTGTATATTCTTCATTCATGAATGAATTGGATATGTTTTGTAGCTGAAATTACCATGATAGAATACTTACCTTGGGGAAGTCTTTGCATTTGGGGAGTAAATTAGTGGTTACCCAGAGTTTCTAGAAGCGTAGTTAACACATTTCTCCCTAGTTGAATTCAAGATTGCTTACATGTTTCTTTTCCAAATTAGTCATCATTCAAGAAAAGCCAAAGGTAAGAACAATTTTGAATGACAGCTGAAGGGAGGGGTGGGGGGCTACTCTGTGTACAAATGAGAGAGCCTTCAAGGGAAGGAAACATCCTGAAGCATGATGGCTCTGACTCTTCCTCACACTTCAAAAGAGTGGTTAGTGATTATAGTGCAGCTTAAAAGAAACATACTTTGGCAAGAAGTTGTCATCCTGCCTTCACACAGTCAATAATAGGACACTACTGTATGTGGTTTTATTGTTCGATTGTTAGGCAAGCACAGATCTCTAAATCCAGTACTGAAAGGGCTCCTCCCCCAATCATACCCCAGTCATACAGTAAGTCCCATCATATTTATTTTTTTAAAATCTGCAGTGTGGCAACAGACCTCAGAGTGGATTTTACTAAAGTTACTTTTTCCTGTTAGTGCTTTCTTTTGTTCTGGTCCAGCAGATTAACATGGGAGGGGTGAAAATCTGAGAAGACGATGTTGATTTTTTTTCAGATCAGTTCAGATGTAGTTACCTAGTAATTGTACATGTGTAGGAAATGTTCAGAAAGTCGGGGTCATACCTTTGGAGGGCTGGAGATATTTCATTCAGCAGTGGTCAACACTGGGTAGAAGCGAGAACGTGTAAATCACTGTTATGTTTAGAGAAAAAGACTGAGGACTGCCTAGGTTTGGTGAGGGAGTATTGTTCAAAGCAAAGGTAAAAGGTATGTGAATTCCCTGTCTGAATGGCTATGCACTCAGCAACCATCAAGTAAACAAAAGCAGGTGGGACGTGGTGGGTGGTGCCAACATGCAGGTTAAAGTCCTTCCTACAATCTAAGTGCTATTCAAATGCTGCCTTACATTAAACCTGACAAAGGGAACTGACTGTTTTTTGTTATTCTTGCAGAGTTTAATTGAATGCACAATACTGGGAAAAGGTCCATGCTTAGTCATACCAACACTTCACTCTGCAGCCTTGGAGCTTTCATTTAAGACTCCAGTATACTGAGGGTGGGAGTGGGGAAGTGCTGCGTACAGGACGTGAGAAGTCACCACAAAGCTAGTTTTAATCCAGCTATCATAGGCAATGGTGTTAGACACTTAGTACCCATCCAACTAAGTGTACTTTGTATGCAGTGTGGAGATATTTGTGTACAAGCCTTGCAGAAGAGAATATTTAAAACTCTTTCTTCTTGTACCCTGGGACTTGACTCTGGGGCCAGGCATATAGCTAAGAGTAGAACAGTTGTAGAGCTTGGAGCTGCAAAAATTTTTATGCTCTCTTTAATGACTAGTCCGTGTTGCGCAATATCTTCAATATGGACCAGCAAGATATCCTTTAATCCTTGATCCCTATTGGATACTTAGTTCCTTAAAGCCCTTTTCTATCTTTTAACCTACTTGTTATTCTGATATCAGTGTGACAGCCCCTACTTCTTAGACTTCTTTCTGGCCCTTTATAACCTGGTTTTAGGAAAACTGGGCGAGTAATTAAATGGCAGAGTGACAGGGACGAGTCAAAACTGGGAGTAATAAGGCACAGAATGAATGATCAAACTGTTTTAAATATTATTTCTAAAATTTATTCAATTATTTTTAAAGTTATGGGTAGAGACTATCACAGATCATACCACAGGAAACTTGTCACACAACTCCACAGGAAAGTGCTCCCAAAAATTTCTTCTGGTTTTGATAGAAAGCACAGTTAGAGTATGAAAAGGTATTTTCTCTTATTTTGTGACAGGTTATCTGTCAGGCACATACAATGAATCCCAGATTAAAAACTCTCCCTTTTCAAACTGTTGCTGTGCTCTGCTTGAGCTCCTGCACTATGTATGTTGTGTTATACCCCTCTTTCACCCCATGTGAAAGAAGTGCTGTTCTCCAAGGATGACTGCTTAGGATGAGTGGAGTTGCTGTTCATCTTCCTCTTCCTAGAGATTACATGTGACAGATTCAGTGTCATTCACTAGTCAGGTACAAATCTGAAGTCCCATAATAGACGCTGACCATTTTAGAACACTTCACCAGTTTATCATAACAAATATATGCTGTCATGAGCAGCTTGACAGGGATTATTCTATTTGCGATCCCCAATTAAGTCCAGAGTATTCCCTTCTCTCCCTCTTCTGATAATATTCTTCTACTTCCATCAATAAATTATTTCAATGAACCAACTTAATAGGATCTTTGACAATATAACTGTAATACTCCTGAAAAGGCTGGATTTTTTTTGTGGCTTAAGGATCACAGAAGTTATAAAATCCAGTTAAGATGACAGGAAATAAAGAACAGCTTCCAAAACCCGGAACCTTTTGGCTTTCTGCTTTTCATTTTCTATGTCATTATATTTTGGGGGTTTTTAACTAGTTAACAGAATTGTCGTCATTAAATCCTGGTGTGAAATGGCAGTAGGAAAATGCTGTGTTTATACCCTTAACTTGATAACTCTTTCACTTTTTTTTTTCCTTTCCTTTCCTACCCTCTCCTTAATGACTCATCATATTACAGTTTCCACTTACGTAGCATTTAAAGTTAATACACAGCTACAAGAATGGGAACAAGTAAAAACTGCCCAAGGATGTGAAAAAAAAAGTAAAGTTTTAAGGAAATGAGACACTGAAGCCACAAATTATGCCTACGTTTTCTGTTTCAAGGAGTAATCAGCTTGTCTTTATTCCAATACTAATAGCATCTCTCTATGATTCTGTGCTTTTGCAGTCACTAGTCACTCATTAAATATGTTTCCTTTTTCTAGCACACAAGCTTCTGTGTTAGACCTCTGCCACCCATTCTTGTTGTTCCAGTTCAATGCGCTCATTACGCTGGCAACTTTTCCAGCACACTATGTAAAAATTAGAAGTATTCTTGTACCTAGAAGATAGCTTCTCTCTTCTGTGATACAATATGGGGGTCTCAAAGAAACACAGCCAAATTAGATTTGGATGAGAGCTAAGTCTACACATAAAGATCCTTTGGGCATGTGTTTGTGCACTGCTGCTCCATTTTCAGTGTAGACATGCCTTCAGGAGTCCAAAATCCCTCCATACTTTTCACAGAACCACAGAATGGCAAGGGTTGGAAGGGACCTCAGGAGATCATCCAGTCCAACCCTCCTGCTAAAGCAGGTTCACCCGGACCAGGTTGCACAGGACATCATCCAGGAGGCTTTGAATATCTCCAGAGATGGAGACTCCACACCCCCCCTGGGCAGCCCGTTCCAGTGCTCCGTCACCCTCAGAGAAGTTCTTCCTCATATTCAGCTGAAACCTCTTATGCTTCATTTTGTGCCCGTTGCCCCTTGTCCTGTCACTGGGCACTACCGAGAAGAGTCTGGCTCCATCCTTGTGACATCCACCCTTGACATATTTGTACGTGTTGATAAGATCCCATCTCAGTCTTCTCTTCTTCAGCCTAAACTTTTTGTTTCCAAGTTTAAACTCACAGTTTTATTCAGGCAGTGTTTGCATTGCATTCTAGTTTCCTTTCAGTTTAGAAACTGAAACATAATATATTTAAGTGGCATTGTATTAGACCTACAGATGAAAAATAAAACCTGAAAGGGCCCTGCTGTTGCTGAAACAGAGCATCAGGCTGGAGCAAAAATACAGGCTTTTCTTTTGAGCTTTATAAGCATTCACACCAATGTTGATCTTGAATGGCCAAACTTCAAAGAAGAACATTGCATTTATCCCTTCTCCACAACCCCACTTTAGCCTGTCCCAGGCACATAGCTGCATTTCAGGTATGTGAATGTTACTTCCAAATTTTTTGTATTTAACAGGCTAAAGTATGAGTAGTTATCACTTCTGATATATCCATTTTAAAGCAAATTTAGTTTGACAGCTGCCCAGATTTTTCAGTTATTTTTCCTGAGTGTTTTATTTGCCTAGGTTTCTTTTTGACTGCATTCCTTTTTTTTTCCAGTTTTTTTAAAACAGGAAAGAAAAACATATATCAGATTGTTATCTCAACAGAAATTAAGACCTAATAAGCAACTCACTATTAAAAATTTCAGTGAATGGGTCACATAAGACTCAGGATTAGAGAGACAGTCACCTTGCCTTCTACCAGTTTAGGAACTAGTGTACAAAACAGATACACAGGAAATCTGATAACAGTTGATTGCAGTTAATGTAGCAGTTTATGGGCCTTCTTTAAAAACTGGTGATGACTTCATGAATTCTAAGTGGATATCTGTGCTAAATCCTTGGCCAGAATACCTTCTCTAGCACTTATTTTTCTAAGGAAAATTTCAGCAGTGTTTCTCATGCAAACTTGAGTACCTGGGTTTTATCAGAACTGATGGATATGATACCACTAATTTTTTCTTACTGAAACAGATAAATTTGAAGACACTGAACTTATCTAGGATAATTAAGCTCTAAATAATAGCAGTTACTGAGGACCAGTGAATTGTCACAAATGGTAGAAATTCCAGGCAGAATGAGAGCACAGGCAACCTGAAGTTGGTTAAAACTTTTAATTAAAAGTAGGTTTTGCACAAGGATGCTTCTCTCAGTCAAAATGGATGGTATCCTTCTTTTGCTGTAACTCACATGAGACAAAATAAAGGAATTTGTCCAGCTCCTCAGTACATGACATAAATAATGTGAAATAGATTTTGTCTGCTTTGAAACATTTGCTCTTTCTGCAGTGATGTTGAACATCAGATGGACCTGCAAGTAAAAGGCAAGTACAGCATCCACCATGCCTGAAATTTCTTTCCATTTTATGACAGTTCCTTGTCATTTTCCGCAAAGCTTGACAACAAAACAGTCTGGGTGAAATGATACATGAAAATGCTCTCTGGTCCCCCTGGCCAGCCCTGGTTAAATACAGTTAATGAACTGGAAAACTGATATTGATAAAACCTACTCTGGTCATCTATAGGGCACATCAGATTTGAACTGGTCAGTGATTCATGTTTAACCTGATTAAAGTTAAATCAGCCGTGGTTTTTCTCTCCTCGACTCACCCCAAATGCTCATAGCATGGCCTATCACTGTCAGCTGGCCATACAAGTATGGTACAGGAAATCTCACAGAATGAGTTAGATGAAAAATGGTTAAACAAAAAAAGGTTAAAAATGCTGTGTAAATGGCCATGTAATATCAAGCACTCAGACTTAAATCTATGCCATGTAATGGTACATCATTGCTATAACAATGTTCTCTGCTTGACTTGTAAAAACTTATTGTTTTAAAATAATGTATTTTAAAATGCAGATCAGGACAATCAACTCTCTAGCGAATGCTTACACTTGTTTATGGCAAATATTCATGAAGAAATATTCTAGTGCTGAATCATATTTTAGTTTAGAATTTGTAATTCCATTCTAAGAATGGTAACTATACTACATGGCTCAGTAATTTTCTTCTTTTTTTGATATGACTTACTATAACAAAATATTTCAGCAAAATTTACTAAAATTGAAATATGCAATACAATCTGATAGTCACATTATTTTAGATATTAGCAATGAAGTCTCATCATGAACAGTGAACTGCATTTTCATTTTCAGTCTCTATTCTGCAGACTAAAAAATATTTTCTGAAAAATCCCACACATTGCGCATGAACTCACTGAAGAAGTTCACAACATATTCTTGGAACTTATAACAGAATAATAATTAAGTTATGACCAGTTCTATTTATCATAAGCAAAACAAAGGCTTAATGACGTGAAATCACTATAATACACATTTTTATATGAGCCTGAAGGTAAACTGCATTTGTATTTAAAATTAATTTTTAAAGATGCCTCAGTTAAAAAGCACATTACTTTTATGGTGATAGAACACAAATGCCGTATAAGCTTATTGGAATCTCAAAAAAAAAGTTATTCAGTAAATAAAATAATTTTAAAAGGAGACCAAATAGGAGTTTTCTACAGAAATGTGAGTATTTGAAAAGAAACGGTTAATTGATAACATTGTTTTGCAACCTTTACTCTAAACACAGAACAAAGTGCTCAGAGGATCCTGAACAAATGAAAGGAGCATTCAGGGCAAAGCTACTCCTTCACTCACTATGGTGTAATAAAGGGGTAATCCCTCTCCTACAAGAGGTGAGTTTAACCTCCAAAATAAAGTCTCTGAATTCATCGCACCATTGCCTGCTTGTTTTTTATTTATTGCTAGAATAAGCCGTCTTTCCATTCATACTTTGACCCCTTTTAGAGTGATAGTCAATCTCACACGTAATGCAAAGAAATGAAATATTCATGATTTGATGGCCAAGCTGTTTACTTTTAATATGTTCATCCTACTGAGCAGCCTGTTGAACCGTTTAAAACTGTATCTATTTCTTTGGGGAAAAAAGTGGAATCATCATCACTCGTAAGCTAATATTTTTGCCTCAATTGTTGCTAAACCTGCATCCATTCCTCTTGACTATTTCTCTTCATGTATTAATCATTGTTTCATTTTGAGGCAGCAAACATATTTGCTCCATATTCTTCAATATATGGGAAGGGGCATTGAACAACAGTAAATCATTTCAAGAGTGATTTAACCCAGTTGCCCTTGGCTTTCAATGGAGAATTTATTGAACAACTCACAAGAATATCTAAGAGTTACCTTGTAATTGAGGCAGGGAGCTGGAAAGCAACATCAGTTGAGCAGCAGCCCTTATATCTAGAGATGTGCCAAATGGATCTAAAACAAGCTATCTTAAAGAAGGAGCTAGATGATTTAAAAGTTATCAGACTTCTGCAGTCAAAGTATGCTTTGGGGAGATACCTCAGAACCACAACAAATATAAAAAAAATGTAATACTGCTTGCATGAGTGAGAGGGAAGCAGAAAAAAGCAACTATGACAAGCAAAAGCAAACATCAGATTTCTCTCTGGTAGTCCCCTTTTAGTTATCTTGTGCAGTAATTCTCTCTAGTGCAAGTAGCACAGATCCCTTCTCATACAGTAATGCAAGAGGTGAACAAAGCAAAGGTGCTTTACCTTTCTTCAAGAAGAATCTACCCTGCCTTCAGGAAGAAGTCTGCCAGTCTAAGCTTGAAGCTTTTGAATGTATCTGTTTAAAGCAGGCAGAGGAGGAGGAGAGAATAAGAAGTAAACCATGCACAAATGTTCCTTGTCACTCTGATTTATGTGCTTCTACACGTAACAAAAAGAGCCCCTCACAACAGACAGTGACCTTTGGAGCAAAAGTTAAAGCAATGTGTGTGCTTTCCTTACCTGGTTATTCTTGCTGTGCCTAGGATCTGAAGTTGCAAGGGTGTCGGAAAGTTTTTCTCCCATTAGTGACTATGTGGCAGAGGTTTTAATGACAAAAATATCCCAACCCAAATGAAATCAAAGCTCCAAGAAAATGCAATATACAGGTCAGCTTTTAATTTCAGGTCTCATTTGTATAAACCATAAAAACATACTGGAAATGGGTTGAGTGTTTTCTTTCCAGGCAAAGGTTAGGCTGGAAGGAAAACAGAATCAGATGTTACAGATAATTACATTGAAATTGGGTAAACATCTGAATTCTGAGTGGCTTTTAAAACTAACAGTCCAGAAAGCTCTCTCTCTTTCTATAGTAATGTCTTTAAACAGGAACAGGGTTACAGTCACTTTGACATTAAAGAAAAAAACAACTTGCTAATATCACTGCCTGTGATCTGCCAGCTTTCCACTTACGCCAGCAGATTAGTCCTGATTTGTGCCAAAGCACGGGAGAAGCATTGCTTTAATTTATTTTACTAACGCTCCCCATTAAGGCTATTCATCACATATCGTACAGGCCATGTTCACATATATAGGCCCTGGCAAATTATAAATTGTGCAGGCTACATCTCAAGCCTATTGTTTTGCATGAGCCACATTTTTCATTTCACTTGAGGGTAGTGTTTTTTAAAATTCTGTTCAAAATCCCGAGGCCTTTTACTCCTTTTGTAATTTACAGTTAGAAAAGGGATCTAAGATCTACAAATAACCTTTGCAATTATCTATAAAACACAACATAGGGGGGAAAATATTTACAAAAAATACAAAGAAGAAACAGGAGGTAAGCTCACTAAGGGTAAAAGTTTTCCTAACTGCTAAAAGGGACGGTCATACAGATAAAAACAGATATTCCCAAAAGGCCTCTGACAGAGACTTCAGGCACCTGACTGCCAAATTCAAGACAGCAGCCCAAGAAAAACATTCTGGTAGAAAGTCCTTACAAGCAAAATCCTCCTCTAAGAGACATGAGGAAGGATCCAGAGGTCATTATCCTGGGCTACACTCCATGGTAGTAAAACAAAAAAACCTCAAACCAATTAGGCTATATTCTGAGGTACTTTACTCAGTGTAGGTCCATTATTTTCTATACAACTGTACCAATTTGTACTACTTAAAATCTGGTGTTACATAAATGCCAAAACCCTGAATTAGAATACAAGCATTGGTAAACACAGCTTAGGATATCTGATGGTGTTATTTCGTGTTATTTCCCCTTTTATGTCTTTTCAGCTAAACATGGGATGTTTTTTCCTCTTACAAATAAACAAACAAACTAAACCCAATAAGTCAGCATCATAGGAATAGGAAATAATAAACCTAGGAAAGTTTAATGCATTTTTTTAATGAAGGCGCAACAAATAGTACTATCAAAATTTGCTGCAACATTTCTTCTAGCTTTCAGTAGCAATTGTTCAGTGTATTCAAAGTATATTTTTAGGCTAATATCTTTTTTTTCTTTGCTGTAATTATAGTATGTACTAATTTCTAACTTTTCATTAAACCCTATTTCTGCAAAGACAACAGTTTAAGATACACAGGGAATCCTATAAAAGTAGAGAAGATTATGGATACTGCTGTTACCTTATAATGTGCTTGGGATGCAAGTACATTTTTTTTTTTTTAAATCACAAGGTCTAAAACCATACCTTATAATTTGCATATGAGGTTCATTCTCCTAAATTATTTCAAAACAGGAGGTGTTTAAGAAAAATTATCAGGTATTTTAACAATTCTCAGCACTAAGTGAAATACTACTGCAGTGCACAAACATGATTTATTACCTGGTGCTTATTATCAGGATATAAAATTGTAAGAAACAAATGGCACACAAAACATTAAACTGAAACATAAATAGGTTCAAAGAAGCCTTTGAACTTCTTAACCTCCAAAGGTTCATGTAGTGTATCAGAATAGCATCAATCTAATTCCAACAGAGGTCAAAAAAATGCAGAGGCCCAGCCAAGGTTTGGATCTGACAGGTTTGTGTCCTCTTGCACAGGGAGAAACTGATTTACTAGAATGCTAGAACCTGAACTGGCTCCTACAGAAATATGTTATTTCAGGTTGCTTTCTTCTGGAGAGTGCAATAACAGCCTTTGGATATTTTGCTAGAACACCCAGATTAGTTGAAAAGTTTCTGAATACAATCTAAAATCACTCATGGCAGCAGGTCAAGACACATGAAGATTCGGTATCAGTACTTTTCAAGGTGCATGTCATATATTTCCTACATTCAGAGGTGGCTTGGTGACTCTGTACAATTTTTGTTTTTCTCTCTTCTGATAGCGTGTCCCAAGTGAATTTCAGCAGAACTGACAAGTTTTACATTCATATTACTGTGCCTATTTAATACCTGTACTGACCTAACAGGTCTGAAGGGAGAGAAAGGAATATTCAATTCTGCTCTTCCTCTGTCAGAAACACATAAGGAAGGTGCCTTTTTGCATTCAGGTAGAGCATTCAGCATAAGAAAGCCAGGCAGAGAGAGTCAGCATGGATTGCAGAGACAAATCTTGACTGGAAAGCTCAAGAGTGTTCTCTTAGAATAATACATCATGATACAGAATCATAGAGTCATAGAATGTTTTGGCTTGGAAGGGACCTCTAGAGGCCATCTAGTCCAACCCCCCTGCAGTCAGCAGGGACACCGCTAACTAGATCAGGTTGCTCAAAGCCCCATCCAAACTGGTCTTGAATGTTTCCAGGGATGGGGCCTCCACTACCTCTCTGGGCAACCCCTTCCAGTGTTTTACCACCCTCATTGTAAAGAATTTCTTCCTTATACCCAGTCTAAACCTACCCTGTTTTAGTTTAAAACCATTACCCCTTGTCCTGACACAACTGGCCCTACTAAAAAGACCTTCCCCGTCTTTCCTGTAGGCCCCCTTTAGGTACTGAAAGGCCGCAATCAGGTCTCCCCACAGCCTTCTCTTCTCCAGGCTGAACAAGCCTAACTCTCTCAGCCTCTCCTGATAGGAGAGGTGTTCCAGCCCTCAGATCATTTTTGTAGCCCTCCTTTGGACCCGCTCCAATACTTCCATGTCCTTCTTGTGCTGAGGGCTCCAGAGCTGGACGCAGTACTGCAGGTGAGGTCTCACCAGAGCAGAGTAGAGGGGCAGAATCACCTCCCTCCACCTGCTGGCCCCTCCTGTTCCGACAACTCCACAGGGTAAGATGTTCTTGTTGCATTTTTCCAATGAAGAATAAGCAAGGGTCACTGTCAAGCCTGCAAGTCTCTGTGCACTGAAGAAGAACCCAGTTTTATATACAATCTTACACTAATTGCTAATCCCATTTTTTTTCCCCTTTTGTGGGCTGTGTTTTTGTAACAGCTGCTATGTCATCCAGCTTGACAGACTAACTTGAAAATACTGGGACTTAAAAAAACACAGCTACTTTTGAGTTAAAGATCCCTTCTTTACCTCCAAGGATTGTAATAGAGTTGTCTACTCTTGGGACAGGTCAGGCACAGTGCATTTCTCATGATTTCCTCCCCATTCCTGTTCAAAATTCCTCCCATCAGAAACAGAAGTCATTTACTCTTCACTGAGATGGTAGCAATCTATAGCAAAGAAAGTCGGCTATCAAAGGATGAAAATATTATTGATATTCCCTACACATATCCCAGCTGCTCTAGGCTAAGCTTTCTTTCAAGGAAAAATTTCAGGAGGATTAAAAGAAATGTATTGACAGGTTTTCTACCCTCCCCAAATATCCATGCATGCTCAAATTGTTTAGTCAGAGCCGTACCTCCTAAGAAGAGAAAAAAAAAATAATTTGGTTTTAACCCAGAAAAGAAAAGGAGATTCGGGTGGTAAAGTGCAATACCTCAGAGGCAAGCTGCAGCCTACTGAAAGGAGAAATTCAGACTGAAACAGGTGCCAGATGTGTTGTAATTCAAAACTACATCAAGAATCTGGCCTTTTTTATTTGACTATTGAAATTATTAATAAAGTGACCTTTTCTTGCCTTCCCTCCGCGAGAATTTCCAATACGAGTTCCTGATGAAGATGTCTGGGCACCTCCTAATCTAATAAAAACATGTAACACAAAGTCAGTAAATACATCCTTTTGTCCCTGATACATGTCAAGAAATTGAAGTAAATAGACTTAAAACTCTAGCATTGCAGATGATGAGATTAGAAAGCCATTAGCCGCCATATAGCGTATTAGAGCACTGGGCACCAAGAAGCCCTTACGGAGAAATTTCTTGAACAGATAAAAACATATTGATATCATCTTTCTTCTATTATTCAATAAAGCATTTTGTTTTGAGCCTTGTTGGGTTTTGTGCTATCTCTTTGTGCAGCAGAACCAATAATATAAACCTTTCTAGACTTCTTCTATCTTTAAGGTGAGAGAGGAAAAGAGACTTATTTACTTCAGTGATATTGTGCAACTGCCGTAATAAAGTTTGGGTTTGGACAAACAGATAATGTTACCATTCAAGATTGCCTTTCAGCTACTAATAATTTGTCTCTCCTCCCTAAAAACTCCCACCTTTTTCCACTATTCCAAAGAATTTGAATATAGTGCCTGATTGTACCATTTTGTTAAAAGAAGAGAGGGAAGACAAGTGCAGTTCTGAATTGGTGTCAAGTAATCTTGCTTTGCTGAAGTGAGATGTCTGACCATATGCCAGTCAAGGGTCCATGCCAATGGTGGGAGGACAAAAAAATGCAAAAAACCACGTCAGATTGTTCCTTAGGTCAACAGTCCTTTGCAAGACCAGCTGTATGTCAGTACCTCCAGCAGCAATGAGAAGAATTAAAGGAATAACACTCTGGATGGACAAAGAGTGAACTAGTTAACAATTCAAACAATATTTTAAGCTACCTCTGATGTAACAGAGGAATTATCCAGGTCACAAAGTACTGTCCACATGTACTGTTGGATACTAGCGACCCCCAGAAAGCACACAAAGAAGCATTGTCAGTGGCAGTAAAAAGGAATACGGTCAGTTTCCTAGCCAGGCAGGAAAAAGGCATGAAGGACATGTCTGAGCTGCATCTACAATTGCTTTCTAATAAAGAAAAATATTAGGAAGGTGCAAAAGTACAGGAATAGCTGTCTCTTCTTCCTGTATAAAGCCTAGGAACATTGAAGTGAGCCAGGAGTTCCCTGCAGACTACGGTGTGGTGCTATGCAGAACACCACTGGCTTGTCAAACATAATTATTTTATTTCTGTGCTAGTGTAATGCTGTCACTCTGTGTAACATCCCTGCAGTTGGAGGGATGTTTAATTAAAGAAAAAACAACTCACACTAGTTTTCACCAGTTCCACATAAGACTGCAATATTGGATGTAATTTACTTCAGCCTAACTCCTTATGTAGCAGAAGGTACATCAACAAGCTTTAAGATTACAGATTTAAAACTGATGTACTGCATTTCTTTATAAAAGAGTGACTAAAGCAGAAGCATGAAATGTGAAAGACTACATAGACACCTAAAACCATGCGTATCTGAATAAGGGAATTTACTACACTGGTGAATCTTCACTTAACTGGATTAAACACATTAAACACAAACATACATGCTTGTTGGAAAAAAATTGCCCATAATAAATACTCATAGATGTCTGCTATCTCCCAATATTATCTGTTCCATAATATATATTTATATGCAAATTATGAGGAGTATCTGAATTGTATTTACAATAATTAAAATAGATGGTATGCTTGCAAGATGCATTTATGATTACAGTAAAACATGTAGGGTTTTGTGTATATGAATGATGCAAATCAAAGATATTTGTTGGCTTAAAGGGCATTTATAGTCTTGTACAAGAGAAAGGACTTTGCCTAACGCCAAGTAAGAAATGGTTATATTGTTTTAAAATAAATAAATTTAGGCTGTAGCAATGAAAACAGTTTTAATAAGAATTTTTATTTCTTTGAATTATGACAAGCCCAGTTCTTTAAAAAATTCTTGTAGAGTCAATTTTCACGTGTAAATGATGTAAGTGAACACTGCATGAATGTTTGAAGTACCAATGCTGAGTTTTTCATGTTTAAATACACATACTTCCTTTTATATCCCATGCATTTTCCTTAAAAAGAATGTAAACTCATTGCTTTATATCAAGGCTGCTGATGGCTTCCTCTTTGGTTTCATGAACACTCAGGAGTCTCTGTGGCCTTGTGAGTTTTCCTGCCCCAGTGTAAGGAGAGTTGTACTTTTTGTTGCAGGTTCCATGGGATGTGAATACATTCAGAGATGATGGCAAGCAATGATGGCATCTGTCTGGCATTTTCACAGCACCCTTGCATTATGCGCGACTAACTTCCTCTTCTCGGTTTTTCCATCCTTAACAAGAAAAGTCATATAACTCTAACCTGGTAAAGAATAAATAAATCTGCTCCAGGAAAAACATGAAATGCATTAATATTGCTACTAAGGTTTGATTCACTTTTAGAGTGGTGGTGGTGTGTCTTGGTTTCAAGTGGGATAGAGTTAATTTTCTTCCTAGTAGCTGGCATAGTGCTGTGTTTTGGATTTAGTATGAAAATAATGTTGATAATACATGGATGTTTTAGGTGTTGCTAAGTAGTGCTTACACCATTCAAGGGCTTCTTAGCTCCCAGCTCTGCCCGGTGCACAAGAAGCTGGGAAGGGGCGCAGCCAGGACAGCTGACCCAAACTGGCCACAGGGGTATTCCAGACCATATGACATCATGGTCATATAGAAACTGGGGGGAGTTGGGGTCAGCTGTCCTGGCTGGGACAGCTCAGGGACTGGCTGGACATTGGTCAGCGAGTGGTGAGCAATTGCATCATGGATTACTTGCTTTGTATATTATTATCACTACTACTAGTAGTAGTAGTATTTTAGTTTATTTTAGCTCAGTTATTAAACTGGTCTTATCTCAGCCCATGAGTTTTCTCACTTTTACTCGTCTGATTCTCTCCTCCTTCCCACCAGAGGATACAGGGCAAGTGCTTGTGTGGTGCCTAGTTGCTGGCTAAGGTTAAACCAGGACATGGTGGTGGTAGAGTTTGTTGTTTATTTGATTGGTCTGGTTTCAGAGGATCAGAAATTATTAAGTATTGAATTTTTGTTATTTTTTTCCTTGTTTTTATGAACTTCTGGATCTAAGCAAGGCTTGAAAACATTCCCTAACCCTAGAAATTCAGATACTTAGACAGCTATCCAACTTCGACATGATTACTGGGCTGGTAGGTTCTCAATGCTTGTGAATCAGCATTTTATTAAAACTACCTTAAAGCCAAGATATACTGGGAACCTTGTGAAGGTTCTTGAGAGGATCGGGGAACTGTGGCTTTCGCATTTGTTGTAGCTGCTTTCCTCTCCATGCAGTTTATGGTAACAATGACTTTCAGTCAGTTCTACAGATTAACATTGGTCCTGTACCTAGCTCTTACATCTATTGTGTTTAGGTTAGATCTACAACACCCAAATCTATTTAAGTTCTTTACGCTCCTAGCAAACAGTACAGGCAACTGCACATCCCACTTTCTGACAGCTAACATCTATAACACCCAGTGCATACCAGGAGGTAAACACTAGTTTAACTATGCATTAAGGAAGATTAAATAAACAGTAAAAAGTGTCCCGTCCGTCCGTCCCCCCCCCCCCCCCAAAAAAAAAAGGGGAGGGGAAGAAAATTAGGGCACAGTCAAGACAGGGAGAAAAATGAGAGGAGAAGAATACCCTGTGGAGTGTTTTTTAAAGCATGCAGACATATAATAAAGCCTGAACAGTGGGTCATTATAATTCAGGAGGTATCATGATGGTTTACATAACAAGTTCAGCTCACCCCTATCAAAGAGGGCAATGGGTGTGAAATGTTTTCCATTGCAAGGGTAGGAGCAGATGCAGATATTGCCAATGCTTCAGTAAATCTCTGTTTACATAAACAGCTGTGAGGATCTTATTTGCTAAAATGGGATAATCTTTGGATCATCCTCATTCAGGCTGAGAAAAAGGCAGGGTGAGTAAGGTAATTTACTTGCATATATTCTGCAAGATCAACACGCATTTCATATTTAGTAACCCACTTCTTCCTGCAGTCTAAATGAGTAATTACAAAACAACTGTGGACCATTATATAAGCAGTAGAGCACTATTTTATGGAGTTTAATATTTTATTTCACCCAGGTTATGATCCAGAGTCCACAAATATAAAGTGGTATTTCTCTGTTGACCTCAGTGGGTAGCTGATGAGCTTGGATAAATCTGCAAGGAGAAAAAATGCATTCACTCTTCCACTCTTCATAAAATGTTTAGACTTTCTCATTAGACATATTTATGCTCAAATTTTGTACTAGTTGGTCCATTATGGAGAAATGAGTTCCAAAAGGCTTACAGAATAAATATCGCTTTATTACCATCTCCTCAGCAACAACTTCTCTTTCCCCATTTCTATTTTTTGGCCTCTGCTCCCTATTGCTCTGATAGAAATGAAAGATTTTTTTGTTATTTTAATTAATAATTTTGTTAAATCTTTGTCTAGACCTCCTTTTGCCTAGAGCTCCTTTTGCCCGTTAGCCATCTGCTTTATATATTTTTTCCATTTTCCATATTACATAGTCCTGTTCAGCACAACTTTTAAAATGCTTTTGTTTTCATCTCTGATTGTAACTGCTATTCTCAATTTCTTCCTTTGTCTTCTCACATTATATCCTTGACAACTGTGAATTGTTACTGAACTACTCTTTTACTCTCATGGCTTATCTCCAAGAATTTTCCCTTTTTCATGGAGTTATAGCTAAATTGCAGAACTCTTATCTTAGTTTAAATTGCAAATCTGATACACCACTGTAAATAAGATTCCTTACAAAAACTAAGCCTGTAATTCTGAGGTCCTGAACTTTCTTATTTACCCAGCATCACAAAAAAATCCATGTAGGGCAAAAATACTCATCTGATGGCAGCGATGTTCCTGTTGTCTCACTTAAGATTAGTGGAGGACTAACCACTTCACTCTCTGAGAACTCTTACACATAGTGTTGATCCCAAGAAAAACTTAGCTACTTCAGCAGTGCAGAAGATAGTCTTTAATGTCTGTAATGTTAACAAGGTACTTTTGCTGTGACACAGCAGAGAAAACCTACACCTCTGCTACTGAGCATAGTGATTTTTACCTACCCATAGCATACTAAACCACCGGATTCATTAGAATTACTTGTTTCCTTAAAAATCAAGACCATACTACATACTCATAAAATTAACACCTAACTGGCTGGGAAGCAGCTGGGAGGGAAACAGAGTTCTTATAACAAACTCACTGATGCTGCCACCTTATGAAAAAAAATGTTTTATTCAAATGTCAGAACATATACAGTATAACGAATGAGGCTAGCTAGTTCTTTCAAGGAAAAAGCAATATGCCTGTCATAATACTTTAACTGATAAAATCTAAATTTATATACACAAAGGGGTTTTTTTCACTGTAATTAAAAAAAATGTATTTGAAAACAGGGCCAAGTCACTGGCAGTGCAAATTGACATGGAAGACAATTAAATTACGTTGAAAATCTTCCCTATTGCCAGCTTTGCAAGATGACTACGACAGAGTAGTCTCTGTTGTACATATGTACATGGATTTCAGTCTCTTCATAGATGGCATGGAGGATTGAGGAAGATGTCAGCCCAATGGTGACAGTCTTTAAAAAACTTCTTACAAAATACATGCCAGTTCTTTCATTAATATTTCACCTATGACTAGGAAAAAAATCAAAAATACCCAAACACAAACAGCTGTGTCCTTAAGAACCTGTGAACAAGGTCAGGGAGAATGAAAACAAGATGTAGGTTTATGCACTTCAGGAAAGCTAAGCATAGTTTTACTACTCAGGACTGATTTATACTCAACTGGCTTAACCCTGCAGATATATTTAAAGTCATATCATAGTGTAAAGAGAAATAGAAGCTTATTATTCTATGCATTTTGCCTGTGGTTTACTTGTCTGTTCTCAAAATTCTCTTCTATAAAATTTACCTAAACAGTGAACACATTATAATTTCCTGTTAGAAATCATCTGGAGGTCAGAGATAAAGAAACTCTAAATATGGGATTTTGCACTTCTGGAACTTGTTGACCTGAAAATAAAGCTACTATAAGCAGTTTTCCTGGAGGAGATACCAAATTGAATAAAACATGAAAATTTCAATACCCTATTTTTTAAATAAATACTTAATTTGAAATTTTATCCTGAAGCATTGCAGTGATTATCCCGCAACTTCAATATGATTCAAAATATGTCCCTAAGAATGTATTGCTATAGCATGTTTTAGTTTCACTTCAGGTTTTTTTTTGTATTTATTACACAATACAATTATTAGAAATATAGATATATAAGCCAGTATCTTAGCACTACATAGTTAAATAAAGGGCTATTGCATGTGTCTTCATATAACAGAGTATAGAAACTTAAAGTACTTTAATCTTAGCCTGTTTAAAGTTGCAATACCTGCAATAATCACATTTGACCTATAAGATTTATAGCAAGCAAAAGTGTAATTGTTCACACAGAGTGTGTATCTCTGGGCATGTGTTTGTCCAAATTTCTTTCTGCTGTCCATCAGTGTAATTATATTAATGTAAAGATCTTAATGGCTGTGAAAGTGCTTCAAAG
Source organism: Nycticorax nycticorax (assembly GCA_023375905.1). Lineage (NCBI taxonomy): Eukaryota > Metazoa > Chordata > Aves > Pelecaniformes > Ardeidae > Nycticorax > Nycticorax nycticorax. The sequence goes on from JAKFQP010000112.1 coordinate 2,834,098, forward strand.
TATTTCTAACAGGTACTGCAAAACATTTTTTAAGCTCAAAAAGTCAGCACTTGAGCATGTTTTAATTCCAGTACCATATATCATGACTAAAAGCTCTCTGATTTTCTCACTCAATCTTGATTAAAAATACAAGATATGAAAACATCTGATTGACATCAGCATATTCAATGCATAGTGTGAAATCAGGAAACACCTCAGTTGCAGATTTTCATCTAAATACTAAAATGAGAAAAATCATACACAAACTCATTTAGAACCCTATCTTTTAGTTTTCATGTAAAATGAGATTTGAGTGTATTATTTCTAGAAGTTGACATTTAGAAAAGTATAGTCCATTAAACAGTAGAATAAACTACACAAGCCAAGAAACAGTGTGAATTATGATTAATCTGGAATATAAAAAATCTGATTAACCAAAATTATTCTGATTGAAACTGAACAAAATCTAAGGACAAAAATACAGTCACATGATGATACAGAACACAGGACTTATAAAAGAAGTGTACAGATGTTAGGTTACAAGGTTAAATAAAATTAATAAGATAGTGTAATCACACATGAAATCATATCGTATCACAAATATTAAATCATCTTCATCAATTAAATAAATGTAAGATCAGGATACAACTGGAAGAGAGCAGAGTAGATTTCACCAACTGTAATTTACAAAAGCTCCACTTAGATTAGAGGCACTATGAAAAATTCTGCTGCTTGTGGCATTGATTTATGTTAATATCCCCCACAAACTGTTCAAATATTTTGCCTTGAATACACCTTCAGAAGAGCTACCTGAACATACAGCTGTTACAGAAAACAAAGCTGGTTAAAGCAAAAAGTATGTTGGGGTGAAGGTTTTTGGTAACAAGAGATCCCCAATAATCTTTTTTATTACAAGTTTTGTGGAATTTTACTACCAAGCAAAAAAACCTGCCTGACTTCTGCCTGATCCAGAAGAGGGACAAGCATCTCTCATTCCCATTGAAATCAAGTATATAAGAGTATTTCTCTGTGCCTCTCTCTCATACATATTCACACATTAATAAGGAAGAGAACAATGCCCGGATGTTGAAGATCCTGACACTGGTGGAAATCACTGCTACTGTGTTGAAATTAGCAATGCTGTGACAATTTATACCTGCTGAAAATGTCTCCCCATCAATGTGTTGTGCATTTTGATGGTGTGTAGTTTTACTGAGCTATATTGTCAATAAACTTGCTCTTACTGATACACCAGTAGATACAGGATCTTCACGAAAGGTAATATGTATGCCATTTGCCAGCAATAATAGCTCTGTAAAAGTACATTCCTCTGAAACATGTCCAGCTGAGCACTTCACCACAGGATACATTTATGGACTAAGGACAAGTTAATTGAAAATTTTGTATAAGATTATTATATAGCTAATTTTCACCACCTCCATTTGTGGTGGCCACTCTCTTTCAGTCAGTAAGATATAAACAGGAAGCCCAAACAGGGTAATGAATTACCATAATCACAAATAAATGAAATGGATCAAGCTCTTCTTCTGTCACTGTTTCACTGAGGAGGAACATAAAGTCAAAATAAAAGTGGTAAGTCACACGACAGGGGACAGTTTATTTGCTGCCACTGAAATCAATCAATGCACAAAAATCATTCTGATTCACTGAGTTCTCTATAAACAACATACCCACACCCTTCTCATCCTACTTTCTTTTGCTAGTATCAAACACCACTGATGCAAAAGATGGTCTTTCTACTGAAACAAATGGTGGAGGTGGCCTAGAAGCAGCGATGGTCTCTAGCAGCTGTGCCACCTGCTATAGCTAGTATCAACAGGCAGGAGAAAGAGGTCATTAGTACCTGTGTCCCCAACTTTATGTATTCAGCTATTGTATTAATAGATGGGTACAATTGTTTAGCAGCATCTCCTTCATTATTAATGAAAGGTTTTATCCCCACAGGATGGTACAACTTCAGTTTCTATGGGGTGGAAAGCAAGCAAGAAGCTGAGGTGCACTGCAGTATGTGTTACTCCCTCTGTATCCCCGCAATATGCAGCAAGGCAGTGTGTCTGTGCCCAGAACCCCTTGACAGCCTGAAAAAAAGATGCCTTTCCTTCTGTAGGTGCAAGAAACAGGAGCATCAGTAAAATCAGCCAGATGATGAACAAAGAAAAAGAGGCAGGGTGAATGAAAATTCAGTTCTATCTAACAGACCTCTTCCCAAAAGTCCAAGGAGTAGTTCAGAGTAATAATAATCATTGCAAAATACAACAGCACATCTGCAATTTGACATAAACCGCCAGAGTCTGGTGAACTATAGCATATAGTTCTGGACTATAGCATAGATGAAGTGAAGAGATGCTCAATGACAAGACCAGAAACCCATGCAAAGAGCCAAGTTCAGAAGGTCACCTGGATACACAGACAAAAACCATCAGAGAATAGCTTAGAAGCAAGTTCCTCACTAACAGCAGTAGAAGACAAGAAAGGGAGATGGATTGTTCAGAGGACAAGCATACCTGAACGGCTATGTAATCTTACCTGCAGCAGGGGGCTGGTGCTAAAGGCTGTGTTGTTTGGGACTGGGGAAGGAAAAAGGGTTTTCTAAGGTTGCAGCAGTGAATGACTTAGAAATTGCAGTGGGAGCTTGCTTGTATGTACATCACCCTCTGCAGCTGCAACACGTTTACTCAACAAAGAACCAGTTTACTGACTAACCAAAATCCACTCTCAGCTCACAGCATGAGACCTCATACATTCCTGTCAACTTCTCTGATACCCAGAGGCCCTTCAATACCTTGCAATTGATCACACAATCTGGCTGTGATTGCTGTCCCCAGAGAAATTCCTCTTGTAAGACACAGACAAAATGTTGCCTTTCACTTAATGTGCTTTATTGAATTTGGTTTTTACAAAGACTCTTAGCTGCATCCCTACCCCTAGAGAGAACGTCTGTCCAAATTTTGACTATATGCCTTACCTACCAGAACTCAGACTTGAATTCCAAAGTGCCATCTTGAAAAAAAAGGAGGAAGCAGAAGCTTGGTCCACTAAAGTCTTCCACACCAAATCAACAGCAATGTAATTATTATGGCACAGAAGCCAGAAAAAATAATATAAGGATGAATTTATTATTCATTCTCATTCAGTGCAATAAAATTATTGTAGCCAGAAATCAAAGAAGTGATCTGTTGGGGGAGAAAAATACAGCCATATTGACAAGGGACAGGCATGGATTAAAATGACTGCACCCAAGTGATTTTTCTGGCAGCCTACTTTTTTCAATACAAACACTGCTCCTTGTGCTAAATTATTAAGAAACTCTGCTTCCCAATCAAGATGGAAAACTTTTCACTCAGCTGACAAACTTTCTTTCAATATTTTCAGGTATTTAAGAGAGAATAGTATATGTGCTCCACAACTGACCTCCATAAACATCCAGAGTAGCTAAAACATCACCTACTTTTTCTGTAGACTGTCCAATGTGCATAGAAGAAAAACTTGGCCATTGACCAAAATATTAACAAAGTGGCTTCGATTACAGAATCTTGACATAGTTTAGAGGAACTAACATCCCTCTCAAAAAAAAAAAAAAGAAAATCAATGCAAGCATAGTCACTCTTTCAGTGGTACAGGGAATTATTCCTTTGAAAAGTAGGAGTTTTATGGTTATAGATCTAAGTTGTCAGCTTCCTCGCTGACCTGAATTTTCCTCAAACTCCCCACCTGATGCTTCTGCAAATAGCCATAGATTACTTTTGGATGGAAGCTGTATAAAACAGAAATCAATCCACTGGTGCTGAAATTGTTCGTGTACAGCACTGAGGTATGACTGACACTCCTAATTCATACAGTGAAAGTACAAAAAATAGTGACTCCAGAAACTTAGGTCTATGTCTTTGATGGCTTCTTATTCTGCATGCTATCTTCCAAGTAAAGGAAAAAGTATGAAAGGAGACAAAACCCACAAATATAATTCAGTATTTGTGAAGCTTGCTCCTCTGCAAGTAAGACAACATAGAATGAGTAAGAAGCAGTCCCAAAACATCTAAACAATACAACAGAATCAAGGGTTCATGTCCTTAGATGTGGGACACTAGGTATTCAAATAAGTATCTGTCCTGGTTTTGGCTGGGACAGAGTTGGTTTTCTTCCTAGTGGCTGGCATAGTGCTGTGTTTTGGATTTAGTACTAGGAGAATGTTGATAACACACTGATGGTTTGGTTGTTGCTGGGTAGTGCTTAGACTGGCCAAGGACTTCTCAGCTCTCAGCTCTGCCAGGGACACAAGAAGCTGGGAGGGGACACAGCCAGGACAGCTGACCCCAACTGACCAAAGGGCTATTCCAGACCATATGACATCCTGCTCAGTATATAAGCTGGGGGAAGAAGAAGGAAGGGGGGGACATTCAGAGCGATGGCATTTTGTCTTCCCAAATCACCGTTATGCGTGATGGAGCCCTGCTTTCCTGGGGATGGCTGAGCACCTGCCTGCCCATGGGAAGTGGTGAATGAATTCCTTGCTTTGCTTTGCTTGCGTGCACGGCTTTTGCTTTCCCTATTAAATTGTTCTTATCTCAACCTACGAGTTTTCTCACTTTTACTCTCCAATTCTCTCTCCCATCCCACCAGGGGGGAGTGCGCGAGTGGTTGTGTGGTGCTTGGTTGCTGGCTGAGGTTAATACTCATAATTTTCTGAATTATAAATATGTGCAGTATTTTGATAAAAGACAAAGCATTTGGTAGGCTGACCTAAATTCTATTCTCTTGTTCTGAATGACTTAAATTACAAATGGTAAAGCTAGTTAATGGCAATGTTTAGTCATCAAAAGCAGCTGCAAGTTTTTGATTATCAAGAATGTAAGTATTCTTAATTCCCACTGTTTTTCTGAATGCCAGACCATTACAGACTTAATTAATGAGCTTTTACCATATATATACAGGAAATAAGGAAAAATATACACTGCACCTCTTTCAAATTGCTTTGGCTGGAACTAGGAGTTGCCAGAAATTAATATGTGCCACATCACAGAAAAAACGTGATTACAGAGGATCAGCTTTCAATTTCCATTTGTGTAGCTAATAAGCAGGTGAGTTTATTGACCCATATGAAACTTCATCCTCCTGCGCTCTGTGTAAAGGGTAGAAACTAAGTCTGTAGCTGTGTAATTAACTTACAATTATGTAAGCAATAAAGGCATAATTTAAGGTTATTAATATGCTAAAATTTGTAAGGAATTTTCTGGCATTTAATTAACATTTGCCAAGACAGTCTACAGAAAATTAAATATCAATTAATAAAAATACTGACATTTAGTTAGATACTCTATTAGTTGTCACAATTATTAACTCGATATTACTGGCTTTTTAAAATCCAATTAAGAGCCTAAATATTCGTTGTAATTTTTATGTGTGGAAAATCTAATTATATTTGTGGCCTATAATTTTAACTAGATTACACATCATCTTTTCTATTAAAGATTACCCATCATCTTTCCTATTAAGTCTCAATAAATGCTCTTTTAACTGTCAATTGATGCTTAGTTGACATCACTGTCATAAAACCACAGATATTTCTTTCCCTTCATGAACAGGTGAACCATTGGATGTATTGTTTTCTCCATTTACTGTATATGAACATCAGAGGTTGCTGACCATGCTCTATTGAGGCCTCCTCTTTGCTAGCATCAGCTTGTGGACCTAATTCCTAAATGGTCTGAGGGACAAAATCAGCCTTTCAGACCCAACTGAGTGCAGGTGAAGACCAATGACCTGAAGAACAACTGTGAACTAGAACTGGTGCAGTCTCTTTAAACTGGAGAGGCACTGCTGTATTTCATAAATTTCTGTGGAAGGTCTGGACCAGAATTTCTTTTCACAGGGGATTGAAACAGGATCCTCTTACAAAATTATGCAAAATTTGCTAATCACCTCCCTGATTATTCATCTCACCCGGTTGCCCCTGCACCTTCTTTTCCCATTTGCCATTATGTCCCATTTTCTCTCCCCTTGCCCTGGGGTTACTGCTGCCCAAATTCCTTTTTTTGCCACTAGCTTCAGCTGACCAAGTTCAGAAGTTCCTCTAGAAGAAGTTGACCTTACCCATAGACATTAAGGCTCTCTGGCTTCCCCAGGTGTCTTCGAAGGCATTGTATAGGTAGATAGGTACAAGACCAGCACAGATCTGGCAAAAGTAACTAGCTTTTTTGTCTCATTAGTCCCCTAATTGCACAGACAAAAACCCAGTCAGTTTTTCCCTTCCGTTCCCAACATGCAGGGACCATAGCTTTAGAACAAGTAATTAAGTTCCTGTATTTAATGGCAGTGATGCGAGTTGGTCGTAGTCATGGCCTCGATAGGTTTTACCTATGTCTGTCTCCCTTCCACAACGTGCAGATACAAAAACTGGATAAGCTGGCTCTCTACTGTTACTGTGAAGCAATATGGTCCTTTAACACAGCCATCTCAGAAAGAGATATGGCCAGGAAGCGACTACACTCCATCAGTTCCTGGCTACAGGATCACTATGAAGGAATTGTGAAAGCTATTTAATCTGAGGCAAGAAACTTGATGACATGGTGACATTTGCTTATACCTGCCTTCCAGGATGTGCTATATTCAAACACAGGGTAAGAAGTGGAAAAGCTCATGATTTTCAAGTAGCTTCTTTCTTTCCTCTTGAAATTTAGTCAGGCTTTTCATCTAGTGAAGAGACAATCTTTCTGTGCCATGGTGCATGACCACTGGTGCAGCTATAGAGTTTTATTGCAGGAATGACTGTACTTGATAATATGCTTAAGGATTGCTTACCGGTACTACTTTATGTGAGACACATTCTTCTACAATTCACTTTTAATGAGATGGGAAAGGAAGAACACAATACCTGCATTTTTTGAAGTATGGAGATCTCTTGAGATGAAAGGCATTATCCTGACACGGTTTGCCACTGTTCCTTATATTTGACCACAGCAGAAGCTGCTGTCATAGAATCATAGAAACATTTATGTTGGAAAAGACCTTTAAGATCATTGAGTCCATCCTTTAACCTAACCCTGCCATCCCACCACTAAGATCATGTAGTCCAACCAGAAACCTAACGCTACCAACTCCACTGCTAAACCATGTCCATAAGTGTCACATCCACACATCTGCACGCACCTCACTACAACCTCATTCAGGCAGTTGTAGGGAGCAATAAGGTCTCCCCTCAGTCTCTTTTTCTCCAGGCTGAAAACCCACAGTTCCCTCAGCCGCTCCTCATCAGCCTTGTGCTCCAGACCCTTCACCAGCTTTGTTGCCCTTCTCTGGACATGCTCCAGCACCTCAGTGTCCTTCTTGTAGTGAGGGGCCCAAAACTGAACTCTTTGAGGGGCGGCCTCACCAGTGCTGAGTGCAGGGGGACGATCGCTGCCCTGGTCCTGCTGGCCATTCTATTCCTGATACCATGCCAGGATGCTGTTGGCTGCCTTGGCCACCTGGGCACACTGCCGGTTCATATTGAGCCAGCATTAACATATGCATAAAAAAAATGATGAAGCAAGTAATTCTAAGATATTGCAGTGCTTCAGCCTAAGTCAGGTCCAAGATATTTCCTGACATAGTCACAAGGAACAGTTCTTTACTTTAGCTGATCTGTCCTTATCTCTGATCTAAATGTACTCTCATTCCTGTTTTCCTATATCTGTTAAGAATATTAACTGCTGAAATTTACAAATGCTTGACATCTATGTCATTATAAATTAATCTGTAGTTAAAGCACGAGAAATTCCCAAACTTCCAATAGTTGGCTATATTACATTAGTAGCTCAATATTTCTTTGGTAATAAGATTCTGCTAAGAATCAACCTAACCTTAGCATGAGGCCCAGCAATAAGTACTCAGCATCTTCTTGCTTAGAAGCTCAGACTGTAGAGCCATACTGCCACTGCCCTAGCACTGTCCTGTGTCCCAGTGCTGCAGCCCATAAATTGTCTTCCTGAAGTTGAAAGAACTTCAGGCATCAGTCATTTTTGAAGACTGTGATGAATCATGTAACATGCAGTAACAGTCATTATTGAAAAAGTAAGACAGTAACAAATCAGAAAGTTTTAAAGGCTTGTTTTCCTTTGGCAGGTTTCCCTAACCTGGGAAGAGGGAAAAACCCCTACAAACTCATCTAAGGGAAGAAGACATAAGAATATGCCAACCAAAGCCCTTCAGATAATTCAAGAGGTAATATCCCTGTTTTTTAATTAGAAAAATAATTTAGAAGCTGAACAAGAAAGTAATAAAGAAGTATTTAGATTAGACCTATATCTCCCTCACACACACCCCCGTCCCAATTATCAGAGAAGCTGATATATTTCATGGGGTTTTCCCATACATGATTTTTGTTCAAGAGAAGGAGGCATTAATGTCATGCATAAATAAGGAAACAAAGAGCCAATTTCTTCTCATGTGATAAAATCTATAACCATCACTAGGATAAATAAGCAAGAAGAAAAAAATTAGGTTTATTACACTTTGTTGTTGACTATGTATCAAACCAATGAAAGTAAAGAACTCACCTTTATCAGACATAGATTTCCTGGGAGCTTTTCTGTCACATAGGGATAAAAGCCATAATTATTACCTTTAGTTTAGATCAATCAGTCAGTCAGCAGTTTCACATATCTGCTGCACGCAGAAACTGAAACCTCAGTTTTTACTCAAACAGTTTGGTTTTCATTGTAGGGAGGAGGAGGAGGAGATAGAGGAGTGCTTTTTAAATAGATACTCATTTTATTCTTTATAATTTTATCAGCCTGAATGGGCCTCTGGCAGCTGCCCTCAGGGATAGCACTAGGCACAGTTCTCAGCAGACTGGACATTCACAAGCTACAAAGAAGCAGCTGCCCTACTTCTTGATTTCAAAGCTGCATATTAGCAATATACTAATCAATATGTTTTTGTAAATTGTGATCATTGCTTAGAGATCATGGTGCCAAATTGCAGTTGCAACACCTCTGAAAGCATTTCAGCATTACAGTGGCTTTGCAGCACAGAAATTATGATAAACTGTCATCCATCACCGCATTTCCTCTAGCTGACTGTATTACCAAACAAATCTTGTGTGTACAGACCTTATAAAAGTAAGCATTAAAAGTCTTAGAACCAGTTAGATTATCTTTTCCAGTCATCTCCTCCCCCTTTTTTTTCAGAACCTAAGCCTAACTACTGAAGTTATTTGAAGGTCTTTCCCTTATTGTTTTCACTGGGTTTTTTTCTCCACTTTTTAAAATTTTTTTTTATTTCTCCTCTCCATCCTCTGCAAATGGTACATCAGCAGTGTGCTTAATACATATTTCTTTAGAACGGAAGGTATACAACTGAGCCTTCTTACTGATGCTTGGTAGAAACTATCACTGGTTTTGCATTCTTGCTTATCTGGGTGGGGAAAGCAATGATATGGTATAAAATATACATGTTCTAACAATATTTATCTGGTCTATCTGGTCTGGATTGTGTGTGTTTAAAGTACAGCCAGAATTATATACACCTAGTACAAAGGAAGCCTGCAGTCCTGACTAGAGTCAATAACTATCAGTACATTGCTAAAATGCCTTGATTTCACCTTCCCAGACCTTTTGATCAATCTGAACACTCATAAATATTGCTAGGCAGCAATTTCTGATTCATTTGCTCCGTCAGCTGGGGTAGATGAATTAATTGTGTGAGACATCACCTTCTCCTATATCCTTGCTCAGACAGAATCACCGCATTTGAACAGAAAAGTAATTTCAGAATATTTTTCACTGTTTTTTTTTTTTTTTTAATTAAAGGATTCATTTTAATTAAGAAACAATCATACAATTTGAAAAGAAAGGAAATGCATGAAAGTGATAAAGCCAAGCAGGACAGAAGGAAAAAAGAGAAGGTATGAAGGTCTGTTGGATCCTGCACTCACTCTGTGAGTTCTCATCTCGTATATGTATACCCTGGTAGTTCTTTGGGGCATTGCATTCATTCCATGTGGCTGCCAGCTGACACAGTGTCCCACAGTTTACAGGAAACCATTCTGTTGTCTGCATTTAAGATCTTAAGATCTTGAGATCTTGGACCTAAACCATGGCATCTGAAGTGTCTTAGCAGAAATACTGTGGAAAGGAGACTCTAGTTCTCTTGAAAAAAATGCATCTAAACCTAGGGAAGACAGCTGAGTCTGATTCTCTATTCAAATTTATTTCTTTATTTCTCATTCACACATTCAAAGACTACCAACTACTGTCCAAACCAGTAGTTTTTATCAATAAGATATTAATAATCCCAGGGCCTTCAGTGAGAGAGGAGTGCAAAAGACAACACTGCACTGTTAAAGCAAATTTGAGATTTTTGTGATGACACAATGTAAACATGCAATAGAGTTTGACACAAAGTTTGCACAAGAAATTGCATAATTATTTTTATTTATGTGATTATTTTTATGAAATACCATAATTTCATTGTTTATACTGCAATATCATCTGAAGGTCATGGCCATGTCCTATTATGCTGTGCAAACCTATAAGCATAAACCGCACAGGCTCTGCTCCAAAATGTTTACAGTCTAATTTACATGTTCAGTTAAATATTTCTGATTTATTCTATTTCAGTGGTATGCTTTACTGTCTCCTTTACACTAAACAATTGTAAATAGGAATATGTGATTGTTAGCTACGCATAATGAATTATAATAACTCAGTGAAATCGAAAGTTAGCTTAGGAATCTGAAATGCTTCTGCTTCTCCTTAGACATAAAATAATGAAAAAAAATAAGTTTCATCCCTATTTTGTTTGAAATGACAAAATCCAAATGTTTCCAAGAGAACTAGATGTCACATGAAATAATTGAAGTGAAAAATAGCATGAATCAAAGCCCAGAGAAATTAATGGGTATCTTTTTAGTTCCTTCCATAGACTTTGGATTTTGCCTCAAATAAACTAATTTCATTTGAGGATATTTCTAGAAAGCAGAGTTTTATTAGGTAGCATGAGGGCTGAGCAGAGATAGATTCCATACATTTTGCTCTACGAGTGGAAAGATTTGGAGGATCAAGGTCAGATTATTTTGTATAATGTTAAATCAAAGACATGGTAGCAGAGAAAAATAGGGACTGTCTAAGGACTAGCTAAAGGACTGACTAAGCTTCATAGATGTTAACTGCCCTGCAGGTATGTGATAATGGCAACATCATAATTCTTGGAAGAAAATTGCAAACCATTGGACTGCCTTCTACGATCACATAGCATATGCAGCCTGATATAATGAGTGAACTCAGAGCCCCATACTTACTGATGTAAAAAACACCAAACAAATCAAAAATAACATATATCTGTTTGGCTATATATGTATGGGTATATGTTTACACACTTCTGCAGGGTTAATTAACAGTATCTTATAAAGATATGAATCTTCCTATCTAAGTAATATTTAAAGACATCACCTGTGCATTTTAGTGGTGTTAATAAAGCACTACATTTTTTAATTCTCAGAAAGAAATGTTTCTGTGGAAATGCTTTTCAGAGGAAATTTATTACATTTGACCACAGCTGTAAATTTTCTCCTCCAATACTATAAATTTCCTCTAAATGTTTAATGGTTTATAACTGTAATTATTCTTGTGTGCCAACATTAAACTTTTAAAAGTTTAATTTGGAGACTATTCGGAGAAACTCATCTTTTTTACAGCCTCATAAATAGTTCTTTGATGAAATGAACAGAGGCTCAGCGTCTGCCTGAGGTGAATACAAATGACACTACATGGTATCTCACTTGCAAAAAGGGAGCAAATGCTTTGATGTCTCAAGTGATCAGCTAGTACGAAGTGCAACAGTGGTGAAAAGTGATACATCGCTAGATGGATAGATATGATGCACTCAAGCTTCATCACCATTTGCTAGGCAAGACTTCAGTTACAGAGTCAAAGATGATGTAGAAAAAAAACAAAAAAAAAAGGGCAATACACCAAAAACTGAGATCCTGTATCACAGAGTAAACAAAGAACACCAAGACAGCAGCTGGGCTCCAGGCATGGCAAGTGTTTTCTGGAGAGCTGACTTGAATTATATTTAAGAAAAAAAATATGACTAAAAAATATACTATGCAGTAAGCAATTCTATATGGCCTGATGTTATACTTCATTTCAGGAAAAGATGAGGAGGATATTGCAGTTAGATCCTAAGGCCAAGAGGGTGGAGAAAGGCAAGGACAAGTGTAGTTAGAATCTGGTTTTTCCTTTCAGCAAAATTTCTTTAGGATCTGTGTCTGACCTTGTTCCCCTCACCAGGCCTGATCCTGACTCCTAAACACAACCTGATGAAAGGCATAGCTACTTGGAAGAACCAGCACAGAATTGTCAGGGTGGCCAAGAAGACAGCCACCATCTCTCTTCAGCATTACTACCAAGTGATGGGGACATGCAATGTTATAGTGAAACTCACACTATTTAAAAAGCAGGAGTTGGTATTCTTAAGGAAATCTAAAGAATTTTATATATAGGTCTTATATATACATACATAAATATTTACATAATTCCCAAATGGCCCTGTCATGTTAAGACTTGAACATGGTGATCAATTCTCAGAAAACAGTTGTCACCTAAAAATATTCAAGGAATAGAAGGAGAAAAGACTAAAAATCAATGTGCTTAGAATTCACTGAGGTCCACAGTAGGTTATATTTTTTCTTTTGTTAATATATCACCAAATTTCGGATGGGTGGGTATCAGGAACTATGAAAAGCAGATCTAAAATTTACCAACCTTGTATTTTAGTCTAAATGTTAAAAGCTCTGAAGTGACCAAAAGTATATTTTCCTTAGAGTAAATAGGACTGCTTGTGGGTGTTGTTTTCTGATCTCTTATTTAAAAAAAAAAAAAGCACAGCAGGAAAACCTGGGTCTATGCATAAGCATCTTTTTTTTGAAGTTAATACTGGTTGGTGAAGATTTTAGCCTGGGAAATATATTTAATTACTCAAACTTCTTTTTACTTTTAAACTGTGGATATCATGCACAAATAATCAGCTATAAATACTCTCTTAAAAATATTCTCTCTGCAGGCTGTTACAAGTTAGAGATCAGACAGGTGTAGAGCAGATGAAGTAGGTGGCTGCCTACCATAACTGAAAGTGAGGGCAGTAAAAAAATATATATTAAAGAGAAAAACCTTTATGAATTATATTATATTAGACATCTAAAAATTTCCAGTGAAAAGTCAATACAAATATTTTGCTTTTGTTAGAAAAGAGGATAACGGTGGTGCAGCAAGCTGTACAGAACCAGAAGCAGCATCACATTCCAGTTCCTCCATCAAACTCCAACCAATGTAATGTATTTGTGAACTGACAGTTTAAGACAATTGTATCAGTTTTGTGCTGGTAACTTGAATTAAAACACCTGAATCATTTGATGAGTTTGGCTCATAGTTTCAGTCACTCATAATTTTTAGAAGAAAAAAAAAGAGACAATTTAACCAGCACACTAACAACATGCCTTGTTATCATTTCAGGATGGCTACAAGAGGTAAGAGAGGGACATCTGTAACTGAGGAGCTGGAACGTATCCTCCTTGATCGCTAATCCCAGTATGCTGCACAGGTTGGTGTTATAGGACTTCAGAAACAACTCTAAAAGCATGGGCTGAAACTGTTAGATATAAATTCTGTTATGATTCACAGGTTTTTGTGTGGAAAAACAGAAGAGAAAACACCCTCCTCTCAAAGGCACCCTTATCACATATTAACCTCCAATTATTTCATAATCACTTTGAGTATTTAAAGCAGTTCCAGCTGTCAGCTATGGAAACAAAATGAAATACACAGTAATTTTTGTTCAGTGTGAGGGCTGATGTGGCATCCTGTGGGATATAGCAAGACATGGAAGTGAGATGTACACTGTTAGACAGCAGTGATTCAAAAAAGGAATGGAGACCGCAACCTCTGCAAATGAATATTTCCTTTTAAAGTGTGGCCTTGACACATCGATAGTGTCTTTTAGTGTGATATATTAGGCAGGTAAAGAGATCAGAAAGACAGAACAGGAGACAGGGGGGGAAAAGACAAAGTGCTTAGATTAAATTCTCTATAAGTGTAAAATATTTTGAATTAATATAGATATACAGACAAAAATTGTTTATTCCCTAAACAAAACTAATGAAATCCAAAACTCCATATTTCATGTTAATCATAACCCTTTAGTTCCAGTAAAATAAAAACAACTTGGAGCTGCCACTTACCCATCTGGAACAGTCTATTATTTGTGGAGTCCCTCTTCGCTTTTTAGTATTTTACTAACAGTTCTCATCTAAGGATGCTGCTCCAATCTAATCCCTACTATATCCTAGGTCAGGTCCTTTTAGTTGATGTGCTTGTCTCGTAGCAAGAGCAAGGGTATCCTCAGCAAAATGAATGAGCAAAGAGGGAAGAAAGGGAAAAATTGTCTTTACATGGTTGCTCACTTTCTTTTTTCACATAGCTTGTACCTCTGATTCACAGAGTAGTTACCATAAAATGCAGTTTAATAATGAAAACCAAACAAAATTAAATCTTCTAGAATTTTTGAATCTGCCCTATCCTAGGTAAGTTTATCGTGTGTGTATGTTCGATCTGTACAGAAATGATTTCTAACTCAGAAGGGGTTTTTACAACCCTAATAGCAATTAACAAACCCTGCCACTCTGCAATAACAATGCTCACAGCCTAGCAATCTATATGATTATATTAAAACCCTCTCTCAAAGCACAAAAGATAAGGTGTCTAAACAATTAACTCTTTGGTGCCACTAAATCTAATCATGCCATCTCTAAAGTAGAACAAAAACAGATAAACAGAAAATCCTGACACCCAGTGTGTTGAGCTCCTACACTGACAGGATAAACTGAAAAGCAATACAGCACAACATCATAAATGAGAATGAGGTAATTGCATCTGCAAAACAGCTTAATACTAAGAAACAAGCTTCAAAGATGGAGAGGTCTATGCACAAGAATGCATGCTTAGGCAGAAAAGCAGACATCTCGGGATACCAGCTTGGGTAGCAGAAAACTCATGACAGAGCTCCAACACAAAAAGCTAGTATATGAAAGTCGAAATAGGGAGAGGATAGAAGGGAAGAATTTAGAAACATT
The DNA here is from genome assembly GCA_023375905.1 of Nycticorax nycticorax. Lineage (NCBI taxonomy): Eukaryota > Metazoa > Chordata > Aves > Pelecaniformes > Ardeidae > Nycticorax > Nycticorax nycticorax. The sequence continues at coordinate 2,849,204 of JAKFQP010000112.1, forward strand.
GCCCAGGCATGCAGAGATAGTATGAGGAAAGCTAAAACTCAAATGGAGCTGAGACAGGTAGGACAGGTCAATAGCAACAGGAAGGGCTTCTACCTCTACGTTGGTAGTAAAAGACAAAACAAAATGTGGGACTGATGTTCAATACAGCAGGTGAATCAGTGACAGCAGACACAGATCACCACTGAGGTGCTCCATACCTTCTGTGCCTCAGACTTCACCATGCAAGGTCTCCTATAGCTCTGAACTTGGTTCAAGGACGAGAACAACTAGCAATGGATGTGGGTTGAGTCAGGGTTAACTCGCATGGATTTGACCCATACAAGTGCATAAGAGCAGATGGCCGGATCATGAAGTTAAAGGAATTTAAATACATGCATTCAATCTTTGCTAATCTGAAACATCAATCTTTTGGTGGAAAAAGGATGCAGGAGCATCTATTATACAATATTTCTGTATCAATTTACCCCTCATATCTGTGTTTAAAATCGCACCAAAACAATGTTCTCATAAACCTTTTCTTTCTTTTTCTGTCTTTCTGCCTTCTTTCATCTATCCTCCTACACCATTTAACACATACTTATCTCTGTCCTTCAAACTTGATCACCAGCATATTTTTGAAAGTCTTTTTTATAGTACCAGCATTCTAGAAAATGTTTTTAGTGTGCTTGCCTGTCTTATTAACCCTCTTTTTATTTCTTCAGAATACCTGTATTTTCCCACTTTCCAATATGATAATTTATTTCTTACTCCTACCACCATGATTTTTTTCACATTTCACATACTCAACAGATTTGGCAAGTTTCTGTAAAAATGTCTGTGTGAAATAAGGGCACATTGTACAGTATCACTTACTCAGTTTTCTAAAAAAATCTTAAATAGATTGTAGATCATAAATACACTGCTTCTTCAGATATAACTTCTCTGTGGTGCTGTATGTAAACACACAACATGACTTACAATGTAAAAAAGAGAGTGCAAAAGGAGTATTGTTTTAGATCACAAACATTGCACAAAATACATTGTTTAGGCAGTCCAAAATAGTGTAGTGTTTGGAACTGGATTTTTAAAAGTGAGGTATTCCATCACTCTCCTTCCATTTTCCTACAATAAACACACTGACATAAAAAATAGAGGCAGAAGCATCTGCTGATAAACTACGCTGCCTGCCTGAGCAATACCCTGTTGTACACTGGATGGAAGACTGTCTACAGTGAAGGTATGAGGTATGAGGTATGACAATACACAGTCACACTGTTTTGAAGACATAAAGAACAATGCTTATAAAAGTATTTGCACTTTGGGAAAATTAGCAGCTTGATTGTCTTGGGAGAGAGAGGTGGACTTGCAAATGTCCCACCTGTGGATGGAAATGTAACACAAGGCTTTAGCCTCTGTCCGTATCCCCTCCCCCGATCTTTTAATGATGGCACCAGGCATCAGCACATGAAGACCACAGTAGATCACTGGCTTCCTAAAGCTAGCGGGCAGGATAAATATCCTGCCTAAGATTAACTTCCCTTCTAAAGCCTAGTGTTCTTACACTATTTACCAGGCTGGGTTAATTTTTCTGTTAGTACCGTTTTCACTAAAGTAAGGGAATATTATCCAACTAGAAGTGCTTGCAAATCTGGAATTAATCCTACCTTCCGCTCCTCCGCTCACCCTGCTGCTCTTATCCATGGTAGGAGATGTAGAACAGTGTGTGTTCTTACATACCATATGTTCTGAAACACCAAGGCAGCTTATACGTAGCAAGAAGTGCTCCTCGCCATGTGAAATTTCAGAGTGCTATGCTGAGCAAAACAGAGGCTGGGGGTTTTTCCATATTCCTGAAACTGAACTGCTCCCTTTCGACAGTAACAGAACCCCAAAATTTAAAGAAACAGCTTTGAGCTTGTATCCAGATTCAATCCTCTCTCTTACTCAACAAATTTAATATGCATTAACTGATTTTCTGGTACTTGTGGATGCAGACACACACACCTATCAGTATTGGTAAGTACAAATGCAAGCTTTGACTGTGCATAACATGCAAATGCTTATAGCTGCTATTTTGGAATGTAGCTTGAAAGACATTATCTAAAATGTGGGATAATTTAGACCATAAATACGCAGATGACAGCATAGCTAAATTCCCCCAGAGGAATTCTAATACTGGGGCATATTTCTTAACCGGCTGGAGGTGGTTTTGTACTTTTCTGTTTCTGCCCCTTCCCCCCCAGCCCCCCGCCCCGGCTCTTGCAGGGGAGGAAAATGATTGCTTTGATAGCATTCAGTGGCCTAAAGTGTTCTGAAGCTTGTAAGCTTGTAGAAGTTAAAGAAGGACTGAGTGTGCCCTGGTGCACCACAGAATCTGGCTTAGAGTACCCATGCAGGCCTAAATCCATATAATAAGAATTTTGGATACTCCAACAATTGCAAAGTCATCCCTTGCCTTGCTCTCACAAGCCCAAATGGGAAATGTTTGGTAACTGTCTTCAGGGTAACAGGGAATGTAACATTTGCTTCCTAGGATTTAATGGCTTAGAAGTGTGGAGGAGAGGTACAACCAATATCTATGTACAGTCAACTGTTGGGTTTGGCTTGGGCTTTGTAAATTAAAGGGATAGAACAGTACACATGTTCACACCTGCAGTAAGCGGTCTGTCTGCAAGAGAGGCCACTTAGCTGGGGACTGATTCACCAAACCTAGTCCTCAGCATTGTCCCTCTCTTCCGCAACCTTGATAGTCAAAAATGGACATGTATAAGACCGTAAGAATGGGAAGTCACTGAGTACTTCCTTAGGGTGTCATGTTTCTATGCTATGCATTTCTGGCTATAATACAGTGTAAAGAAATTGTTTTTCATACTTAATTCATTTACATTTTAATGAAGCCATGTAGGAAACCTATACAGTTAAGACTCCATTCTTTCAAAATGTTAAAGATCATTCACTTCTGCACAGAAGGTATGAAACTACAAGGCAGTTGATTTATGTGCATTTCTTATTCAGGTGTGATTGAATGGGTTGTAACTACACTTCAAGTGAAGCGGTGTTGGGGGGCGGTTATTGAGGGCAATAGAGTAAAAGTCAAGTTTCTGCTCTATGCGAGACGTAACTCAGTAAGAGGCTTTGGAAGAGTAATCTAGGATGTCATTTCCACAAAAATGAAAGGTTCTCCAAAGATGGGTTCAATATGTCCTTTAATTGCTCTGAATATAATTTTCACTACCAGTTTCTCTTCTTCCAAACTTTTTCTTAAGATTATGTCCTCTGCTAGGTCTGAAGGTAATCACAGATTGTTAGACAGCTAAACTGGGGAGCTAAGGCAGAGGATTTTTCCTTATTTTCTCATTTATGTAAGTACATTTATGATGTGATCTCACTATGTGTTCCTACTTCATCACCTCCTTCCTTTCTGTTGCTTGTTACCCCTATTTTTGGTACTTTGGTTTAAATTAAGTGGCAATACAATGAGTTGATGTGTGCAAGGGAAGACATCTCTCTGAGGGTTTTGGTATAACAGTCCATGATCTGTTGAATCAAAGAAGACTTAGGCACCTTGTTGGCTTTGTGACTTTGCCCCAACGTTCCAAGGATTTCCAGGCCACAATGTGTATATATTTGTATGGTAAGATGTGTGTATATATGTATATTTTTCCAGTTAAGCTCTGTTGGTATTACTGATCATTCCTGCAAACACAAAGACAATAACACAAAAGGGACATTGACTGACACCTGCTAGCAGTGCATGGTAAGCTTAAGAGAGGGTGAAAATAAAATAAAAATTATTCTGAATTATAAAGTTACCATTATGTGACCATATTTTGCAATAATTAAGGCAATCTAGAGCGGATTCTGAAACTTAACATGACTGAGGTTTACATGTTAACTCAGAACTATTCACTTCAATTGACAGAAATCTTTGTTTAAAAAGAGCTTATCTTAGTGCACTCCTAATTATGGACCTTTAACTAAAACATTGTCTTTCTTAGAAAGGATCAAGAATAATACGCTTATCTTTCCCTCTCTCCCCAATTTCCTTCCCTCTTTCTCTCTCTTTCTTATTTATTCTTTTCTTCTGTTAATTTCCAAGTAGTTTAAAACAGCCAAAGTTTGAAATATTGAAGTATTAATTGACAGTTCAGTCTATATACTATCAATGAGTCAGAACCAGCAGTCTGAAGTGAAATTTTCAATTTAATGACTTATAATCCTACATTTTTATGTTCTTGGGAGGAGTCAAAACATATATTCATCAATGTGATCACACCGCTGAATATCTGATTTTCTGGCATTGAAAGTGCCAGGCAGAGAAGGGAAATCATTAAATGCCTACTACCAAGAGAAATACATTAGGAACCAATCTGAGCAAAGATGTCGTATTTCTTGAAACAACTTTTAATTAGCATTTTCAATTTTCCATCAAGAAACAGAACATGCCTTTTGGAAGATGGAAACTTATTTAAAATTTCTATAAAGACTTTTTTTCTGAAAATTTTATTTTTTTCTAATTAACTATAACTGCTAAAGTAAGCTCGATTCCCTCAATAACTTAACTTCAAAAAAAGTAAAATTAAGTGGAAAAAAAATTATTTTCTTCTCAGAAAAAATCTTTTAAAACCTTATAATCATATATGAACATAAACTACATCATTTCAGTAGGTCTGCAAATTCCAGTGGGGCTCAGACCTTAAGTAAGAGTAGTTTGCTAAGTCAGTGCTTAGTTCTGTTCGTAAGTATTTCAGTTCATAAAGAGTTTAGTATATTCAGGACTTGATAATTTTACTGATACTATTGTAAGGAGGAAGAACAAAAGATGAAAATTTTAAGTGCTAAGGAATAGAGCCCAAGGATGGTATGTAACGCTCTGTTCCATTAGGCAGGTCTTTTGCTTGATTCCAGTTGTAGCTTGCTGCAGCTGTACGGTAGAGTCATATCAGTATATGACATGAAAAATATTGTACATTTATGCTATATTATATATATGCTATATATATAAAAAGATGCAAGTACATATAATAAATGAGATAGCAAGTACAGTAGTTATTACATAAAAGTCCCAAAGTAGGTAATTATTCTAGATGCTTTAACAACACCATGGACTTCAGAAAAGACGAAAAAGGAGAGGGAAGCATCCTTCTCCCATTCTGGAGTCCTATTTCATATTACTGCATCATCAAGTTTCCACCATAACATAGAGCACATATGGTAAGGGGAGCTGATGTAATTTTTTAGTGATAAAACAGACATTAGAAATTAATGTTTCTGTCACAGGCAGTGATTTTGCACTGCTGCCTGTGGCTGTACACTTTTTGGCATTTCAGAACTGCAAATGACCTTCAAGTTACTCCATATTTCTTTCAGGCTGTTTTGAATAGATCTACCTATTACAATTTAATTAAGTTTTAAATATCTACAATTTAGTGGAAAGTGGTTTTATAGTTGTCAGAGTGAGTTCTTTCAAGCAACTGTGTGATTCTTTTTATGAAAATACATCCTCATGTGGGCAGTGATAATTGCTGTGCTTATATTTATTTTTAACCTTCCTGAGGGGAAAAAAAAGAAGGTGTGGCCTTTGCAACATATTTAAGGGGTATGAAAAACCCTAAACTAAGTGCTACAACACATAAGGAAACATTCATATGCAGGAGGTGTGGGGAGACCATGTTCTTTGATTTGCACGCTGTTGTGCATAGAAAATATATTGGCAGACCACTGAAGTTACTTTATCAGTCTGGGTTGTACACAGCAGAGAAACTCTTCTTCCTAGTGATATTACATTCAAAAAACTTCACAAGGGTGCAGTTCCTCACTTTCTGGAGCTATATTCCCAAGGCAGAGAGAGAACAGCAGAGATAAGAACACTAAACAGCAGATAAATAATATTACTGCATTTTGAAAAATATTTAAGTATTAATAGTGAGATGAAGCTAGAGGAGTTGCAGTGGCTTAAAGCTGTGAAAATAGGATATTAGATGTTTTGACTATTCATTTTTAAAATAAAATCTCTTTTTTACTAGTTTGTCACAGAGCAAGCACTGTTACTCACAAGCACAATAGGATTATTCACACTTTGCAACCTTCATTAAGATTTTAAAAACTCAGAAATTAACAATATAATGTATGGAAAAAAGACTATGAATTCATAAACTTGTGGTCATTTGTAAAATCAATTGAAATTGTACATAACTTCAGAGTTAAAAAATTACTAATCTCCAGTGAGGACAAAATACTGGCACTGGTGTTTAGTCCACTCAGGAAACAGATTTAATATCCTCTTTTCCATGGACCATGATATCTTCAAACAGAATAACAGATTCTGTTATGTCAGAGTGATATTTCCAGTATAACTACATCAGTGTTGTAAGATATTATGGTATACTTGTAACAGGGATTATGTAATTTAATAAAACCTAAAGATATATTTCACATTTGGTGAGTCAGTGTCATTGTTTTCTATGAGACTTTAATCTCCCTCTCCCTACACTTAGTGATCTTCAAATAATCTCTGACCCTATGAATGTAGCCATGTCTCCCCCCGCCACCTTTTTTCCTTTTTTTTTTTTTTTTTTTTTAAAGTGGTGTGGTAGTTAGTAAAGGATCCAGTCAGTCTTTCCTGGCCTCAGTTAGCACTATGAGCCATTTGGAAATGCAGCTGGGAATCTTTCCTTCAGATTCCTTCTTTTTTATTGGAAACAAGATTTAGGTTTAAAACTTTTGACTTATGTAGAATTCTTAGCCCAATGTCAAGGCAGCAATCAGCTAGACTACATGATGTCATGGAGAGGCTGCCAAACCTGGTGAAGCCTATGGACTATCACCTGTTTCTACTATCCCAAGTAGGGTCATAGGTCAAATGATGCTGCAATGAGGTGACTCAGAAATATCAAAAGAGACTTTAACATCAGAATGGTGTTAAAGGTGTCAGGAGCACAGGTGGTGTTCTCTTCTATTGTCCCAGTCTGAGAAGGGTGTTCGAGAAAAAGGAAGTAAGTAGAATAGGTGAATGACTGGCTGCATAGTTGGTGCCATGCTCAAGGTCTCAGCTTCTATGACCTTGGGTATACCTTTGAGAAACCAGGCCTATTGACAGCTAATGGTCTCAGCTGACCAAGTGGGGCTAGACTGTCCAGGACAATAATCTGGCTAGACTTGTACACAGAGCTTTAAATTAGATTTAGATGGGGAAGGGGATGGAGTTCTAAGTACTCCAGAAGAGTCTGAGGGAATTGGGGTTCTTTACCTTGGAGAAGAGGAGGCTGAGGGGAGACTTTATCGCCCTCTACAACTACCTGACAGGAGGTTGTAGCAAGGTGGGTGTTGGTCTCTTCTCCCAAGTAACTAACAATAGGATGAAAGGAAATGGCCTCAAGTTGTGTCAAATGAGGTTTCTATTGGATATTAGGAAAAATTTCTTTACTGAAAGGGTGGTCAAACATTGGAACAGGCTGCCCAGAGTGGTGATGGAGTGACCATTCCTGGAGGTGTTCAGAAAATGTGTAGACATGACACTTTGGGACATGGTTTAGTAGGCATGGTGGTGTTGGGTTGACGATTGGACTTGATGATCTTAGAGGTCTTTTCCAACCTTAATGATTCTATGATTCTACAGGAGGAGAGTGACTCTTTATCAGGGAGTGTAGTGATAGGACGAGGTGTGACAGTTTTAAACTGAAAGAGGGTAGATTTAGATAAGATATTAGGAAGAAATGCTTTACTGAGAGGATGGTGAGGCACTGGAAGAGTTGCCCAAAGAAGCTGTGAATGCCCCCTCCCTGGAAGTGTTCAAGGCCAGAATAGATGGCGCTTTGATCAACCTGATCTAGTGGAAGGTATCCCTGCCCATAGCAGGTGGGTTGGAACTAGATGATCTTTAACGTCCCTTCAAACCCAAACCATTCTATGATTCTATGATTCTTAACAGGCTAAAGAAAGAAAATGCTCTAAGTTTAGCAACCTAGTAGTACCAGCAGTCCATGACCCCTGACCATGCCAGCCCCAGCCTAAATTGGAGAGACTTGTAATGGCCCCAGCACTGCATACACATCACATTTCAATGCTAGGCATAAGTACTTAGAATAATTTTGGTTCAAGTCTAATTACAGTTGTTAAAATGTAATTGTTAGTTGAACTTCTTCTTTTTTGTTTTGTTTTCCCTGTCACCTTTTATTTTTGTCTAGTAATCACAGTGCATTTCTATTCTATGAGATTTAAGAAGATAAATCTTGTATAAGAAATCTGATTATATTTCTTCTTTTTTAAGTGTATTAGGTACGAAGGCAGAGACCAGAACAGCACTGTGAAGGCCATATTCACTTGTATTTTTTACAAGCTAAGCCTTGCCTGTGTATATTGTGATTCCATGGTTGTAGAATCCTCCACAGATAGTATGTTGTGCTGCAAAATTTGTATTTGAGCATTTTGCTTTGAAAAAAAAATTCTAAGCACTAATATGATGTGGATAAATAAGAAGTTTTGTGTCCATTTCTAGCATGACTGAGTAAAAAGCAGACAGACTAAAAGCTTCTGCAGCTGTGAAAGATGCAGCTTTCCCATGGGCTATAATGACGCATGTCCTAGCTATGAATGTGACAAAAGATTGTTTAAATTCTACCATTTTATCATAATAGCTTTAAGGAAGAAAAGAAAAGAAAAAAAATACAACTATTTGCAAGTCCTGAAGCAAACAAAACTCATGCAAATATTGAATAATCCCAATGTTTCTTCCAGACTCTAAAATACTAACCTCAAACTGTCAAACTTTTATACTGTAATTAGAAATTATTCACACAAAAAGATCTGGTATACTGAAAGTTTACAGGGTATCATGGTTTAACCCCAGCTGGCAACTCAGCCCCACACAGCCACTCACCAACTTTCCCCCGGTGGAACGGGGAGGAGAATTGGGAGGGTAAAGGTGGGAAAACTCATGGGCTGAGATAAAGACAGTTCAATGGGCAAGGCAAAAGATGTGCACACAAGCAAAGCAAAACAAGGAATTAATTCCCTGCTTCCCATGGGCAGGCAGGTGCTCAGCCATCTCCAGGAAAGCAGGGCTCCATCACGTGTAACAGTGACTTGGGAAGACAAACGACATCAGTCTGAATGTCCCCCCCTTCCTCCTTCTTCCCCCAGCATTACAAGCTGAGCATGACGTCATATGGTGTGGAACAGCCCTTGGGGCAGTTGGGGTCAGCTGTCCCAGCTGTGCCCCCTCCCAACTTCTTTTGTACCCCCAGCCTCCTCACTGGTAGGGTGGAGTGAGGAGCAGAAAAGGCCTTGGCTCTGTGCAAGCACTGCTCAGCAGTAACAAAACCATCACTGTGTTACCAACACCAATTTCAGCACAAATTCAAAACACAGACCTATACTAGCTACTATGAAGAAAATTAACTCCATCCCAGTCAAAACCAGCACAAATGTCAGTATGAAATTGAATAATTTTAACCTGAAAATAAAGCAAACTAAACATGCAGGTAACTGAAATTATTGTTTCATTTTCTATAAAACAAAATTTTTTAGGATTATTTTGGAAATTTTCTTTCATTAAAAGGCTACCAGAGAATTTCCAGTATGTTTGAAACCAGAAACTTCCCACAAATAATTCAAGCCCAAATTACATCACATAAAACAAGAGTTTGGGTTTTGTTGTATTCTCTATGGCTCAAATTGAGTCCAAAAGTCTCTGTTTAAATGCCTTTGCAACAAAATTTTGGTCCAGTTCAGCATGCGTTTAGATGTTTTGCTGAATCATGGATTACTACAGCTGGAAAAATTACCCAAATAAAATTCCTTGTCATCATGACTGGCAGATTCTGGCAAGAAAAGCTTTAATTCACAGAAGGTATAAGTAATTCATCTAGTCATTGGGATCTGCATTGCTGCTGTTTTATACCTTTCCTCTAGTCTCTGCATTCTTTCATTAGAATTATAGGAATATTGCCAAGCATTTTTATATGAAAGTTTGTGAAAAACAGAGCATAAGTTTTAATACATTTTCATATTTTTTCAGTCTTTGAAAGACAAGGTTTGAATTTAAAATGGCTTTCAGTAAGAATGAACAAATTTTAACATCCCTCTCCTGATAACTTTACAATAACATGCTAAAGGTTTTTTATACTTCATCATAAAAAAACCTGAAAAAAACAACTTTTACTAACATGTTAAAATTTTTTCATAAGTATTTTCCACCTACCCCTATCTGTCACTGGTCTTATGAGGGTTAAATTTTTTACACAGAGGAGGTAGTGTTTTGATGTATTGAGCTAGTATCATGGATATTTTTACATTCACTGTCTATCACTGTTGTATTTAACAGGAATGGTCTCACTTTTATAATGAATGCGAGATTAAATCTAACTTAATTTGTTTCCCAAAATTCAGTGATTCTGGGTGAATTATATTGCGAATGAAACATTAACAGAGTTGGCAGTGAGAAAAAGGTCAACAAGGGAAAAAATATTCACTTAAATGTGATCTCTATTTAACATTAATGCCTATGAATTCATGTTTGTTGTCTCTCTTTGTCCTCCACACACCTTGTGCATGTTTAATGTGGTCTTGGAAGATTCCCATATAGCTGTAGGCAAAATTCATTTAAACAAAAAATTCAATAATAGTGGAGAAACTAATCTATGTGAAGAAATTTTAAATCTACTAAATCAACAAAATATTCACAAAGTGAAGATAAACCCACTGTTCTTCAGTGCAGGTAGGCAACTTCAGGCAAAAGAAAATAAAAAAAACAATTTGAAAAAAGGAAAAAAGTACAATTTAAAAATAAAGCACATGTTCCATAATCCTTTTAGGTCTTTTGTAACAGCAGCCACTATGGGACATTCAGCACAAATAAAATGTGATCAGGGCCGCAAAGGGATAGTTACAGGCGGTTACCGCCATGTGTTCAGTGCAGCAAAGTACACTCTCAGCAAGCCAGGTCTTACACCAGTGTAAATCAACCAATCACCAGTGACGAATATAGCTACATAAATGCACTAATTAAAAATAAACTTCGTTTGAAAAACACTTTAGTTGACAAAAATAGCTTGAGCAGATGACAGCTGGGATACTTATCCCTGTAGGTCAATAATTTGGATGCTTTCCCTCACTGAAATGAAGGAAGCTACAGTGATTTACACCAGCTGAGGACCTCACCTGCAGTGTTTAGTGGGAGGTCCAACCATGCAGCCCAGAATCCAAGGCTTCAGGGCAAAACTGTTACTTGTAAAAGTGATTGAAATGTGTAAGAGGTTTAAATATGTATTAAAATACCAGTTTTCTATCATGGTACTAGATTTTTTTAATGCCTAATGGGGCTCAAAAACAAGGAAAATGCTTATACCTAAGTTTCATTGTCTCAGTATGAAACACACAGATTGTCACCTGTTCAAGCTGCTTAAACTGGCTTAAAATATTTTCCTGGCTAAGGCTAACTTTAACAGGTGTCATTCTGTGGTGCTTTTTGGGTAGTGATTATTCCCAATACAAACCCCACAGACTGTTCTGTGATTTGTATTAAATTCTGTGCAAAAGGACATTTACCTTTTGTGAGGATCTCTTGTCTTTACTTTTGCCTAGGTGCTGAAATTCCTATTTCTACATTTTAACTTTGTAATTATTTGGGCTTTCTCTTACCTATCATACTTACAAAGTAATTATCCTGTAAAAATTAATTAACCTGTCAAAATCTGTGCATGTTGGCATATGTCTACATGCATGAGCCCCTGTCTCTGTGTAGCTACTCTTGCTAAGACAAGAAAATCCTCCAGAGAGAACCCTCCAGAGAGAACAAAGACCAGATCTCAAGGTAAAAGCACATAACAGCAACCTGCTGTCTTTAAACAACAGCCAGCCTGTGGCTAGGAGTGCAGCAGATGTGCCTGGCAGGTTGTGATCATTAAGTTCCAGAAGCAATGAAAATCTATTAACAGAGCACACAGAAGAAACCAGCAGCACCTTTCTGTTTCACACACACTCTAACTCTCATGTATGTACCAGATGCGTTTCTTCATTCTTACTGCTGTGGCCAATCCAGATTCCCCCTGCGGGTGTACTGGGAAATGTATTATGTTTAGCCTCAGTGAGTCTAAGGATTTTTTTTTATAGGTATCTTCAAAATATGTGTAGAATAAACAGTTCATATACAAAATACACGGTTGTTTTAGTTTTCATTCTCACTTCAGACAAACAGGAATAAGTTCACTTAATTTCTAATCTCTATTTTGAAATGGGATCTGACAGATGGTCAGCAACAAATGGTCTAGCAACCAATTGCAAAATCTGGGTTACCTTTGCAGCAGCACAACAACCAAGGAACTACATTCCGTTCAAGGTATTGCCTCTGATACAGTGATTTTTCATTCAAAATACACATGTGCTTGAATCAAAGAATGGTCTTTTGTGGAGAACCAAAGTAAAAAATATATTATTACCTACTTATTTTATCTTTTAAGTCCCTTTTTAAAAGGACGAAAGAAGAGGAGTATGTGTATAAATGTATGAGAACACGTATATGAATATAATTTGCAATTTTTTTAAAAAAAATCTAGCAATTTCTCTGTAAACTGATGGAATGACCAAATGCCTTACACAAAGAGAAATACATTCTCATAGCATGTGCTCAGTGTGGATACTTAATACATAAATAATGTGTGTTTAGTTGTCTTCTAAGCATATGTACAGTGCTCTTCATGTTGCAGAGACAGGCTGAACCTATAGTGTTTTACAGTAGCTATGCTGCTAATAGAGATTATCCTTCCTACTAAATCCTGTTGTCATTCTCACTAAGAAATTTTGGAAGGCTGTGGTAAACAGCAGGAGCTGAATTACGGCATAAAAAAATACTATCAGCCGAGATCAAAGCTAGTAGTACAGGGAAGGTTATTGTCCTGAGATTTAACCTCATCTTTGTACACCTGCGAGACCTGAATAATTTAAGTGAAGCCGTACTATCCGGATTTTCTTTTTTTAAAGTTGCCCTTTACGCTGGACCTTTAGGGTATCACCCAACACTGATGTAACTATTAACATGGAGGGGTGAATGATCTCTCACTCTGTGCAAATCACTAGGTAGGAAGTGCATGGAGAGTCTATTATTATGGAAGAATTCAAATTTTCAAGGGAAAACTTGGGTATTTCCATTATGCTCAGGCAAATTTATCCAAATGAAAGCATTGCCTAAGTAATGTTTGAATAGTGTATAAATTAAACCATGAAAGCATCTAGTCACTCATTTTAATTGCTGAAGTGCCTCAAGGGGGTTACATTAGATGAAGAAGGGCCCGTGGAAGGATCATAATATCTCTCATAGGCAATACTGATAGCTAAGAATACAGCAGCATTTGTTTTTACACCTCACAGAGGAACAAAGTTCAGATAGAGATACAACAAATAAACTATTCTTTATCTTAATAGGAAGATCTTAAAAGTCAAATGCGACACAGATGTGCATTACCTGAAATGTGGAAGATTACTTGTAATGTAAATCTCAGGTTTGCATTTCTTCTCAGTTGGAGCAAAAGGCTGTGGTTCAAATACTGGTCTGATGATATTCTAAGAAGCAGTACGTATAATTGTTTTCCTTTTGATGTATAGCTGCAGCAGCAAAAGAAGAACTGATTTTATTAATTACTAGCTAAAAAGGTGCTGTGTAGGCTTTTTTGTCTTTATAGCCATATGGTTCAAGATGAAGATAAAAAGTGTAGAAAGTTATTGAAAAAGGAAACCATTTCAAAAGATGCAAGTAACCTAAAATGAAAAAATGCAATAGTGGAGATCAAAAAAGAAATTTCTAGAAGTAGCTAACTTAACACGACATGTATTGCACTAGGCTGAACAGAGCCAGGATTTATAAAAAGGACATTTTTTAGTACATCATATTGGTAAAACTAGGAAAGACTGTGCACAACATTGAAGCAGGTTAATATTTAGAATAGAATCACTTTAAAAAAACCCTCCATCAAATAGATTTGTGGGTCCAACCACAAAAGAAAAATGTTTACTTATTACTGACCTGGAGAGTCAGTATGTGTGATTAAATCTGGATGGGAAGACACCACCATTGGTTATGCATTAGCAAGAGCCTCTGGCTTCAGTAAAAGTATCACTCCCTCATCCCAGGGTATAATTCTGCCAAAAAAGAATGCACAGCCAAAAATGTGTTCTTACCATCTTTTAAAATCAGACTGTGGCATATAGAAATATGTCTGTATGGAGAAATGTGGCAACAAATACACATCAGTCTATAAAGCACTATCATCAGATCCTATGACATGGTTGCTGAAATCTGTCAAAAATCAAGCTATGTTTCCTTACATTTAAAGGTAGATGCTAAGATTACAAGGAAAATTTCTTGTCTACTGACTTGCGAAGGTATTGACCTGTACTCATTACAAGCAGAGATGAAAAATTGTAAATGATAAAGCCTAGATGTCTCACATCTGCAAAGCATTGCAATTCTATCATAGCATTTACAATAGTAATATGAATCATATTGTCCACATCTGCTTTATGAGTTTCAGAGCCTATTTCATCTGATTGCTTTGCTATTACTTGCATCGTCTGTCTTAGCAGGGGTGGTTAAGAGCTCCAGCAGTTCTCAAGGGCCTGTCTGAATGGCTGCCCTACAATCAGAAGCTTGAGCTGGACTTACCAAAAATCATGTATTTTTCCTCTCCATAAGCAGGGTGTCATAGCAGGTTTTTGCAATTTCCTTTGCTCTTAAGATGACTCAGAAAAGGTACTTGCTGCTTGATTTTGGGAGTGCTGTATGGTGTAAGGGAATCTGGGATTAAATGTTAGAGCAAAGCCCATAAATTCCAGGAATCCCAGGATGAGCAAAGTGGGTAAGTGTTTGAATACATCATATGAATGTAAGATGGATGTGTCACTGTGGTGCTTACTCAGGGGCCTTCCACAGAGCACAGGAATGCATATCAGTATAGACATACATTCATGAAAAAGCTTGGATTGCAGTATTTCTGACTCGTCTGCTTGGAGTTTATAAAATTCACCAGGGGCATGTCATTATTCCTGAGCTCCATCATGGTAAAGGACACCACTACTCTAATAGCTGTGGTGGTATAAAACATTTACAGAATGAAACACAGGAACAAGGCAGGAAAACAGTACAAGAGTGGAGATAGCCTTGTAGAGCTGCAGTAGGGTGGGACTGGGGGAAAACCCAGGCAATTACCTGGATTGTTGTGTTGGTCATGCCTACTTCAAGATGTGCTTTTATCCCCAACTTTGGCTAAAGATGCCTGGCCAGGGACTTGGAAACTCTTCCTCTCTTCCTAAGTCTGCTACAGATTCACTGTGGAACAGCAGGCGGTCTTGTCCTCTCTCTGTGGACCAGTTTCCTACCCACACATTGGAGGTCACGGTTCCATAACTCACAAAGGCATTGCAAAGATAAACTCATCAGTGTTTGTGAGACCATTGAATACTGCAGTCATGAATTTGCTGGTACATAAAGCACAAGATCTGGGTTTCCATCCACTGCCTCAGCTGAGGTACAACAGCTGTGATGCACATCATCTAGGGAAGTGAGAATACAGTTCAAAAAAGGTTTGCAAGCATCCCGGGCTTTGAAGAGCATATCTCTATTATTTATGTGCTTTTCTCTTTTTGCATACAATAGCTTTCAAGGTTTAATGGCTGATAACAACAAGCAATTGCATGTCACTTATATTGTGTGATATGGGATTAATTCATGCTGTTTAAACAAAGTTTTCACTGTTTCTGAGATGCTCCCTTTTCTCCTATCTTCTCATCTCTCAGAGGAATATTTGCTTTTGTCAGGAGTCAAAACAGAAGGATGAAAGATGAGGAGACATTACTTTAAAATAGATAGTATGTCAGAAGAGATTACTTGCACAACACAGGAGGTACTGAGGAAAGAGACTGGAATTGTCAGCCCCACATCAACAGAAAAACCTTCAGCAGAAAGGCAAGAGTGAGTTAAATTGCTTTATGCATAGACACCATGCATGCCAATTGGGAAGGCTTAAAAGTAGGGCCAAAGTTAAAAGTCATATAGTGAAAGTGACAGTAAGCAATTCAAATTCTCCTGTAATCTTTATGCTATGCTTAACTACTAGAGAGATGTGGGTAATGAATTATCCATGGTTTTAAACTAGCTGTAGGTTATTGATCTGACTAGTTTTAGGGCCTATCTTGCCCACTTAGGTATCTGACAAAAATATGGATCAAATGTAGCACCAGTTTCTGGAACTCTCTCTCCCTTATTATTTCATGGTCATTCTCCAGCTCTTGTGTTTAAGAGACACAATTTTCCTTCCTTGCTGCTATATCCAGTTGCATCAATTGCAAGGCAAGTATTGCACTTAAAAATGACATAGTTAGACTACCACTTAGGTTGACTGTACAACAGGTTTCACATTTAAAATCAACAGGGAATCCTACAGTAGAAGATGCAATTAGATTTTATGTTGTCATTGTAGAGAGTGACAGGTTTCTTTTGTATTAGTATTATTTTTAGCTTTAAGCAATTTCTTACTGTACTTACCACTTGTTTACTCAAGTTCTTCTATTCAAACCACTTTTAGACATTGGTAATGAGAAATACCAATGAACCAGGCCCCAGACTAGGGCCATTTTCCTAATTTGCATATTAGTTCTCCACCCTTCGATATGGAGCTGTTCGACAGAAAAGGCATCAGATGTAATCTGTCATTGACTTGGTTTTATGAAACAAATTTAAGAGTTAAATTTAGGCCCTCCCTTCTCAAACTCTCTCTCTTTTCTCCTTTCCTACTGAATGGAGATAGGTAAAAATAAAAGCTTTATTTTAAAAATTCTTAAATATTATATTTGAAAGGTATGGGCCTCTCAGAGTGGGTTTTCATATTAGGTCTTACCTAACTTATTAATTTTCACATGTCTTCCATGATGTCAAACCAAACTGCGTGGGATGCCCTATGGAAAAGTTCTCATGTAGAAAGAAAAACACTTTCTGTTTGTCCTTAGCCATCACTTATTAAAACCTTTCCTGAAATAGAAGTATAGAAGTTTTACTGGCGTTATAGAGCTTTCTGTCTTGTAATTTAGTGATACTGACAATACTGTTAATACTATGCCATAGATGTGTTTTGGGATGAAAATTCATAGCATCAGAGAGTCTTATGCTTAAAGCATGCTTTCATATGGTTTAGATTAAAAATAAAAAAAGAAAAAGAAAGCAATAGTCTAGAAGTTACTTCCAGGGAAAAAGAGGTTTTATTATTATTTTCCTTCTCCCTTTTTTGTTTGTATTTTGAAATCTTAATGGGGGTTTCATCCTTTTGCACTGGAAAAATATCAAGCTGAAAAGGTACACTGCAGTTTCCTACTACTTCTAGTCAGAAGCAGTTCACAGACAGGAAAAAAATGTCTATGAAACTTGAATGTGATTTCCTAAGCTTTGGAGAAATTAAAAATATATTCAAAGCAAACACACTCTGGAGTTTGAGAGATATGATTTCCAATGACGTGCGGTCTTCTGAGATCTCCTGATTCAAGCTTGGAGCATGGAGAAAAGGAAGGGAGGAAGCAACAAGGTTAACCACCCACAGCTTAAATCTTTGTGAAATTAATCTGGATGAACCAATATTTTATATCAGCATTTTATGTTTGTTCTAGTATGTGCAGACTAATGGACTTATGAATTAAATCTCCCATCTAACACAGGAATTCATCACTTACAGCCAGTTCAGTCCAAAAAGACAAGGAAGGTACTTCAGAAAGAGTGTTTGAGTCAGATGGCTTTATAGGAAATAAGTATCACCCCCAAAGAAACCAAACTGTGGCTTATCTTTTGATGTCAGGCACAGGCACAGACAAAAAGGCAAGCCTCCTCAACTAGCACATCAAGACTCTTCCTCATGATGCTCTTTCCAAACCATACGCTAATACCTGTCCCCTATTATTTCTCCAAGATCTGTTTCCCAGCAACAAGAAATACTTTCCTGTAGAATAGCAACCCTACATCTGCTGATACAGATCACACTCCTCTGAAAGACAGACAGTATTTCTCTAAGAAACTGAATTTTTCCCCTCTGTACAACATTCATGAGCCCTTCCTTTGTGCTACATAGGCATGGATTGAGCATCAGTCTGCAAAGAGGAGCCAGCAAACCTGAAAAGGAGCCAGAGAACAGAAGAAATTGGGTCCTGCAGACTTTTGTTCATGGTCTTTGTAAAGTCTGATTGAAGGGCACAGAAATAACTAAGGCAGCATATAGCTAAAAGTAAGTGTCTGCAGATTTTAGCCTTCTTCTCTGAACCCTGTGCTTCTCTGTCCATAGAATCATAGAATGTTTTGGGTTGGAAGGGACCCCTAGAGGTCATCTAGTCCAACCCCCCTGCAGGGAGCAGGGACACTGCTAACTAGATCAGGTTGCTCAGAACCCCATCCAACCTGGCCTTGAATGTTTCCAGGGATGGGGCCTCCACTACCTCTCTGGGCAACCCCTTCCAGTGTTTTACCACCCTCATTGTAAAGAATTTCTTCCTTATACCCAGTCTAAACCTACCCTGTTTTAGTTTAAAACCATTACCCCTTGTCCTGTCACAGCTGGCCCTACTGAAAAGATTGTCCCCATCTTTCCTATAGGCCCCCTTTAAGTACTGAAAGGTAATCAGGTCTCCCCACAGCCTTCTCTTCTCCAGGCTGAACAAGCCCAACTCTCTCAGCCTGTCCTCATAGGAGAGGTGCTCCAGCCCTCGGATCATTTTTGTAGCCCTCCTCTGGACCCGCTCCAACAGGTCCATGTCCTTCTTGTGCTGAGGGCTCCAGAGCTGGACGCAGGACTCCAGGTGAGGTCTCACCAGAGCAGAGCAGAGGGGCAGAATCACCTCCCTCGACCTGCTGGCCACGCTTCTCCTGATGCAGCCCAGAGTACGGTTGGCCTTCTGGGCTGCCAGCGCACATTGCCGGCTCATGTCCAGCTTTTCATCCACCAGCACCCCCAAGTCCCTCTCGGCAGAGCTGCTCTTGATCCTTTCTTCCCCCAGCCTGTATTGATACTGGGGGTTACCCCGACCCAGGTGCAGGACCTTGCACTTGGCCTTGTTGAACTTCATGAGGTTCACACAGGCCCATCTCTCCAGCCTGTCCTTCTGGTGTGTCAACTGCACCACTCAGCTTGGTGTCATCCGCAAACTTGCTGAGGGTGCACTCGATCTTGCTGACTAAGTCATTGATGAAAACGTTAAACAGCACTGGTCCCAGTACGGACCCCTGAGGGACACCACTTGTCACTGGTCTCCATCCAGACATCGAGCCATTGACCACTACCCTCTGGATGTGACCATCCAGCCAGTTCCTTATCCACCGAACAGTTCACCCATCAAATCCCTATCTCCCCTATTTAGAGAGAAGGATGTTGTGGGGGACCATGTCAAGCTTGTTACAAAACAGTACATCTTTGTTAGTCATGCTGTTATACTATCAACACATTTGCAGTCTCAGAAGACAAACAACCAGAGAAGAGTTTTCTTCAGTTTAAGACTTTTGGCTGCAATGTATTTACTCTGTCATTGCGCAAGATGACAAAGCAAACTGGTTTGTTTTTTTATTATTATTATTTTTTTATTGTATGGCTTTAAATCTGCAACAGTGGGATGAAAAATCTGAGTGGGACATAAGAAAAAGGGCTTGTTAACATTTAAGTGAAACTGGATGCCAAAACTCATTTAAGCACTACTTTATAATCAGGCCCTTATTCCCTGGTCCAAAAACTAACAGTGGATGTATCTATCAGTGGTATGCAGACTCACAAGAAAATCTGGGCCAAACTTTGCAATCTCTGTGGTAGGAATTTCAGACCAGAATTTTATTAAAACCCCATTAGATTGCTGCCATTTTTAGTCATAAGCAACAGTTGAGGGGCTTTTATGTATTTGCAGATATGTCAGTAGATCACCTAGTTATCTTCTCAGAAAAGCAAACTTAGGAAGGATGTAATTATAAAGCTCCTATAACAGAGTTTAGAAAGAGTTAATGCACAGAAGTCACAGTTTAGAAAAAGATTTTTATTTTTTTTTTCAAGGTATTGAATAAGTGAGTACAGTTACATATCACTTTATTTCTTTTGTGCAGACATTTCCCCCATAAAACCTTTTTCATGTGTACAGATATTTTACTGAATAAAGTTTGATACTTATTTCCAGTGGATTTCAGGTAATCTCTTGGGTTTCAGACAAAAACTTATGGGGTTTTTTTTTCAGTTACAAGTCCAAAAATGTGATTGAACCGAGCTCCCATACTGTATTACAGCTTCCTTCATTACCCTGAACCTGTTATCTGCTTCAGTGTCCTCTGAGCAGAGGAAGCTGCAGGCAGTGCCCTGTCTTAAAGTCTTACAAGAATTAAAATGAACAAACAATAAAATTCTCCAAGCTTCTGTATACTTCAGACTTTAAATAAGGAATAGATCAAAGATGGAAAAAAATAAACCAAACCACACTGAGCAAATAACCTTCAGATAACTTCTCAAAAAAAATCAGAAAACAACATCTAGCCTTAGAAATACTGCCAGTTAAAGAACAGCTAACTCAGTGCTAGCTGCTTGTGTGTAAGCAGAGTTTACAAATAAACAGCACCCACATCACTAATTTGCCTAGTGAAGGGTTATACCCTTAACAGCTGAGTTGAGCTTCTCTGCCACAGTGGATTCTGCAGTTGTTGCTGATAAGTGAACAGCTTTTGAATTAATATCTCTGAGACTGAGGAGCACCCAGGGGAAACTTCTGACCTAGCAATGCTAAAACTGTCACTGTGAAAATATGTGGATAGCAGCACACATGGTATTTCACCATGCAAAGTGGTGTGTATGCATGTGCATGGGGGAGGGCTCAGGTTTCTAAGGGTTCGTGTGTGTCTTTGAAGGAGGCACCCACAGATGCATTTGAAACCTATTAGGCTTAAAGGAGGAAAATATCACAAGACAATGACTTACCACCCACTGTCTTTTGCAGGCTATTGCTACGTAAAACTCCATAGTTTTCAAAATTTGCTTTTTCCCTTGGTTATCTTGTTTTCTCTTTCTTTGGTATATATATATATATATATGTATATATATGTTTTTCTGTTCATATTGCTTCAGTGATCTTTTGAATTATGCTATTATTTCAAAAGACACTTCAACAAAAAGTAAAACACCATCTGCCAAAAGCTGGTGTTTCTGTAATTTGTTTTACAATTATACATCAGTATGCTGAGGGGGGACTCCTTTCCTTTCCTAGAAATACTGTTTGCTCTTGCAAAATTACAGTCTGTTAGATAGTTATTGTATGTTTATGGAGTTTTTTTTCTTCCAGATAACATGCACAATCAAAGACCTTTTTTTTTCCTTTTCTTTTTTACTTACAGACTACTTTTTTCATTACCCTTTTGACCCATATTAAACTTATGGAGCACTCTAAGACTAACTGTTGTTGCCTGCCCATTTTTCTCCACCTGCTAGTGGAGATGACTCTTACTATCATACAAAAATACTTTGTACTTTCTTTAGCAAATGTTCTCCATGTATTTTTGGAGTATTTCTTCACTTAAGGTTCATATTTTCTTGCTAATAACATTCTAAGTCTTTGCAATTCTCTCCACTTCTGATGTAGAAGTCTACCACATTTTTTAAGAAAATAATTTTCTCTGACTATAGTTTTTCACCCAGTTGACCATCAGTTTACAGCAGTTTCATTCACATCATAAATTCCCCCGTTATGCAAGATTCTTTTTTCAGTACATATACATCTTACCAAATAATTATGTCTTATTAGCTAAATTAGCTAATCTGTAACAGAAGAAAAACAGGTTGGTTAGGTGGGATTTGTCTTGACAAATCCATGTTGCTGATTTCTCATCATCTTGCTGTTCTCCAGATTTTACACTCTTGTAAGAAGAAATATTCCATTGTCTTGGATTTGTCACTTGAGTTATTATAGCTATGTCTGGCAGCTCTTCTTGGTCCATTTTCCTCTCAAGTGCCTGTGTTCATATTCCCCATTTCATGGGACCAGCTTATATATTCTGCAGCTTAATGATTTAAATTAAATGGTCTAATGATTCTTCAGCTTAAAAAGAAAGGCAATATGCTTTTAATTTCTTATTAATATTTGATAAGATCTAAAAATAAATTTTTTTAATGACTTTGAGGCTTTCATTTAACCCCACAAATGTCATAGTTATTCTAGGGCGATTTTTTTTGTTGTTTGCTGTTTGATTAATGAAATGAGACCTGATATTTGCACTTAAATTGCTTCCATGCAGGAGCTGAGCATCACACACTAAGAGATACATCACAAGGTCCAACTCAGGTTGCCAACATTCAAATCTGCTTGCAGTACATGGCCATTAGTTTTCTTTTTCTTACTAGGACAGCCGTCCTTCCTCTGAGATCATCAGTTCAATGTGCAAGAATTATTTAAGAACAGACCCACTGTAGAAAGTTTGGTTCTGCCATGTTGTTTATGCACCTTTCCTATGAAGAAAGACAAGATGAAATGGTAGACACAGATTCATACACAAGTATGCATGTGTTCCAAAGCTTATTTTCCTTTTTAGCATTTATTTACAACCTTGTCCATGACTTCTTTGCCTCACTCCATATATGTATAGTACAGTATAAACAAAATTTAAAAGAAATATATCTCCTCCTCCTTGTTAGAAATCAAAAGCATTTTACAAAGGGGATTTATCCATTGCACAGATTTCACCTTTGCCCAACTGGTCTACCACCCATAGTATTATTAGGAGCACCCAAGAAACACAGATGACTGAATATATCAGAGAGACCTATTTGAAAGTTAAAAGGTTTAAGACCTATGTACTAAAGACCATAGCTGGTGATGGCATTTGACAGTGTGCTGGTAGTTTGAACTCATTAAATGCAACTTATGGTATCAGTCTTTTTTCTCTCGACATCTACCTTTCATGTTGCAAGAGCTGTTCCTTGTTCAGGCAGGCAGTACCTTCATCATATGGATTTGAAGTGACTGTGCAAAGGTAGACCACATCAGTCACTTTGGTGTGCCACTATTACTGCAAGATTTACTTATGTAAATCATCAGGATTTACTCAGAAATAAAATCCCTACCATTCAGGTTGGATCTTCTTTTCTGTAAGCAATCTGAACAGCAAAGAAATAATACTGGGATGAGAGTGCTGTTAACGCTTACAAAGAGTATGTGACAAACCGGTGTTGCATGGCCCCAGAATATGCAGTACATCATGGTAAAAAAGTACATGAAACCTGAGTGACAGTAGGGAGGGACAGGATAAAATCGCATGGACTCTGGAGATACTGTCTTCCATGACATAAAAATGTGTATCAAAAAGCAAAGTACATCATAAGCTGTAGATAGACTGAAAGTTCCTCTTTTTTTTTTTTTTTCTCAGTTGTCAACGTTCAGACCAGTAACAACTTTACTTGAATTAGGACTTGAAAAGAAACACAATAGGACTTGCATATCTGGCTCAATTTAATAAAAAGTCTGTTTTCTATGTCATGTTAGTCCAGTTTTGAAAACCATTAATGTTTTGTGTATCAGTCCTGTTCTCTTCTGTTTTTTTTTAAAATATAAATAGTACTTTGGACACACACCAAATCTCAGGGGTTTGAATTTTACCTTTTACAACAACAATAAAATACAGACACCATTCAGATTACCTGAATACATAATAGCTAGAACAAGTAAATCATTTTAAGCAAGGAAGTTGAACCTGGTTTTATACTGCATCTTCAGCTATTTCTGGTGGCTTAAAGAACCTAAAGCTTCATTAAGCTGTCGAACAATAAGCTTCGGTACTATTAATTATTTAAAGGGATCACTATAAAGAAGAAAAACTTCTGGAAAGTAACTGTGAAAAATGAGATTCAGAAAAAGAGACAGTTGATATCAGAAGAATGCATACCACGATATTTAGTAGCACACATTGTAGGAGTTAAAAAGCCCTACAGATCTTCATTTCATCTAAGAAGAATATAACTAAATTTCACAACTCTCCACTAGTTTCAGGGAAAATTTTAAAGCTAGGAATTCATCGGGAAGGATTCAGAAACAATGAGTTCACTTAAGATATATATTAATAGTGCTGTGAAGTAAAATAATATTGTGTCCCAAATGTAGGCAGAGAATGAAATTAAAATTACCATCTCTGATGCTCAGAAAACCAAGTTATGTCTGAGATAATTTTGTAGAATTTTGTTATCATTTTATAAATGAATATTGTATCCAAATTAGAAAAATTGAAAACTGTAAAATGTGACAAAATATTAAAACCTAATATTTTAAGCTAGTCTTAATACATTAAAGGACACAAAAAGCTTAAAATAGGAGTTCACATGCAAAGATTGATGCTATCATATCCTTCCCAGAAAACTAGAGGACAGGTAGTCACTAGTCCTGAAACTCTCATCAACTCAGAATGAAGGGGGAGCATAAACAAAAACAAACTTCTGGCATTTCTAAGAAAAAGCGGAAACCTACTCCAACACACACTTCTGAGCAAGAACTGAGCAGTGATAAGAAGAAAACAGATTTGATCTGCCTTTGTGACTTTTTATCTTTGCATAAGCATCACAGGAAGATTACTGAAAGGATACTCCTCACCAATGGTCTAAAATAAAGGTTGATGTGAAAGAGTTAGCTCTTTCTCCCCACCCTCTCTCAGTTTCACAGATGCAAAAATCAAACCTTGATGTGCAAGTTTTACAACCAATAAGTAACATAATTACCAAGGTATGTCATAATTGCTTTCCAAATGGAGCAGCAGCTCTCCTAGCACTTGCATCTGCCTTTGCTCCATGCTTAGGAGCCAAGCAGGAGAGGAGGTCAACCTAACACTGATGGTCATGACTGAAGGCTGCCTGCTGAGGTTCCAGTTTTCATTGTAAAACAGGGGAAGCATGATCACTTTAGATGCTTTTAGATTAGTTACCTTTTCCTCTTGGGCTTGCAGGAAGAGAAGACACAAGAGCCACAATACCAGAGCAGTGGTCCAGCAGAAGTCTGAGACTCCATCCAATTCTTATGAACACTTCTAACCCCCAAATTTATAGCCCCAAAGTCAGAGTGTTTGCATCCCTTCCAAAGCCATTTTTTTCTCTTAGGTATTTACTTTATCAGCTCCAAGTAGTTTTGTTACCCATATAAAAGGCTATACTTTTTTAAAAAATCCTGACAAATTCTTAAGCTCATTAGCCTCTCAGGACAACCTTTTCTACTTTTAAATGTAACACAATAAATTACGTCTATCATTCAATCTATCACCTGTTTGATAGAGAAGTATGATGAGTTCTAAGTTTATTTCAAAAGAAATGAGAAGTCATACTGAATACATGAAATAAATACTAATGTCTCTTTGGGAGATAATTTTCTGCATGTGCTTAAGTATGTAACTTCATAGCTCCACTTCTCAGTCTCTCCTCTGTCCTCTTTGTCTTTTTTCTAGTGACCGTATGTTTTTCATGTATTTATCCATTGATTAATACATATTTACTATGCTGCCTAGTAGACGTAAGCCCAAATACCTGCATCGGATTGTAGAGGAAAATGTAATAGAAATGACTAATAAAATCCACAGTTGTAGTAATAGTATCTATACTCACCATCAAGTTTACTGACGCTCTGCTACACCTGTGGGCCAATACAAAAATTTCCAGTAGATTTACCCACCTTAAAATTACAAAGATCATGGAGTTAATCTTGTCTAACCTGCTGCTTAACACAGGCTACTGAGTTTCAGCCAACAATTTCCACATTACGCCCACAATTTCTGGTTGTCTTTCATGAACAAGTATCAATATTGTTTCATCAAATTCTTATTATTTACAAAACATAAACAGCCTCATATACATGCTCAGCAAGAGGGCTTTTGAACTGTTTTTAAACAGCTTTTGTTTACTTGAGATCAGGGTATTCCAATTCATTGTTTACAAGCATTTTGATCATTTTTGCTGCAGGATGCAGCTGAGCGTGTAACTTCAGTTTTCACTTACTTGTTTTAAAAAGCTCTGTCAGAGTTGCACCTATTTTAAAGCATTACAATGTAAATGCAAAGAAATCAAGTTACAACTCTGTTTCCAAATTAAAGTACAAATTCTGTGATCACACACGTGCATAGGTACTAAGATAATATTCAAACAAGGCTGAGCTTACAACAACCAAGACCAGAAGCATCTGTGCCTAACCAGAAGCACAAAGGAGGTATTTCACAGGAGTTCCATTCACAATGAGCTTGTTGCTGCTGCAGTTGGAAATGCTTGATATAACACCATATGAATTCAGTAACTTGCAAAAGTCAGAACTGAAAACTTGCACAGATCCCTAGATATAACCTGGAAGACAGGGTGCCTAATTTTTTAGGGCGCCAACTAGGATTCTTACTATGCAATCATTACTATTATTTATGGCAAGGCTGGACTGGATTTACCTTAATAGAAGTCAAAACAGGTCTTCAGTTATCTACCAATTCAAGAAGACGTGGACCAAACATTTGAAAAGGGTAATCAAACAGAGGTAAACCACTAGCAGCCCATGGCTGGCTAGCAAAGACTTCTAGCCACTGTAGGAAGTTCCTTATAATATCCTGCCATGCAAAGAAGGGAAATTCTGACATATTCCTTTTTCTCTGACTTGGTGAACTCCTTTCCAGCCACTGCAAAATCTTTTGTCTGTCATGAATGACGCAACTAGGGTGTAAGAACTGTTTAAAGAACTTAAGAACTTTTTTTACTTTTTAGCTAATCACATCCAATAATTCTTTCAAGTAAATTCAAGCACAGTTCAGACATTTTTTCAAAGAGTTGTACAGAGGCAGTGAAGGTGCTCTCCACTTCATCCAAATACCCTTTCCATATTTTTCTATCAAACTCTGGACTTTGCTTCCCACTGATGTATAAATAAAAGGACATAACCATATTTTGTGAATTGTTTTACCTATGTTTTAAGGATCAAAAAGAAAGAAACAAAATGAAGACAGATTGTAAGAAAAGTTTAATGAGGAATAAAAGGGGGGGGGGGGGGATGAAGGTATATAAACCACAAATTATAGATCTGTGGTCACTGTTATGAAACCTGATTCAGTGCACAGTGAGTTACAAGCCGATCTGACACAAGTCACACAATGATAGTCTATTCCTTACTTCAGGCTGAATTAAAAATTCTTCATAGCTTTTTTAGTCAGTCATAGACATAATTTGCTTTTGTTGCTTAACTGTGGCTGTCATTTATTTTAATGCTTTATTTTAATGTTTTATTTTTTTGCCTCCTATCGTTTCAAGTTCCCATCTATAAATAATCTTACTGCTACAGTGAAAAATATTATTCAAAATCTCCCATTTTCCCTCTTTTTGCTTGGAAAGACTTTAAGCAGCCACATAAGCACTGTGGATAATTAATCTTAAGTTTTCCTGAAGAGTTTTCTCATGAGTTTCTCAATTCTTTCTAGGTTCAGCCAGTCAGGAAATAAGATAGCGTGGACAATCACTGTGACTTGTACTACCTTGTATTAACTGAAGAAGAGTAGAAGGAAAAGCGGCAGTGCAATTGATTAGAGCAAGCCTTGTTGAATCTCTGGAAGTAAATGGTTACTAGCTCATGGGAACTGGTATTAGCATATGATAGGCTTTTCTGTAATTGAAAAGAGTCCCCTCTATGGAGACAAATTTAGATTGCTTTTTCTATGATACCTTACAGCTGTGGGCCCCATTTATGCTAGGTCGAGGAACCTCTTTATTAGTCCAAAGAACCAAATTCCTGTTTATGGTTTCATGACTGGGTGGCTGAACTACCAACTGGTGTTTCAGTCCTTTCTTTCTTAATCAGTACCTGAGATCTTGGAAATACCTTTAAAATAACAATGTTCTCAAAGTAAAATAAAGAAAAAAAAGAAGCCTTGTCAGTCTGAGGAATGAGAAGTGTTCCTCTACACAAAGAGCTCGACATATATGGAGACAAGAATTGCTTTCTGTGGATTTAAAAAGCTATCATGTTCCTTTTCTATCACTGAAGTTCTTCGTTATTATTCATATGTATTATTTATAGATTATTCTACAAAAATGAGTTATACATGACGTGGAAGTTAAGGTGAGTTTTATACTATATGTCTATTTCTGACATAGATGACTCCTTTTACTGGCTTCAGTTACAGTCTCTCCTCCTGATCCTAACAGTTTTTCCCAAACAACACTCACACACATGGTTGCGACTGTACTATTATTGTCCACTGCAATAGCATTTAGAAGCTGAACCAGAAGCTCATGCGGTCAAATATGGTGCAAGCCTACTGTTAAAAGACTATGACTGCACACAAGTCTCAGTGGCCAGCTTCAGCAAGGCTAGGGACATTGTGGCTTCATTCTCTTATCCTCATGCTGGCCTCTCTGGGTGCTGTTGTTTTAGCTTTTCACTTTCTGTAGACACTCATTTAATTTTGGATGCTTAATCACCATTAATCACCAGTGCTTACAAGTGGTTATTTTAAACCATTTTCTCCAGAGCATCCCTTAGCATTTGTTATCATCTTCTTTTTCAACAACTGGCTGAATTTCATTCTTTTTAATTTGGAGGCCAGAATTGCTGAAGCTGAACATATAAATACTATCAATAAGTGCTGTCACCAGCTTCTTTAGAAAGCAAACCTTAACATAATTCTCTTTTATTTTTACCATGTTTGAATAAAACCAACAAGCGTTCTTCATTGCTTACATTACTTTCATCTTCCTCAGCTGTTAACAAAAGCACAAAACAAAATGGATCCACTAACAGGATCTGGAAAACAGCACAGTGGGTAAACATTTAAGAAACTTGTCTCTCATACTAGCCTAAAGGGCAGAAAAAAACTCAGCTCTTTACCTCTTTGTAACTCATGTCCCTAAATAATAATTCTTTCTTATAAACACTTTCATACCTAGGTGGAGTAGTACTATGTCTTGTAAAGAAATTGTTCTGCTCGACTACTATTAAGTGCTGACAGATACTACTTTTGAATCCTTCTGGTCACATACAAGAATTTCTTTCTAATAAAATTTTCCCATAACTAATGTGATTATCAAATATTAAGGGAGAACTGAATCAGAGAGACTTTCTGCTTGTTGGAAGAAAGAAAGAATACATTAAATGAACTGCTAAGTAGCCTTATTAATAGGAAACATCTGTTAAAATAATGTGCATGCACAGTGTTATTGCACACTATGTGCCCTGTCTTATTTGTTCTATATTGTTCTCCATTCCACAGCTTGGAAGCAATTTACTAACAAGGAATTACTGATTTTTTTCGTCCTAATGCATTTGGTAGAGCAGGGACAGCATTTCACTAATTTTAGGCCTTGATTTTTATATGCACATAAAAAGAAATATGTTAAAAGAACACATTAAGACTGTAAAATCAAGTGCTTGAAGCCTGGGAAATAAAAAATAGAAAGTTGTGTCCCCACAGAAGCAGCTCTTGTATCTTCTTGTAGTAATAGTAGTAGTAATAGTAGCAGTAGTAATAGTCGTAGTAATATTGGACAAAACAGTCAGTCTTCCTAGCTCTGTGCCAAGAACTGTCGAACTGTTTTTTCTGTGGTTTTTGGTATTTGGGGGATGGTTTTGACCACTTAGCCTGGGGGAGCAAACTGCATATTTCAATCAAATTGGCTGAAGTATTCAAAATGAAAACAGTGAAAAGAACATCTTGTAATGGGTCAAGCAATCTTAATGCTAACCTCTTTTTCATTAAATGGTCATGAAAAGTCTAATGTGTTTTGAAAGTCAAGTTGTAAGACTGATAATTGCACTTCACTGTCATCCAATAATCTCATCGCAGTCATTACTGAAGTATACCTCACTTAATGCCTGGAAATGAGAACACTGTTTCCTCACCTTAATGCTAGGGCACTGGGACTCAAAAGATTGCAGAGAAACTTTCTGACAGAAGTGGAAAGAGGGTCCAGATAGCCTCACTCAGTATTTGAGCACAAGGCTAGATAATCATATAAAAGATATAGAAAGTCAAGCTGAGAAACTTGAAAATAAATCTGAAATGATGAAAGCTAATAAGAGCTTTGCAGCTGGTGTGAGACAGGCTAAATGGAACTCGGAGAAGAAAATTGAAAGAATAGAGACTTTTAGGAAAACTAAATATGTAGGATTGCTGACAGTTCCTACAGGTAAGGGGGAAAATGTCCCAGAGGGATTCAGAGAGAAATATTAGATGTTGATGAGGAAAATTGTTCTTGCTACAAGAAATAGTGTCATAAGAACTCCCACCAGAGACCGAGGGAACAGAAATTAAGTATGTGTAATAACTGAAATAAAGGCAACTGCATACAGACTCTGCTTTCATGCGGGGACAAA
This sequence comes from Nycticorax nycticorax, assembly GCA_023375905.1. Lineage (NCBI taxonomy): Eukaryota > Metazoa > Chordata > Aves > Pelecaniformes > Ardeidae > Nycticorax > Nycticorax nycticorax. Next base: position 2,879,531 of record JAKFQP010000112.1, read on the forward strand.
TCATCACCAATTGTATGTACAGAAAGCTCCAGGTAATCTTATTCCAGAAAACACTTTTCATGACACTTTTAATCTTCATTCTGCAGAGCTGTACAGTGAGAAGTCAGTGAGGTGCCTGGACAATGCTGCTTCTGTAGCTGAGAAAGGAAATGCTGTTTATTGGCAAAGAAAGCTGGCAGCAAAATCACAAATCACCATCTCTAAGTTAGACATCACCTAAAGCACTTCAGTAGAGGATTTCCCCCTTCATTGGACACATGGCAAAATTACAAATGTTCCCATAATTAGCACAAATCAAACATAGCTCCCCTGCAGTGACTGGAAATTCAGGCATGAAAGAAGTGTGTGCAAGATTTTAGTTTAGTTTAGGGTTGTCCATGGATGGCTGGTCTGAAATTATCCTTTTTGAGAATGGAAATTTTAACATCCAAGGCTTAGCCCTCTTACATCATTGCAATAGAATAATAACAATTAATTTTAAAACCAGAAGACTCTAAGCACAAGCAAAACAGACTAATAAGACTGACCTTTAAGCTCCAAATTGTATTGTTTTACCTGGATTTTTACAAAGAACTTTGTTTAAAATTTGGCAAAACACTTGATAAATCAGAATCTAGAGAAGATAGTATGTGATAAAAATATATTTTTGGTATTTCTGTCATGTTAAGCAAAAAGGCTTTTTCTCCTTTTGCAATAATTGAACCATTTGTTACTATGAGAACAATTTTAGCCTCTTTCAAGAAACAAGAATCAAGTTATCCATGTAAAACATCTTCCAAATAAAACCCTGGGTGGGAAAGCTTTAAAACTAATACTGAAAACAAAGTTTGTTCCATGAACAGAGCATGTATTTCAGAGGATTTGAGTGCACCTCTTCGTGGTCTGCTCCAGAAAAGCCTCACACTCATTCTGCTCCACATCTCCATAGACCACCTCTCTCCTGCAGCATATAGCCCTGCTTACCTATTTATATCCCTCCATCACATATTCTTTTGAGCAATCACCTTCCATCCATGCTCCCCAAGTCTGGGAGCAGTGTATCTGCTCACTCTGTGGGTCACTGGGTCCCCTTACGCCTTTTGCTTCATCAGAGCAAGGTTTGTGTCTCTAACCTTCAACCAGATCCACATAGTCCAAAACTTGGAGAAACTTGCTATTCCTGAGGTTTATTTGCTTGACACAACTGCAAAATTCTAATTTTCTTTAGAAACAAGGCTAGAGTCAACTTTTTGTTGGGCTGCAGCAGGCATACAGCTTGGCTGTAAAAAAGTAAAGATCCATCACTGGAAACGTCTTGGAGATAAGAAGATAGTCTCAGTCAGTTGAATTCCTAGTGAAGAGGGCCACACCTTAGAAAGCACTTCGGACAAACAACTTTGTGTATCCTATGTGCAGAACTGCTCCGAGAAGCCCCCGATTGCTGCTACCCATTTCAACAAATGACAGGTCTTTGCCAATGAAAGTTCCCAGTCATAATTTTGGCACTGGCATGGGAACATAGATGGGAGCAGACTGTTGTTGGGCATTCGTAGTCATAAGATCAGCCCTGCCAGCACGTATTGATGTTGCCTGTGAAAGCAAATGGGGACATCCTTTAATTTTCACCTACAGATGTCTGTGTTTATGGCCCTACCCTGTCCCCCAGCCTCTCCTTTGATATAGCCACACTTCTGCCTTGCCCTTGTCATCACTTAGGACTCTATAGATGTCACCCTGCCTTGTTGCTGAATAACAATACATACAGAGATAAGACAAGAATTTGATTAAAGGATGCAAAAAGGGAAATGTATGCCACATTTCTACATCTCTGCATTCAGTAGCAAAAAAACGGTAATACTGATATGCAAATACCTATATAATGCCCGAAATAATGTGCACAGATAGACCATAGAAATTAAAATCACTGGGGAAATTGATAGTCAGTGCATCCCAAAGGTTATTATATGGAAGAGAAGAAAGAAATAAATCATAAACATTACTTTATAAAAAATGAATATTTCATGGTGATTTAGCAGATAAGGCCCCATGTTTCCTTTAAGAAATTTTCTGAGATTTATATTATCTCTACCAGAATATTTTAAACACATCTCTAAAGAACACATGGTGGGTTATTTTGCAAAGTGAGCAAATGAAATCTTCTAATTTCATTTGCTAAATAAGTTATTTTATAGCCTATTTCGTAAAGAAGCCAAGTTTCTGGTTTACATAATGGGCAAAAGCTGCTGACTATTCTCTAAACGAGGTAGTAAAATTGCCTATTGTTCTGGAGAAGCAATTTTTCAAAATCATTCTAACTTACATATTTGCTGGCTGAGCCTATCAAATTTACTCACAGAAAAGCTTTCAGAAAGTTGCAGGCAGTAAACATATTTACCCACAGCTTCTGTGTAATGATTCATACAAAATCTAAACAATTGTTCATATATACACACATATTAGGAGAGATTAAATTTTGTGCCTTTGCTTATTGAAATTTTCATATAGGATGAACAGTATTTAAGAACATCATAGATCTGGTCCAAAGCTCTAAAGAAAACTCCACCCCACCCCCCCCCATTGTTTTCATTTATAGAAAAAACTCTCTCAAAATTTTACACTCACAAGATTTGAGTTAAAATAAAAGAATACATGAAATGATATTCCATACTTCACATCAAAGTCTTTGAGAGATTTCAATATCATGAACACCAACCTGGACTTTAGCCTTAAAGATATTTTTCTCAAATCAAGTTCTGAATCTTAGTTTAAGGTCACAATCCAAACATAATAGAACCATCCGAATATACCAACCTGTAAGGTATTCATGGTATTTTCAAGCAAAGTTCAGTGCAAATTTTCTTGCACTAGTAGGTAATACCACTACTTAGTAGGTAGTTCCTGGAGTGTTGTGATGGAGGGATACAGGTTTTTTAGGTAGGAGAGGCTGGCAAAGTGAGGAAGGGGAGTGACCCTATCAGTAACAGACCATCGGGAACGCACGGAGCTCTGCCTTGGGATAGGTCAGGAGTCAGTCAAGACTTACGGATCAAGATTAGCAAGCAGACCAACATGGGTATCATTGTAGTGGATACCTCCTTAGACCACCTGATCAGGAAAAAGTAGATGAGATTTTCTTCAAACATCTGGAAGAAACCTCACGTTCACAGGCTGTGGTCCTCAGGGGGCTTTAACCATCCTGATATCTGCTGGAAGGAAAATAGAGCAGGACCAAGCAATCTGAGAGATTTCTTTAGTACATTGATGGCAGTTTCCTGGCACAGGTAACTGAGAAGCCAATAAAGGAAGGGTGCTCTACTGGACCTGACTCTCAAAGAAGGAAGAACTAGTGGGGGAGGTGAAAGTCAGAGGCAGCCTTGGCTGCAGTGACCACGAGATGGTGGAGGTCAGGATCTTAAGGGGACACAATAGGGCCAAAACCAGGAACATAGCCCTAGATTTCAGGGAAGCAGACTTCAACTTCTTCAGAGATCTGCTTTGACGCATACTGTGGGATACCCTGGAGGGAAAGGAAGTACAGCAGTGTCAGCTGGTAATCAAGGATCACCTGCTCTGATCTCAAGAAGGGCTCATCCTGACAAGTAGGAAATCAAGCAAATGCAGCAGGAGGTCTGCATAGATAAGGAAGAGCTACTGACCTAATTCTGATGTAAAAAGACAGAGCACAAGAGATAAAAGCAGGGACAGGTGACCTGCGAGAAGTGTAGAGCTGCTGTCTGATCTTGCAGGGATGAGGTTACAAAGGCCAAGGCCAATCTGGAGTTGAATCTGGCACAGGCTGTGAAAGACAAGAAAGGTTTCTACAAGTATATAAATGACAAAAGGAAAAGTAGAGAAATTTTGTGTGCACTGCTAAATAGGTCAGGGGAACTGGTGTCTCAGGGAAGACTCAGAATGCCTCAGAGAAGGCCAAGGTACTCAATGCCTTCAAAAAAAGGTTACATTAGAAAAAAAAAAAAAAAAAAAAGAAAAAAGTTACATTAGCAATGTCTTTCTCAGCTACTACTTTATACAGCTGTTAGAGGCTACATCAGAACAATTCAGAGCCATTCAGATTATAGAATCATTTAGGTTGGAAAAGACCTTTAAGATCATCAAGTCCAACCGTTAACCTAACCCTGCCATCCCACCACTAAACTCTGTCCCTAAGCGCCTTATCTGCTTGGCTTTTAAATACCTCCAGGAATGGGGACTCGACCACTTCCCTGAGCAGCCCATTCCAATGTTTATCATAGTGACTTTATTACAAACCTTGCATTTGTAAGTTATTTCTTTACTGCCTTACATATAGCCACTAAAGGCTTCACAGTCATCTTTCAAAATGTTATGCAAAGATAGGAGGTCTTTTCCACTTCAGAGCTGGGCAAAGTGAGAAATGCAGAATGCAAAATCACTGAAGTCCAAAACACTTGGTCATTTCCCTGTCTTGTACAAAGCTCTTGTTTGCAAGGAACAGAAGCTTTTGCAATGGTTATGTGCACTTGTGTGCATCTGTCTGCAGAAGGAAAGTTCATCTTCACAGATGCTGGATTAAACATTTGAAGAAAGAGAACATTTTTTGTAGCATAGGCAGTAGATAAATTTATGACAAGAAATTGAATCTGTAGATGTATGGAAGTTCACCACAATTTACCTGTAATAATAAAATCCAATCATAACTGAAGTGCTTAATAGACTCAGTCTTTTCTTACTGAATAGATAGTATCCTGAGAAATAATGAAACAGTTTCCTATTGATATACCACAGAAAAGCAAACTATGCATGAGATGATCCCTCTTTTGTGGCACCTCTGTAGATTTTGGGATTAACAATTGGTAAATGAGCCTTTTAATTTTAGTTCATTGATTTGAATGAAGCTCAGGGAAGACATTTTCTGATTGTTGTTCACTTACAGAAACTGATGGTCTAAATATGGAATATTTTAGGAATATTTAGGTTATTATTTATATTAATTTTTTATGTAGAATTAGGTCACAAGAATAACACCTACTTACATGAATGGAGAAATAATGGCAGCATGACAGGTTTAGGTCTTCACAGAGCAGGATTCATGGAGTATGTACCTTTCCAGGTTACAGAATTACTCTTTTCAATCAAACACACAGGTCTTTCAGAGGAAGGAAGCCTCACTTTCTTCCTTCATTAATACCAAGATGCAGGTTTAGCAGACCAGTAAATGTATTTTCTTGAAAGGGAAATTAGGAGTGACTAGTGAAAATGTAAGACCTAATTTTATCCTGGATGTTATACAGGTAAGTAGTCATTTTAATGAGCGTCAGATTCCATTTTTTATCTTCCCTAGGCATTGATAGTCAATTCATTGGCCCTGCTGGCTTGCACTGTCATTGTCCATCATAACTTCATAAAGGATTGTGCTCACAGGGGGAAAAAGTAGTTACTTAGGAAGTCAGAAGTTATTCTGCTTGTTGTGCAAATCACAGCAGCAAATCTGAAATGAACCCTTTTCAACAGATAACTAGCACAGAGAGCATTGTGATGGGGAGTATTTTACACTGATTTCCTTTGCAATTCCCATCCATGGCAATTTTACAATATAAAAGCCATAAAAATGTTTACTCCAAAATTCCAGAGCTCTGCTGCTTTTGAAAGATGTACACAACTAAATCAGCCCCCTGTAGTTAAACCAGACACAGAAAAGATTAAATTGTCTCTCTCTCTCTGTACAAAAGCTTAGAATAAATCAGTGATTCCTGTGTGAAAAGACATATGAATAACACATATATAATGGCTGTATAAATCATCCTTGCCTCAGGGAAGAAAAGCCACTAAAGCCTGAAAGTCTGGGATGCATCACCAACCACTGATGTTCCAGATTATCTTCTCTAAACCCTTCATGCTAATGGCTGGGGTATCCTTTTCCCAAAAGCTTCAGCCTTTATTTCATGTGCGTCTTCCTTATGGTAGCATATGACAGAAACCAACACGTATAAGGGAAAACAGAGGCCCTCTGCATACTCACCTCTGGCATTCATAGGAAAGTCGTGGGCTTTTTGGCTCATGGACAGTCTTCCTCTTACGCCTACACCTGCCTCCTTTGTGTATTCAGTGTGTTGCCACTCAAATTCTGTGTTGCCTTGCTTACTGGAGATCCACATCAGTGGAAAGGTTTGGGGGTTGGGGGGAGGTGGTGGCGGGGTGGTGTCAGAATTCCAGAAGGTTCTCTAAAACACAGCTGTTTTTCTCTTTTCATTTTTTATTTTTGTCCAAGATATTTACATTTGAGATATGAAGCAGGAATTCCAGATTCCTATGGAAAACATTTTTTTCCTTCTGGACACTAAAGTATTCAGGCTACATACTATGACCATTCCTTATATAGTGTCTTTCTCTTTTATATGCTCTGAATTTTTTGGCATAGTTACTGTGCTACATTCTGCAGTGGTATATTGCTAAGGAATATGGAGCACCAACTGGATACAGACATAATTTAGAAGAAAGAAATAATAAATTTGTATATTATATGCTAATAAAAATGATAAATCAGTATTAACTATGTTAACTGAGGACAGAATATGTGACACTGAGGTGGTTTTCTCTTTACATTTGTTTATTGGCATTAATATTGCAAGAAAAAAATCTCACAGACTGATCAAGAAATATAGTAGCAATTAACTAATCAAACAACATACAGCTAGTTTGAGTACAATGTGCAGTAATTAAAACTTGAAATAACAGCTCACAATATTTGTCAATATAGATATACTAGGTATATTATGTGATTAGCCTCTTGGTAGCAAGATTTCATTTTTTATATTTACTCCTGTCATATATTTACAGATATAATGCACTGTATTTTGGAGGTGTCACTCCATGAAAACTGAATACCAGCAATTTTTGAAAATACTGAGTTATGCATTGTAGTATAACTTCCTTGTTCATGTATATTGCTGTGTGTACTTACTTGCATGGCTACATTTTAACTTGAAAAACATTCCTGACATGTCGCTTTCTCTTTTCCACAAATTAATAAGAATTTACTATCCTACTAATAGCACTTATTAAACATATCCAGATAACTACATGATGTTCAGCATTTACGTTCTAATACCTTAAAGTAGAATAATCTACCCACCTATTAGGATTAAGGCAGAGTTATCAAGGAAATATTCTTTATCTTAGATTTTATTAATTTTAGCAACTTCTTTGTATGTACATAAGCATAACTGTCTGACACTCCTGAAAGATTCAAGCTCAGATATCATTCCATATTTCAAAACTGTCAGCTTTTTTTCACATGACCTGCAAAAACAAGACATGTCCATTTTTAAAAAGTGACTCTTGCCTGTCTTCTTTTTGTGACCACAAGGCTCATTCACTCAGATTGTGATACTGAGTTTGTATTCTCTCATCATCATCTACCGCTAGGTTCAGCTTATGTCCTACAGGCCATAAGAAACTTTTGTATTTATTTCCACAAACAGATCATCTTGCAACCTTGGTCTCAGCAACAGGCACACTTGAAGCACCAGGGAGCCTGTTTAGCTCCCCCTTTTTGTTCAGCTTAATTTTTTTACATCTAGGCTGTAGTTAGGGAGTGAAAGCCCAGCAAAGGACCAGCTGAGAAGAGGACAATATTTCTGATACCACATTGTAAGTGGCTTGATGGAGAAGAAAATGGATTGCAAGGGTATGATCCCAAGAAGTGATAGCAAAGCAACTAAAGAAATTGTATCTATACACTGTGATGACAACCTTCCACTTCAATAAATATGGGCTGATTAATGACACTCGTACACAAGGAAGCATCAAGTTTGTGCAGAAATCCGATCACATCACCTTTAGTAAATGAATCCAGGCTGAAGTTTAAAAAGACAAATGGCTCAAACCAGTTGCAGGGATAATTTCTATTTCCATAAGACTGCCCTGTTACTGAGTGTAACCTAACCAGAAACAGCGTGCACATGAATGAGACTTGTCTACCGAAGCCCAGCTCCAAGTGACAAGACTAGTCTAGTACAAGTGAAAACCTGATCTCTCTTTTCTTTGGTCATTATCTACATAGCATTACTTCCTCTTCTTGATTAGATAATCAAATGTATTATAAAAAAAAAAAAAAAGGACAGAAAGAAATAACAATTATAATGACCTTCTAAAATTACACTACTGACAAATCACTGTTGGGGAAATGCAGAGTTCACCTGTTAGTCTGATATAAAACTACAATAGTTGGACACAGGTTAATTAATGCATTTATTTAAGCAGGGACTGAAAATGCTTGGCTTCTTGAAAACAAGGACAAATCAAAACACTTTTAATTGAAAATGCAAAATCCTTAAAAAGCAATCAGAGGTCAGGAGTAAAGACCAAATGTTTGTAATAATAATAAGCACAGGCATCAAAACCAAAACAGAGTCTAGCATAGGAATGAGAGGTATGCAAAATCAAATCAAATAGGTTATGGGTATATAATGTGATGACATTATTTTCAGTTCTAACCTTCTCTAGACTAATCCTTCCTGAGATATTCTTAGAAATTTATATTAACCATTCACATGAAAAAATGCAGATGCTTTATCAAAAATGTAGCTGCCAGCCTGTTCTTCTGATTACAAACAAAGTGATTCTCAGTGGAAGAAGCTTCAAAAAGACACTTTGTGGCAACAGACTCATCTACAACAGAAACAATTGTTACATTTTTGAGAAAAAAAATCTATTAAAATGAGAGAGAAAATGAAACAACAGGTGTCAAAATATCAGACAGCACTTAAAGCACCATTAACTTGCACACATTTTGAAAAAAAAAAAAAATATCATTAAGAAAA
>JAKFQP010000112.1:2888358-2976712 GCA_023375905.1 Nycticorax nycticorax
GTGGGGGGGGGGGGGGGGGGAGAGGGGGATGGAATGCTCATCACGGCCCTCCCAAGCTATTTATCTGACTAACAATACACTGCTAAAAAAATGTTTGATTGAATGTGAGATTCAGTAACTTGTCTCATAATGCTCATAAGCTTTAGAGGCAATAAAATGAGTATTTAGCAAAATTTGAGAAAATGCTGGGCAGGCAGATGGTGAATATGTGCCTGAAGTCTATCCCAAAGCTGCAAACACTGCCATCTGCTCCTGCAGTGATCTGGTTTTTGCTCAGTGCCATTGTTTAGACCTAGGGATCAAATTTTCACAATATAGCAGTTTGACATGTAGAATTCATTTATGGGATTTTCTTTCTTTATCCTGATCAGAGTGATTTGCATCACTGGGCCCGGTGTCTTGATGCCAGTGGAGAATACCATGATGCCTCTCGTGAGTCACACACAGCGTAAAATTTTCTCTGCTCCTCAGTCTTAAGTCAATTACATGCCAGGTTGGTGTCTCAGTGTAGCTCTTTCTTAGGGAAGAATTTTCAAGATGTAATTCTGAATAGAAGTTTAACGATATATGATAACATGTACAGTAAATGTGTCCAGGCTTTAGCATGTAGAAACCTGTCATACAAAACACCTTATTTCAGACCTACATATCCAGCAAAGTTTAGTTTGTTCATTAGTTTGAGTTTTGTGTATATGTTTGTATTTATATTCGCCTACCAGTTTCTCTCCTTGTTGGTGCTATTGTTACCGTAGTATTTGTATAATTCCTACAGCAATTAGTGGGTGTTTACTGGTGAAGAATAGGCTAAGGAACAATACGATACCATCCTATGGCTATTTGAAAGGTAGCTACAAATGCAAGACAGATTCTACTTGTTATTGGTAGATTGCTTAACAAGTGACACCCACCACGAATTGTAGGTTGAGCAAGTCAGGCTAGACATCAGGTGAAACAATTTCCATCACTGGAATGGGATGCTACATTTAGATACACAAAGCAAGGACTGACCCATCCTAGGACTGGAAACAACTCCCTCTGTAGAGGTTACACATGAGGTCCCATCTCATCAACTGTGCTGTGATCACGTCCAGGATCAAGCACCTCATGGTGTTAAGCTAGCATTCTGCAATTTCTGTCTAGGGATTTTCAGGCAGGGAAAGGTACTTTTGATTGTGCAGGTGTCCAGGAAATTTTGGACCTCTCATATTGTGCCATGGAATTCATCAGTGCATACATGTACGGAGTAGGACAATGCCATGTATGGAGCAGGACAACACCATACGTGATGCAATGGATTTGCTGGGTATACACAGATTGACTTCACTGAATGTGGGGCAGTTGGTCCAGTGATTATGTCTCTCAGTACCAGGGGTTGTGATACTTGGAGCTAAAGAGACAAAAAAATATAGTCAGTTTAGATATTTAAAAAGTGAAGATCATCACAAAATTGACTACGTTCTGCAGTAGGATGATTCAAGTTGCACCCTACCAAAAAAAATGAAAACCACCAACTGTTCTCATTAGCTTTTATTCACTTTGGTAAGTTTGCTGCATTTGGGGGTTGGACATAAATAATAGATGTTCCACAGAGGCTAGTAAGGTATACTTCAAGACTAGCTCACATTATAAAAACTTTAAAAAACAAGGCTCATGAATTTAGACAGTACATGTTATCTGTCAAATATGTATTCAGAAAACATATTTAAACAGCCCTATGAAATGTGTTCATAAATGGACATTTGCATGTGTGATAGAGGATTTCCATAACAAAATGCACATTTTATTTGCATTTCTAAAATTATTCACATCTGTAATTACATGAGGAGCCCTTAAAACTAGATCTAAATAATCAATAACCCCCTGTATTGATTATCAAAAGAAATCTGATTACTATGAAGTTACACCTTATTAAAGTAGGGAGATAGTAATGAAATTTTCTGCTTCATTGAAAAAGGCTATCTTTGCGGTACACAGAAAAAAATACATAAGTGTGCTTTCAGAAAGAAAAAAAATAATCACCTTCTGAGGGGATAACCAGCATTTTTTCTCTGCCTTTTCTCTTTCTTTCCCTTTCATGACAAAATTGCTGTGTTTTCTATTTTCTTTAAATAAAACTCTATCTTTATGTTTATTCAATGTTGATAAATACTAACTTAAAATGGAAATATTTGTTTAAAATTAAATGGCTGTCAAGATACAGTACAACACAGCAGAAGCAGGCACAAGAAGTAGCAGGAAATAAAAACTTCATTATTATATGCTATTATTATGTGGCATTCTGTAGTCATAGATTTCATTTAAAAATATGAACACTTTCCTCCAAATGAATACAGAAGCATATTTAATAAACTTAGTTTAGATAATTTTCCATTGTCTCTCACAGTCAACAAGATACTAATTTAATCCAATCCACAGTTTAATTACACACATAGTCTCAAACTTTTTAAACTGAACCCTTCTGTAACAGCCAAGACTATGACAAATCTGGGAGATGATATCTCTGTCCTTTTTGCTGGCTGGTGCAACAAGACAATAGCAGCAGCAACAGAAGTAACAAGAACCAGGAACATTAACTGGAATGGTAAACAGCTATCTAGTCATGCATGTTGTAGGGTAAACGACTATGTCACCACCTTTCCCTATGAAATTTCTTATGACTATACTGCAAAGATTGTATTTTTCTGTATAGATATGCTGTAATTCACACCAAAGCTTGACAGCTAGTGTACACACTTTTGGTTTTAAAGCAGTATGAAAATTTGTCCTGTTCAAGCACATTACCAATACGATCCAAAAAACCACAGAAAAGTGTCTAGTGCAGCCAACGTTGGCAGCTGCTGTACAATAGTCCATTTTTCACCCATGGGAAGAAAAACCCTCCTCACCCACCTAGAAAAGTTATAATCTTGCAGCAAATATCTGAAAACTGGCATCGCTGGTAGGAGGTCAAGTTACCACTGTTTGTTGCTATTGGAAGTAATTTCCCCTCACATTTTCATTCAGCTTTTCTTTCCCTTTCCTTTCTGTCCTGGTTTTGGCTGTGATAGAGTTAATTTTCTTCCTAGTAGCTGGCATAGTGCTGTATTTTGGATTTAGGATGAGAAGAATGTTGCTAACACACGGATGTTTTAGTTGTTACCAAGCAGGGCTTACACTGGTCAAGGACTTTTCAGCTTTCCATGCTCTGCCAGGGGCACAAGAAGCTGGGAGGGGGCACAGCCAGGGCAGCTGACCCCCACTGGCCAAAGGGGTATTGTCACGGATGGAGTGAAAGAGGGGCAAAAATATAGTTTATTGATATAAAACAGTGAGTTAATGAAGTTCAAATGTAAATGTGACAGTGGTTTATAAGATTCGATGGCAAGGTACACTTGGTTATTTACTGCACAGAGGACAGGGTCAGACAAAGCTGTCAGAGAGACCCTCCCGTTGAGTCATGAGGTTCAGAAAAGTTCCCCTTGCTTTCTCCTTCCTCAAAGACGAGTCAAGGTGCAGCTGGATCCAGTCCTAGTCCCAGACTTGGTCAACAGTTTATGTCGAAAGGATTATATATGCGCAATCAATCCTTTATATCACTTAGCTAAGATTTTAAAGTTAGCATGCTGTTAGCCACTTACTTATCTGTTGCGGTAAGGAGTCTCTCAACCTCAAGGAGAAACCCTGAGAGCTGTGCAGCCCATTGCCATGCAGGAGAGCTCAGAGGGTTCTTGAGCTGCTCACTATTTACAGGGGTAAGATGATTGGCTTATAGTCATATTTGCATATCAAGCACAGATATAAGTTTCTTCACTGTGCTTAGGTGGACGCATTGCACAAATAGCCCTTGGTTATTATATTATTATCTGTCTTCCCTGAATCCACTTTGAACTGGATGCATCCGCCATGACCAGACGCATCTATCATGACCACCACAGGTGGTTATCACTTGAGCAGGGTTATGGGAAGAGGTCAGGGGGTAGCACACCATCACAGGTATTCCATACCATATGATGTCATGCTCAGTATATAAAACAGAGGGAAATTGGCCAGGGGCCAGAAATTGCTGCTTGAGGATGGGCTGGGCATCAGTTGGTGGGCGGTGAGCAATTGCATTGTGCATCATATGTTTTGTATATTCTTTTATTTATTTTTCCCCCCCCCCCTTCCTTTGCTGTCCTATTTAACTGTCTTTACTTCAACCCATCAAATGGGCTTTACTTTGTCCCCCCCAGGGATGGGGGACAGTGAGTGAGTGGCTGTGTGGTGCTTGGTTGCTGGCTGGGGTTGAACCATAACACTTTCTTTACTGGGATTTTTGCAGAGAAAGTGACCTTTAGCAAGCAGTGCCAAAATAGCAGTGAGCTGGGCAGAAAGCTGTTGTTTTCTGGAGAATCTTTGGTATGCTTCTGATATGTGGACAGAGAGGGATAAACTGTGACCTATGTAAAGCAGAAGGGTACAAATAGCAATTTCTGACAGCCTCCATCACCAACATTTCATGACCTTCTTCCTAATTTCCTCCCAAATTCTAGTTAGTGCATCCAGCCAACTCTTCTCATTCCTACAGTTCACAAATTTGAATCAAGCAGACCTGTGACACTTACTCTTCACTTACATTTGGCCCCAACCCCCACCCTGAGAACCTTCAAGGAGGATATTCATCATAGGATTTTTTACACTTTTGCATAACTAATTCAGTTCAAGGCAGGATATTTTGCAGCCTATTTTACTTGTTCAGTTGCTGGGGGTCAGACTTCAGTATTTCAATGATACCTCAGTTACTGTGCTCAGTTACCCCACTGAATTTATTTTCTGCAGTCAAGAAATATGATGCAATTCTAAATCTGTCAGGGTAGCAGAACAGATCTTTAATTCAAGATTTTTCCAAGCAATGAAATATAAAAAGGCAAGTGATTTATTATTAGGTGTTCACTAAACATTAAAATATAAAGAAAACAACATTCTTGATTTTTTTATGTGTTTTACAAAATAGTTTTATCCTCACTGAAACAGAATATGTTCATGTGTTCTGCTTCACAGATAAGATCTCTTTTCTTTAACTGTGGGTCCTTCCGACAGACAGGCAGGGAAAAAAGTGAAAGGCAGAAGCTACATGGGTTGAAAGTATGAATAGCTATTTAACAACAACAGAGAACCAGGCTTGTAGGATCTCTGAATCTAATTTAACTGTCAGTTCAAAGCACACACCTTTTTTTTCTTGAGCTTTATGCTATTTGGAATTGCTTTTGCATGCTACCTTCCATGTTACACCAACAGTGTCTTTCACCTCATGTATAACCCAACTCCTACAGTTGATCTTGTTTCATGGACAGTGTCCCACAGCTTGGCTGTTTATCTGCTTAATTCATTGAGAAATTATTGCATCCCTGGCACTTATATGTCCTTTCTATAGGAAGACAGTTCTCCTTAAGGTGGTTGTCATGCAGCAGTGTGCAATATTGTAAGCAGTATACGGAAGCTGAGCCCACAAACAAGAGCCAGTGTTACTGCAAAGGCCATTTTCTTTAGTGACATAAGAAGATGGAAGGTAACTGTAGGTTGGAATGTTTCTTCACATGTGAAATCTTTCATCATTACAGCTAACCACATGTTTCTATGATGTCTTCTGACATATGTTTTTTTGTCGTGCTTCTGAAAAGTCCTGGGTTTAGCTTTTTTACTCCACATTCTCAGAGTCCCTGTGAAAAGAGTAGGAGGCCTGTTGATAATCCAGACTTTCAGACACAGAATATGGGAAGCTTTGTATGAGTTATCAGGTCACAGGATATGACACCAACAGTTATTATAGAAGTATACTTGTGAGAGTTCCAGGACTTGGGATGGGATGTTTCTCTGTTCTTCAGTAAAATGGTGAGGTGGAATAGCAAACAAAAGAAAACAAGTTCCTTGGGCAACTATAGTGATATGATTTTGTAGTACGTATGGCTTTAGAAAATTTTTGCAAGTATTGAAACTAAACTGAAAAAATGGGATAAAAGTGCTCTGTGGGTTTCATTCAGAAATACCGTATTAAATAGTCCCTTTCTTTTTCCAGGGGAAGAATTAGGAAAAAGCATTAAGAAAACTATAAAAATAAGCAGTAAATAAGGAGTTTGTTGAATCATTTTCTTTTCTGCAGACAAATTTACAATGATCTGATACAAATTCTCAAAATTAAAGAATGAAAATGAAATAGAGAATAAAGGTGATGATCAGAAACTTACCAATACAAGCAACAGCTTAGCATATTTTAACATTTTGCTTAAAATATTTGTCAACTCTGGGCTCATTAAAATGATTTCTAGGAAATCAAAATGGTCAAGCACAAAGAAACAATGAAAGAAAAAAATACCTGTTATCTATAAACTCATTAGTCAGCTAGAATTTCATTTTAAAACAGGTATTTTATAGAAGTTCAGAATCCTTACCTAAAATCCTGTAAGTCTAGTGTGATACCATTGATAAAAGTGACCTGCAAAATAGAAAAAGAAAGGAAGTAATATATTGCCATTCCTACTTTATTCATATATATGAAGTCATGCTTCAAGTTTCACACTTTAAAAAAAAAGGAAATTGCTTTAAAATGGTTTATTTTGAACTTTTTTTCTGAAGTTCACTATACAATTTAACTGAGCAACATGAAATTTTGATTTTGTGAATTTCTGTTGAGAACTTCATAGTGTTCAGAGGTGAGGACTGAGTTTTCTCAGTCTGGCGTAAACAGGCTGCAGCCATTTTATCAATGGCACTTCTCCGTCAGCTGTTACGTTTGAGTCAACAACAGACACATAACAATAAAAACACTGACTGAAGCAGTTTCATCAAAAAACATTTCCTTCCTCACAGTGTTCTCTCAACTTCTATGTCATTAAGCTCACCAATGATGAAATTTCTTCTAAGGCCGAAGATGCCAAAGAGAAAAAGGTAGATGATCATCAACACATTATGTTAAATAAAAACAATAACCTGCCCCATCATGTGCCTTACATCTAAAAAAGGAACATGTCAAAATAATTCTCAGAAGTTAAAATCAAAGAGCAAACTGTGACACATGGGAAATATAGTTAGATACCATCTTGAAAACTGCAACCCTGATTTTTGACGAAGGGAAGAGATACACCAGTAATTATCCAATTAAAACTTGAAATATTTCTCCTTATTATTTCATATATCTAGATGTATGATGCCATGTGAAATGTTGGCTTGATGATTATTATGCCAGTGAAACAAATATGACAAAGTCTCATAGTAAAATTTCTCCTTTAAGGTGGTGAAACAATTGTCATGGATATTCTAAAGAACCAAATTTCTAGACAATAGCTTAAAAAGTTGAGAGACGAGGCTAGCTCAGGGTCTGTCAGCCAAGGCAGTGCGGGTGGGCTCACTTCACATAAAAAAGTGCTTAAAACATAGCATGCAAATTGCCAAGTAATGCTGCTAAAGCATGTAACAAAACCACATTTTGGAGCTCTTGGATTTACATTTGGAAAAAAATAAAATAATTTAAGATATGGTGAGAAAGGCACTGACGTGGACAATTTCTGATAAACCAGATGACCGTCCAAGCTTGTCCAGCCTAGAGGATATGGCCATTCTCCAGTCTTTAAATTCTTTATCTGCTTGGGAATTTTAATTTCCTAAAAGATGACTACAAGTATGGCTAGCTTAGCAAAAATTGCTGTTGAATAGCATAATGCTTGCTATAAAGCACATGGAGTCCTTTAAATGCATATTCAGTGCTGCAGATGGCTTTGCTAATTTCTGTTACTGGCTCCAAGTCAGGGCCGGAGGTGTTGCTGCCTCACTGCTTTCCTATATTAAAAAGATGGTGCTTGGTTGCTCTCCTGACTGCATCTCTTTTTAAATTGTTTGTCTAAATCAGGAGCAAAGGACCTTGTGAATGAAAAAAAAAAAAATTGTGCAAAATGCACATGAAGGGTTAGACTGTCTCTGTGTGTTTCACTTAAAAGAAATGCTGTTTATGTGTTATATTTTGTTATGCTTTTCATATTTGTTTCATTGAAATGGCTTGTGGCATCTCCCAGCAGCTTCTCACACATGCATCTGAAATTTGGTGTTGTGGAGGAAGGGTACCTAATCATCATCTGGCTTCTAAACAAGGAGTTGAAGTTTTTGCAAGATGAGAGCGTAGATTGATCTTGCATTCCCTAGGAGCTGTTCATAGAGCCAGCACGATATTTTATGCTGGATGATTTCAGTACCAAAGCTTCTAAACAGAGATCACATCATCTACTACTGAAATTTATCTATTCTTTATATAAAATGAAAAAACTGCTTAGTGTGGCACACTAAAGAAATGGGGCAGGCAGTTAATGCAGACCAAGGAGGCCTGAATAAAATAGCATTGCCACTCCAGCACATGCTTGGCAATGAGAAGAAAACTGATATCCATATGAGGCTGCCTCTTCTGGAAGATAAAAATTCTATGCACAGCTTCATTTTCCAGTGACTTTCACTGTGGACTTCTACAGGAAGGATTGTTTGCTGCTGAGCAGCGCTACTGTTCCCTTTCTATGGTGTTCCAGAAAACACCGTGTTTCCAAGGAGTTCTTCAACCTTCGCAGCTACAAGTTTCCCCAGATCTTTGCACCCACCAGCTACTGGTAAGCTCAAGACAACTACTCAACTATGTGCCTTTTGGGGAAGCTGAGGTACCAAACACATCACCAGATGAACTACATCGTCTTTCACCTACAGGATCTGCTTTGCTACATTAGAGCACTGTGGTTCCTAAAACCTGTATTTTAATGAGATTTGAATCAGTTAAGAACAATGATTTGACTACTGCACATACAACAAAAAAAAAAAAAAAGAGAAAAGAAAAAAATATTTGGAACAATATCTTCAAATAGTTTAGCTAAATTTAGCTCCAGAAGGTAATGAAAAGCAGTGACCAGAGATGTTATAAACAAAAATCTCAAGCCACACAAAGCTTAAAGTTTCACCTTATAGAGTTTTACAAAATTATTCACACCAAAGGTATTTAAGCTCTGATAGAAACAAGCTTAACGTAAGAAGGATGAGGAAATTTGTTGACCTTCTAATAAGAACTGTAATCCTTGTGGATAATCTTTGATTTGAAACAAGCTGACCATTGGATCAGGCTCCAAAAAACCCACAGAGCATCAAGCATTAAAATACTACTTTTTTTCATAGAATTTTAGGTCCAGATAAAGGATATTTGTAATTATGGAGTCAAATCAGGGCTTATTAGCATACAATGTTTTATGTAAAAGTAAAAAAAAAAAGTTTTTTGTAAAACTCCCTTTAATTAAACCATTGTATTGCAAATTTCAGAGAAAACAACATTTTTCTGCATGAAGAAGAAAGTATGAAGTACCAGTCCTGAGTTCTTTGAGTAGCAATAGAAGTTTAATTGATGAGTGGTGTAAGGAACCTTATGAGAAGAGTTCAAATGATGGAATCAAAAGGGAAGGTAAGATCTTTCCCAAGAAGAGAGGGTTTTTTCTAGAAATCAGAGAATAATATAGCCTGAAAAAAGTGCAATTTTGGACAGTGGGTGACAGATAGAAATGAGAGTTAAAGAAACTTTAACCTAACTAATAAACACCACTGACTCCTTTGAAGATAACAGATAAACTAATACATTAGAATCTAATAGGTTAATCTGTCATTAAGATGCCCAAGAGGTAAACAATGTCACTTTTCACCTCATGTACACCTAGCTGATATGTTTCTGCTGTTTCAGAGCATAGCCTGGTTCTCTGAAAGCAAGTTGACCCTCTTCACTTTTCTCAACATGCCATAATGGTGTCAGACGTTATGGGTTAAGGGAGGAGTCAGACATCAGGGAGAAGAAGCCTGCAAGAAGGACAAGGCTGCAAATCTTTCCAGCTCCCACAGGATAAACCTGGTCTGATCCCACGGTTGAGCCTGTTCTGGGCCTGGGGTTGGACTGGACATACCCCCTGAGGTCCCTGCTGGCCTGAGCCTGCAATTCTGATGTTGTATGACTCATGTTTTCTTGAGGTTAAATCCCACTGCAGATTACAGTCTTCTAAAAGGTCTTCCTTTCTATTTTTAAATAAACAGATGTGGGAAGGCATGATCAGCAGCTGAGCATGCCAGTGCAGTGCACAGGGTGGGGTCCTGAATGGGGGGAACCTCTGGAGGAGCTGAGAGAGCTACCAGGAGCCTGCAGCTCATGCATTTCCATCTCCAGGCATGCTCTCATCTACATACTGGTCTGTAAAACTGTCAAGCTTCCAAATACAAGAAGCATTTTTATATGCTTCTCTGAGGGTTTTGAAAGGGAAGAGCAAAGTCCCACTATGCCCAAGCAGGGCATGTAACACAGGCCTGCTGATGGTCTACCAGGACCCCAGTGACCTCTAAGGAGTTTGCACATGCAGCAGGTTTATGGGCAAGATGTGAGGCCAAATCTGCATCAAGGTACCTGGCTCTAGCAGGGCTGCAGCCCAGCCCAGGAGGGGATCAAGCACAAGAGCATCAGCCAGTAGATGGTTGGGACCCCCTCACTGAGCCTCACCAAAGCTTCTTATAGCTTTTTCTTGGAAAGCTTGGAGGACAGCTATGAGCATTCTTATCTGTGAGGTGACATGAGCACAAAGCGTAAAACCCCTAGCAGGGTTGGTGAGGTGATGTATGTTCTGGTCCCTGATTGCTCAGATTTGCCCCAAGCTCTCTTATTCATTATCATACCGATAATGAGTAGCAGGGTAGAAACTGCTCCAGTGCCACTGGGTCACTAAATGCTTACTTTCCCACTGAATCCTTGCCCTTACACCAGGTCCTGCTGGGTCCAGGAATGCAGCAAACAGGTAACTGTGTGGATCTCAGAGGACCTAGAGATTGACAGTGGGTTTATGTAGCACGTTAAAACCTCAGATGGATATAATCCAGTGCTCACTGTCAGCACAGGGTACTGAAAACAGCCCAGTGTCTACTGTCTGAGTCAGTGATTCAGAAGGAAGCAGAAAGTTCATTCCCATCTGACAAAAGAACATTCACCCTCTTTTGGAGCCCCTTCACACACTAAAGCCTGTTTTTCATATATGCTCTAAAACTAACAACTCTATTTTACACAAAGAGATAAAGGGGACTAGTGTTTCTGGCTCATTACTGACTTTTGATTGATTCTAGACATGTCAGTAACCAATTACTTTAGGGTGAATTTCCAATTACTTTAGGGTTTTGGGTGAATTGACCCTAGACCTGTCGTTGATGGATTCAGTGATGCTTAGCTTCTCATTTAGCTCCCAATTATCTTACATCTTTTCCCCATAATATTACAATGTATCATTACTGACTTTTTATACAAACTCTCCTCTCTCTAAGGCATGTATTTTAATAATTTTCTTATCACAATATTCCAACTATTTAGTGGGATACCGTTGTTTTTCTTTTGAGATGGATGAAATCCAAAGAGTTAATTTATTACTCTAGGATATCACAAACTCTTTCTTGACAAAAATAATTTTATAAAAAGTGCTACTGTACAAATACAAACACACACGCTCATACAGAGTTTTAGCATTCTGCATGCAGTATGAGCATTTTCAAAGTGTTGTTATAGTTAGCAGCTCATTTCACTGATTTTCAGTGGGACAGACAGCTAATTCCCATAGACTTTGCGCATATGCATTTTGTGTTATTGCCAGGCCACTTTTCACACAATGCTGGCAATATGGTAGTTATTTCTTTCTGAATTGTTCCTCAAATACTGAAAACTTTCTTAAAGGTTGTGGGTTTATACAGAAACATATTCTTGTTCTTTACGATTGTAATAGAACATTAGTTTGAAAAGTACAGGTAACAAAGAAACTTCTTTTTACCAGAAAAAATACATGACTGAGCTTTGAGCTATATATTTAAATACATTCTCCAGAGTCTGGGAGTTACAGAGATAATTCTTAACAAATACTCACAACACTGTTAGACCAGAGAAAATGCATGATATAAATGTTTTCAAGGATTTTATGAACCAGTGATTTACCTAATTTTCATTACCTTCCACTTATAAAAACAGAATGTTAAACAACAAAATTTCAAGTGGAAGGGCAGTTGAAGACTGAAAAAATCAAAGTAATCAATAATCTGTTTCACAAATCTCAGAAACAGACTTCAACACACAGAACCACATTGTGAAGGTGTGTATACATCTGACTCTCACTTAAATCTGCAAAAAGGTGGCATCTTCTAAATTCTCAATTCCTTAAAGATATAAACATTTTAATGACTAAAATACTGTTGTCATTCAAAGGCTAGTAGAAATATTCCTGCTTGCAGTCATTATAGCCAAAATAAAGACTCGGTGCTCAAAGTTTACTTAAAGCTGTCTGAATTATTGTCATATACAGGTGTATTTAAAGCAACAAGGCTGAATCACCTGCCGTAATCACAGAAAAGAATAACAAAAAAAAAAAAAAAGAGATCTCTTAGGGACTCCAAATGAAGGTGCAAATCAACTGCTTCACTCCTAAGTATCTTGATAGTAAGTAGTATCTTGATAGCAAGTAGTATCTTGATAGTAATAGTTGTAGACAGCTAGGTTTTGTTTTAATTTCTTACTATTAATTTCAACTATTTGCTAAACAATTTTCTATCAGGATACACAGGAGAGTAGTAGATGATCTGCACCTACTTGTTTATTTGAATTACCTAAGAGATCCCTTATTTAGTTCCATACTAAAGGGGTAATTAAAAAAACCCCAAACACTCCAGTCTTTGTTGCACATAAATTTAAACATGTTTCCTTAGTCTAACCCATCATTAGAAGGGTTTAGTGCTAGCAGTAAGATTTATAGCACTATATGCAAGGGTTTCTTCCTATTAGTTACATGGGCATTTTAATGTAGAGATTAATTTTTAATAACTCATCTGTCTGTAACTCTTGCATTACTACAGACGCCAAACCTGACTGTCCTACAGAGAAAAGAAAGACCTGTTATTTCTTTTAATGTAGGACAGATTTTATCAGTTACCCTGTGCTTTTTGGGTTTGGTCCTTTGTCTTTAAGCATGAATGTTAGCCACCAAATTATCAGTCAAGACCACTGGCTTAGGTGCCCTAACCTTACTAGGGTCTAAAAGCAGAAATATGTGAGAAGTTAGAAACCAGACAGGAATGTAAAGACTTTTCAAGGTTGTTTTCTGTTTCTAAGCAGTACTGTATAATATAGCCTTTAACAAAGTAAAAACACTGAGATAGTAGGCCTTTGTGCTCCAAACCTAAGTTTAAATACACCACTGCCATTATCTCATAGATAAATGAGGGGTCTAAATAGAAGTTAAAAGCACAAAAGGAGAAAACAGAGAATATGGTGTGGGTGTCCTATATAATCTGCAGTATGCAATATGATCTTTTTGAATTCTTTCCTTTGCATGATTAAAATATTTTCACTACAACCTTTATTCCATTAAACAGAGTAAGTATTATGGCACATTAATGCCTTTGATCATACTATAAACCACATATCTTTTCCATAACAGACTATTGGAAATGTAATGAAAACATAATGAAGGCAAAGTTTTCACTTACCAACTGGTAGCATGTAACACAGCTAATTGGACTGTAGTGTAAAATGTTGCCAAGACAAAGAGAAACAGATAGGTTTATAGTTGTGAGAAATCTGCTTTATTTCCAGCCATGAAGCTACCTGAGGTGTGTTCCATATTTAACATTTCAAAATCAAAAGTTTCACCTTATATAGCTTACATGGAAGACTATTAGAGCTACTATTGAGAAAGTAATAAATTTAACCTTTTCTGTATGTTCCTTGAGACCTGCTGTTTAGGCATCCACATCTAATTCATACATATCAACTACAGGGCATCAAACCAGTTAGGAACCAAATAAATTCAACAAGGTTTACTTCTTCTATTCTGTTCCACTGTTTAGAAGCTGTGTGCTTCAGAAAGGATCAAAATTAGAAGTACTGAAAGAAACATTCACCCATGTCATCCTTAGTCTCACTAGGAAAAGGAAAACAGAATTCTCTGTTTGGTCTTTTGAGATGCTTGAAAAGTCAAGGTCCTAGTAAGTGTTTTTTTAAAATTATTATTCACTTCTGTGAGCATATTCTGATCTCCTGTTCCTAATCTTCAGGACTCCAAATGGTCCAATAAATACTCAAATTTTTGGGAATAGAAAGTCTTTAATGAAGTACCAGTGAAGGTGCCTTATTACTTCTGAAAAAAATCAAAGTGCAAAAACAGGTGATATAGCTTGAATGTTTTCTCAAACCTGGTATGAAAACTGTCTAAGGGCAGCCAAAACATCAACATTTAACTCTACAGAAGCAAGAAAAGTAAATGGTGAACTGTCACTGTGTCACCATGTATAGGACCCATGCTGTTTATGCTTTCTCTCCTAGACTCTTAACTCCCTCTGTTCACATGATATTCTTTCTAGAATATATACCCTGTAGTATATCACTCTAGGGACACCCTGTTAGTTACTGGTTTCTTACCAAATCACAACACAGAACAAAAAGACTCTCCTAGTTTGTCAGTGCTCCTTTTTGCTCTACATAGATTTTTTTTTTCTACAGTGTAGAAACAGAGGAACATACAAAGATCTCATATGAGATATTTTTTTTTTTCCTCTTTTAAAGGAAGGGCATCATTTTTTAAAACAAAAAAAAGAAAAATGGCTGATGGCATGAATGCAAATTTGCAGTTACAAACAAATGCCAACACAATACAAGTATATCATATAGCTGGTGCCATATATAATTCTGCATGCATGTATGTATATACATGTATAAAAACAAATTAGAAGTTTGCATATAGAGAGATTTGTGTGTATGTAACCCGAGATATAAATACTTTTATATATGTATGTATTATAGTGCTTGCATAGAGTTTCCTCTTAGAGGATCTCAGAAGCACCTTATAAACGTCATCAAATTACTGGGAACCAAGATACAAGATGATAAGGTCTCGGAGGAGACCTATCAGAGACCTTATCACCCTCTACAGCTGCCTGAAAGGAGGTTGTAGCGAGGTGGGGGTCAGTCTCTTCTCCCAAGCAACAAGTGATAGGACGAGAGGAAATGGCCTCAAGTTGTGCCAGGGGAGGTTTAGACTGAAGATTAGGAAAAATTTCTTCACTGAAGGGGTTGTCAAGCATTGGAATGGGCTTCCCAGGGAAGTGGTTGAGTCCCCATCCCTGGAGGTATTTAAAAGATGTGTAGGGGTGGTGTTTAGGGACATGATTTATATGTGGGATGGCAGTGCTAGGTTTATGGTTGGACTTGATGATCTTAAGGGTGTTTTCCAACCTAAATTATTCTATGATTCTATGAAGAATCCTCAGATGTCTTTAAAGGAAAAACCACCTTGGTTTTTTCATCCCATTCCTCATCTGCCTTTAAAAGCTTCCAGCGTCAGGATGAATGTCATAAAAGTCAAGTAGTTAGAAAATAAAACTATAGCATTCATTACAAAGAAACTATAAGAGCTACTGTTCCACAAAGCAAATTTGGGTTATAGTAGAGATATTGAGATAAAACTACAGTATAGTTTATTTGTATTTATAACTATAATAAACTTGTCGTAACCACAGTAACAAAGATCATCTTGAAATAAAACATCTCGGGCCATGATTTTATATTAGCATTTGTATAGTTACCATGGTTTTACTACAATTTGTATAATCCAAATATAATTTTATGAAGGGGAAAAAATAAGGGCATTGTGAACAATACCTGAAAACAGGAACATTAGTTTTACTGTTGAAAGAACAGTAGTGGCATTTAGTGGCTCCAACTATTGAATGATAAATGCTGTTAAAATTATTTTGAAGATTCTATATACAGAACCTTTAAGAACATTTATTTTTACCTTCCTTGAAATTGCAATTAAATGCAACAATTTCATTAAAACTATTTGGGTTTTACCAAAGCAAAGAAATTCCTCAACACCCTTATCTAGCACAATTCCTTTTCATTAAAATATACTAAGTAGACTATTAACTAAATTGACATATTCTAGGCACTTGACAGTGCTGTATTTGTCTTTGGATTTTATACAGGTATCTAGCACCTATTTCACATTTGCAGGATAAATTCCTAAGGAGGTAAAAGGTTTATTGTCTTGGTAGATGCCATTGTACTCTCAAATGCTCCTAAATTAGGCCTGTGGACAAGAGCTACATTGAGTTTTCAACACTCTCGTTTCTTCCTAAGCAACACCTTTTGTCTGATTTAGTCTTTCAACCTTCTAAAAAACCTGCAGAGAAAATTTTTTTCCTACAGAGGTGAAGTACCCCAAGATTTTTCATTCCCCAGGGTGAGGGGTCCATAACTACCTTTGCCTACTTGTGCAGTGAGTCAGAGCAAAAGATTCCCTGGGCTAAAATTTGAACTTGACATCATTACGTTTTTCAGCCCAATTTTATAAAAGCCACCCAAAATTCCACCTTAAGCCTCTCAAATGAATACCTTGAGAATCACCTTTAGGACTTCGGCTACATAGTAATCTTTCATTCCTTAAACACAATCTGCTTTCCTTGTACCAGCAAAAGACATATTTTCACCAGCTACCTTTTTTCCCCTTTTCTTCAGTGGAAGAGTCTTTCAGATATAATGCATTACATAAGAGCACAGCTGGATGTCTATAAAAAGAGAGGAAGGCTTCCCACTGACTACAGCATAAAAGCTAAGGTCTCCTGAGTGTTCCAACAAGAGGCTTAAAATATCACCTGTAAATAGAAAAAAAATCTGTAATTTTTTGTACAAATTCAGCACATGTATAACCATAAAAAAAAGTTAAAAATTGTGGGAAAAGATGGGATTTTTCAATGCAATCCATTTAACTCTTTTCTCAAAAGTGTCAAGTGTCTATTGACTCCACTTGCAAAAGGTCTATGAAGTGTTTTAGAAAAAAATGAATGAAAATGTGTCTGACAGTGGAAGCCCTTTGCAGCCCAATCCCTATTTTCTCTTTCAGGTGAAACTTCCAAAACAAGTTGGCTAATTAATGTGTACATAAAAGATGCATTCATGCCTTTGCAGGCAATTTTGTGAAATTATTTTTCTTGCATATTTATGAAAGCACAAGTTATAAAGTAACTGGCTGTGGTGTCAAAAATGCGAGTGTGTTATAATCAAATGAAATTAAGAGACTGAAGTCAGGCTAGTAGAAAATACTTGTCAATATTGGGTATTTCAGGTATTATGGAAAATAGTACATAAAATAAAGATCAAGTCTGGTCCAAAGTGAAAATTTCTCTGCAAAGAAAGACTTGAGTGCTTCTAACTGCCAAAATTTAATGAGAAGGAGGATGTTGCCTAATGTAGCTGTAGAAAATGAAAAGGTCTTGCCACCCAGAGTACAGACATTAATATCAGAACAGTCAATTACTTCTGAGCAGCTGAGCAAAGTCTGCTAACTTCTGCTAACTCGAACAATGTCACAATCCTATTTTGTTACTTCTGAGAACTCAACAAAGAAATTTTAACTGCCAGATTTACTTTTGTTCAGCCACACAGGTAGGAAAGACCTAGACGATGAAAAACCCATGAAAACCCCTAGCTTTTAAGCACTGCATTGTGTAAGAAGAAGAAGCTTTAAAACATTTGAGAAGGAAGTGGGAGGAAAGAAAGGAGGACTTTGGAAACCATCTTTCAAAGTTTAATTTAAAAGAGCATTTTGAGATTCAAACAATTCCTTGCAGCCAGCAAGTCTTGTAAACAGCAACACTGTAATATATGTACATCAGGAAGAAAAGGTTAAACTAATTACAAATGAAAAGTAAATTACTTCATAATATTCATCACCAAAGTAAAAGATTAAAGAGCGCAAACTATGTATTTAGGGTATGAGGAAATTATCTATTACCGTGTTTCTTGAGCTAAAAGATGGAAGACGACAGGGTAAAGATGACTTTCTACCATTTCTGTGCACTCCCACTCTTCTCTTGAACCTTCAAATTATAAGACAACTCCAGTTTAAGATCTGTCTTCTCCAGTGGCACTCTAAATGCAGGCAGAAGGCAAGAATATGAGGAGTTAGTCTTTGTTTTCTCCAGAAAAAGCCTTCACTGGACATTGAATGAGGTACAAGAAAAATTCATGGCACTAGGTTCCCAAGAAGAAATCTGTTCTGAATCTAGCAGAGATTGCAGTATTTCATGGTTTTTTTATTGTGGGACAGTGGGGACCCAACCACTTCCCTTTCAAATAGCCTAAATAAGAATGTTTTACTAGAAATAAACCACTGGAAAGCAAAATATGTCTGACTTCTGTGAATATCCTATCCTTCCTCTTAGGTAATTAAAGAAACCACATTGTTAGTGGTGGGAAGTGAGAGAGGTGGAGAGGTTATAATAGTTGCTAGAAAGGCATAAAGCAAGCAAAGTCAAAAGGGGTGGGGAGGGGGATGGGATCAGGTGTGTGGAACCAGGAAAACAAGGTTTATTAATAAGTTCCTTCTGGAATCATCAAAGAAACTGAGTAAAATGGGTAATTTTTTGATGCTTTTTAAAACAGTTGTAGGGCTTCCAGCAATATTTGTTTGTTGTTCTATTCCAAGAGAGGAATTTTGGGTGAAAGTTATTGCAAGTATATCTTTAATTAAAGACTCATTTATATACAAAGATGCGCAAGGCTATGGCCTTCTTATCCTAGGCTAGAACACCTACAAATAAAGCTTGTCAGAGAGGTCTGATTAGGAACCCCTCAGCAGGAATACCTTTGTATTTATCCAAGCCTTGAACTGCAGAGTGACCCTTCAATACCTAAACATCCACTGACTTAACACTGTATCAGACCCATGATTTTAACCTGACAGGGCCCCTTTAGCTGGCTTATCACTAATTTAAATCAGTCATTAATCTATCGCATTGTCTACGTAGCACATTTTCCAGCACTTTGTTTGATTTTGCCACGCTGCTATTTCTTTACATAAATCATTTTTATTTGAACACTCGTTTTCAGCACAGCCAAAAAAAAAAAATTCACTAAGAGAAAATCATGCTGAAACTGCAGCAAATGGGTGACGTCTCAGGTATTTATTATCTTTGGTCAGCCCTTTGACACCCACTGCCAGTGAAGCAGCAAAGCAGTTGCAGTGTCTTGGGTAATTAGTTCATACTAGTGAATCAAAGCTACGTATTTCTACTCCCAGAATCTACAAAAGAAGGATGTGTGAGGGGGAGAGTGTCTGTGTGTGTGTGTGTCTATGCATGTATTGGGGAATATGTGCTTGTGTGTGCATGAGAGAGAGGGGAAGAAAACCTGGCAACCCCAACCCTGCACGTATTATCATGTGATCTGCCTCATTTCTCTCTATCCATCTTGCCTTATTGGAAGCTCCTTAATTGATGAATGAGGACTTTATCAAGCCTGGCAGGAGTCGTTATGTCTGTGATTTTCCTTGAAATGTATCTGTCATGCAGCTCAAAATTAAATCGCCAGTTTTGGGCCTAACTGGAGACAGGGCAGTGACTCAAAGCACTCAGAAGGGAATGAATGATTAATGCAGTTTATAGACAGAATAGCACTTTCTCTGTCTCATGTGCTTTTTGTATGTAATCTCCAGTGGTTCAACTTTGGATGAATCTAATGAAAAAGGACTGAATGTTTTCCACCTTCTCTTCAGAGCATGCTGTACAATTTATCCACTGACAAAATGTGCTAATGAAATGTCACCTTGGACAGCTTGCTAAAGGATTGATGGGCTGAAAGTTTTGCACTTTATTTAACTTTTGCAGGAAAAATGAATAAGTCCTCCAATCTCTGTATGATATAGAGATCCATTATGGTTTCCCACTCAGGAAGGAGTAGCTGCACTGGGATGGAAAAGGAGGCTATGGCAAAGAGGTGAGAATAACGTAAAATAAATAATTACATAAAAAGCTGGGGTGTACGGCTTCATTGCACTCACAGACATAAATTATAGTTGAGCTGCATCGCTTTTTAAAACTTCTTCCTTCAGTATTACCTCTGCCCTTTATGAAATAACATCAGTCTTACAAATCTAGTAATTCTATTTACCTGATTGAAATATCATTTGAAAAATCCAAACAGTGATTCCAGCCTTCTCTCCATATACCAGCCTTTTACATCTCTTCACCCTGGAGTTATATCCAATGCTTCCAAACTTCCTTAAGGTCAACGAACAATATTCATTTTATTATGTCATTCTAGTATGCGGCATATTCTGACTTTTCCTAAGAATAAAAAAAAAACAAAACCAAAACAAACCCCAACAACCAGAACACTACCTGAGTGCTCAATGTTCACCATTGTTATCTAGGGAGTCCCTTTATATTTTTTGCCTTATACCCTTTTCACTTCCTGTTTTTTTAGAAGCATGTATAACTTGCCTAGCCAGAGAAAAGATTTGGCACCAGGTGTACAACCAGTGTAATGCAATAAGGGAACTGCTACCTTCCCTATCCAGACATACAAATATTCTTCCACTTAGGTCTTTCTTCCTGTTATATAGTAAACTCTTTGGGTCAAGACTCAGATCCTTTCATTAGCAATGTAACAAATGTACTTTATACCGCTAAAAAAGTACTAATGTTGCAACTTTATATTCATTACAATTTATAGATATTTGTACCATAGGTCTTTTCCCAATACACAAGCATTCACATACTCTTCAAAATTTTCATCTTTCCAGGGGAAAATAGGACCAGCTTACAAGGCTGGTATCTGCTGGTTGTAAATTTGTTGTCTCCCTCCTGAAGCCGATTGCTATTCATCCAGGATGCATGTGTCTTGTTCTCAGGATTATGCAAGCTGCCATATGCCCACCTCACTGTGACCCAACTCCAGAAGACATAAATTGCATCTAGCAATTTTTTCCACGCAGAAATGCTGCAGAGGAGCATGCAAATAGGATTCTACCCTCAAACCATTCTTCAGTCCAGCATTAACATTAGGGGTTTTCCTCATCACCCAAATTGAGAGACATCCTTGCTCCTACTCCAAGCAGCAGTGACCTTCAGCAGCATTTCTTTTAACCTCTCTTTCTCCCAAGGACTACATCTTTTAGACACAGGAAAAAAGGAAAAAATCCAAGGACAAGACAAAGAGTTCTGGAAACGTCTTTATTTTCTCTATCCCCCTGTTTAGCCATTTGCAGTCAGTTTCCTGCCTCACAGTAATGTGATGCAGCTTTAAGACTGTCAGATGCCCAAAAAACACACTGACAAAGGAATGTCCCTTACATCCACTACAGCTGATAACCCTGTGCAAAGGAGGCTTCCTTAACTGGACAGTTAAGGAAAGAAATCTGTTTCCCGTAAGATTTTTTGGTTTTGCTAGCACCGGTGAAATTGTACTAAATACATGGCTCTTTTCATAGAGATACCACATCCTATAAACACCACCTGAGAGGTAAAAAATTGAACTTCACCTCAATTAGAAATAAGGCTTAAACAGCAGGAGGGACCATGAAAAAAAATGCCCCCCCGGCCCCCAGTGATTGCTCTGTGTTGGTCCATGCTCCTGCTGTTCCTGGGCCACTTCAACACCCACCTCTCCTACTCCCCAAACCTTTTTCTGGGTTGTTTATGCATTGTCATTCAGATTCACAGTAAAAGCCACTGAACACAGGGGGATCTTCCATACAAGAAACACTCTCTTTACTTGTATTGTCTGTAAAAACCAGTTTTTAAAAAAGGAACTAATTTAAACACTGAAATATGTGCTAACCACACAGTCTACATGTGTTCTCTCTCATTAGTCCTTCACTAGTCACTTAAGGTTTATTCTTAACGAGGGAATAGGATGCAAGCATGAAACTTTTCACTGAGCAAACTATTTTATTGCCTTGCTTCCCCTTGTTTTCCTTACACCATGCAAGCATATTTCCAGGCACTCCAGAGCTTAATTTTTTAATTTATAATTGCATAAAAATACCTTTATCATTAAAAATATATCCATATACTCAGTAAAGGGCTTTGAAGGAAAGGTAATATATTGCTTCCTGTAGCATGGCAGCTGCTTATTTCCCTAATCATACTGTATTTGTTAGTACAGTGAGTTTCCTAGCTGTCCATTTCTTGCTTCCTTTGGTTGCTTCTCTGATTATAGGCTCCCTGGGACAGACACTAACTATACTTCTGATGTGCACATGTCAAGAACAAGTGGAATCATGACCTGGTTCTCTTGGCACTATCAAAATAAAAAAATATAATAATTAGAGTAATAAGAATTAGTTCAGGATTTCCAATTGCAATTACTAACAGTTGGTTTGGAAATGAGATGCCATTTGCCTTCGATTTGCAGATTATCTGCCATAATCAGCTTTCCCACACCATTAACTGTATGGGCAGCAATATCACCTGGCAGGATTTCCTTTGATGTTTTATGATGTATATGTGTGTCAAAAGCAAACTAAACCTCTGACGTGCTACCTATTCTGCATAGGCATGTTATACACATTTGCCTCTGTTTATCTGCACATGCACAACATGATGTCCTTGAATACAGGGGGACAAAGATCATGTCTCATGCAGGTCCATGGATGCAAAAGGGCTGAAAACAATTTGATTCATTGAACATATGCTGCTATTGCCAATTGCTTTCAAATAACAGAAAAAAAGAAAATCTGTGCTGAACTGCTCAGCGGGCTACCTGAAAGACAAAGGCGAGGATAAGAATAGCTCATCTCGTTCTGCTATACCCATGATACTGCAAAGCTTTTAGATGATAGTGTTATCTTACATATTACTAATGTATAAAGTCTTGGAATATTCATACACAACTGGGTGAGTTAAGGACTAAATTAAAGAAGAGCATCACCTCTGAAGGGTCTTGCATGACAAGTTAAATATAATCTTCAATTTTATTTTACAGCAATTTTTACAGCATTGTTTCTCTGATGTGCATTGTGTTTAAAAAAAGGATCAGAAGTCAAAAAATGTCAAGAAATATTCCCCAACAGCTTCTTATGTAACTCATGCAGCTATGCAGTCTCCATTCTACCATACATTGAAGGAAAATTTTAATAAATAATTCTGTAACTATAGACTATATCCAATGCAAACACACAGAGCCAGGATTACGGTTGCCCCAAGTACAGCTTCAGTGTTATTGAAGTAAATCACATTATACTAAACACTAAGACAGACATTAGCAATATCAAAAGGAATTTGGAATTCACATATTTTGAGCACTGCTTGCAAATTACAAGCCTTAGGAAACAGTATGTGTCATATCAGCCTTGGGTTCAGTCCTACAATCCCTACTTGTTCCTTTGCTGCCAGAGAAAGCTGTTGTGTGGCATGCTCTGCTTCAGCACACCCTCATGCATTGTGAAGCTCCTACAGAAACTTAATGGAAACATTAGTCGTTCTCCCCTAGGAAAGAAAAGAAGCCATAGAGAAACAAAAGCTCTCTCAGTCAAGGGCTGAATCCTTCTCTGAACATGACACTTCTGATTTACATGGGGTAAAAACTCTTTTGATATCACATTAATTTAGCCAACTGGAGTCAACCAGCTGCTTATTAACAGTGCTGTCAATATATAAGAAAGTCTCCATTACCTCTCATGAAGATATTTAATGGAAGAAAAGTGAACAAACAGCAAGTGTTGCTATGGGCAACTCTTTAGCAGGATACTTTGTTACCTCTGCAGAGAGAACTATTCTATATAGGGCTACAATGAGGATGAGGGGACTGGAGCATCTCTCCTATGAGGAATGGCTGAGGGAGCTGGACTTCCTTAGCCTGAAGAAAAGACTGAGAGGGGATCTCATAAATACTTACAAATATCTTAAGGGTGGATGGCAGAAGGACGCAGCCAGACTCTTCTCAGTGGTGCCCAGTGACAGGGCAAGGGGCAATGGCATAAACTGAAGGATTAGAGGTTTCAATTGAATATGAGGAAGAACTTCTTTACCTTGAGGGTGACAGAGCACTGGAACACGCTGCCCAGGGGGGTTGTGGGGTCTCCTTCTTTGGAGATATTCAAAACCCTCCTGGACAATGTCCTGTGCAACCTGCTCTGGGTTACCCTGCTTTAGCAGGAGGGTTGGACTAGATGATCTCCCGTGGTCCCTTCCAACCCTTGCCATTCTCTGATTCTGTGATTTCCAAGCCAATCATCCTACAACATAACATAGCAAACTCTATATTCAATATCGATGGAAGAATAATAAGTTTAAGATGACAAACACCCCTGTATATTAAAATTTTAGAACTAAAATTGATGGTACAACCTCGATTGATTCACACCAGTAGACATACACCTTTCAATTTCAGCTGGACACACACAGTTTCCAGTTTGAAGATTACATCCTTTTTTGGCTTTTTTGAAGACTCTTTTACTTCACTGAGAATTTGGTGCTCATTCATGTAAACGTCGGTTCAGTATTCATTTTCTCCTTGATTTTTTTGTTCATGCTTTACTTAGGGTGCAGTACTAAAACACTATCCTATTACCTAATATTACATACATACAATAATGAGATTTCTGTTACTGCATGTAAGCATCCCCTATTTATGATTTATTCTTGTAAGAGGAGAATCTCTAAAATTTAGTGTTGAATTCTAGCAAGATAAGAGTCAAAGTACCCATAAACTCTGAATGTCCAACTCAAAACATGTATAACTTGGGGTTTTTTAGAGAATTCAATAACAATAGCACTTAACATATTTTAAAGATAGCTTGTGTTGGTTTCCATTTTAGCTGCAAGCACTCAGCACTTCTGCAAATCAGATTTCAGGACTCCAGCCAGGCATTCAAAAAAACAAGGCACACCAAATCAGTTCGGTTTAATTTTGTGATAGGGATGGAATTAAATTTCTCAGTGAAGGTTTCAGTTCCCTTGACTATTGCTTATCTCCCTACTGCCTCTTTCCTCATTCAGCTTCCTGCTCTGCAATAACTGCAGAAGTCTCCTTCACTATTGCAGAGTCAAGATGTGGACATCAGAAATCTGAAAATGTGTATTTGTGGTGCACATTAACCAGGAAGATCTTAACCTGACCAAGGGTAAAGATTTTACTCCTTGCAGAGATGATGGCTCCAGAGAGCCAGCAGCAGTGTCTCCACTTGCAGACCTCTGGTGGGAATCCTGGATACAATGGAAATGTCTCCTTACTTTAAAACTGACATTTGGGTGGGCTTTCAAGGGGAAAGCAAAAAAAAAAATAAATCAATAAATATAATTTCAGCCTGAACATTTACTCAGTGGACTACACAGACTTATAATGGGAATTATCAAGAAATTCAGTACTAAAGTGCTAGCTACATCTTCACACTGAAGGACCAATTTCTCTATAACAGCAAATAAATTACTGAAACAGAAGATACTGAAATTTCCCATGAGTACACATATGCATTAAAAAATGCAGATACAGAACCAGCTACGAAGTCTGTGAATTAATTCCTGCCTGCTTCTTACTCTCTCACTGACATTTTTTCAGATAGTATCACAGCCCTTCAAATTTGGTAAGAAGAAATCTGTCTTCACTGTTATAACTCAAAGGCAATGCAAATGAAGGCTTGAGTATAGGTGCTAAATTAGCAAGGTTTGTGATAATTACTTCATTTCAGTCTGTTCATGCTAAGTATTCTAATACCTAATACATATATTATCAAGCACACTCAACGCAGCTCACCTTGGTGAATATTAATAGCATTATTAAAACACAATTACAAAACACCATGCATAGTTGGTAATAGCTACTAACATCTTGTTTTATGGAATTTGTTCAAGGTCTTGAAATCATTTAGTAGGCAAGTTATCAATTTCAAGAGTCAAACACTGTTGAGACTTACACATGCACTAGAGCTGATGAAAATTTTCCTCTCTGATATTTTTCTGTGGATGAAAATTATTTTATTATACTTTCAAGTGTTGAGATTTTTTTTTAAAATAACAATTATTTGTCATTGAGAAGGGCATTCTTCCAGTACTTGCACACCAAAAACGTGCAATATAAACCTCTTCAGACAATATCTTTAGGTTGCCAGAGACAGACAAAGAGTGTAAGTTTTCCTATTTTTTATGTTAGACAGTAACTTACAAAGAAAAACAGAAGAAAACTTCATTACTGAATTGGGACCAGTATCTCGCTCCCCACTCATGCCACCTCATTCACTGATGCAATTAACCAGGACAGAATCAACTATAAATGATGTGTTTATGATTCATGTTAATAGCACTTCTAAACAAATTGATCATGAGTGTCTGATGCATTTACTGAAATCCAGATCCTGAGTATATTACTCCAATTTTAAACCTTTACACTAGCAATCTCTTCTAAAGTGAAAAATCTGCCTTCATGGAATTTGTAAAAGCATGAACAAAGATTAACTTTGCAAAAGAGTAAATACATGATTGTCACCAAGATTGTCGGAAAAAAACCCCTCTAAGGTAAAAACTGGAATGATTAGGTTTGTATAGTAGCTATTACTAGGAAAAGTGATTCTTATTTTTGCACAATGCTCAATTTTTCAGAAAAAGACAGTGAAATATATTCTGGGGTGAAAAAACTGTGAACATGGTAGTAGACAGTAACCTAAGCAAGTTCTAGGAGGTAAGGATTTCACTGTATGTAGAAAGGTCTTTACAGTAGTATCTAACCTTACTCAAAGGATTCCCTTGAAGTGCTCTGTATAAACTATGGGAAGAAAAAGAAGACTAAGCAGAAGTCTGTAGTTTGTTTAAACGTTGGTTACATTTAACCTGGTGTCAGAAAAGAGATAGCAGGAATCTTAAATCAGCATGTATAACTGTGGAAATATAATTGCCCAAACACTGCTTTAACAGATAATTTAATATTTGAAATCATAAGAGGAAAATTTGTCATTTAAGTGACCAGAATTGCATAAAGAAAAGGGCACTATAAAATGGAAAGGGTGACAGAACAGTCTTAGCAACAGAGGTATCAGCTACACAGAGCTACTACTCTCGGAACTCTCAGAACAGCAGAGGAAAATGCATTTCAAATACTAGCAGAGGGAGACAGGCAACCTCTGGGTAAAAACACCACACCAACACAATCTAAAAATGTTACACCATACTCTCACAGGAATGCAGGCTTATGACAAGATTTAGTCTTTGTGGTGAGTCTTCCAGGGAGATGTACAAGTAGAAGGAATGCCCAGCATCAATGCCCCCAGCTCCAAAATTTTATAAGTTCCTGTATCAGCTCGTATATTTCATGAAATTAACAAGCTTTAGCTTAAATTCCACTGGATTTTCATCCTGTTTATTTCTGTATTCTTCTCAAGTCTCTAATAAAATTTCAATAGATAATTTAGGAAATAAACAGTTTTGGAACATGAACTGTTGGCCATTATTAAAGGGGGGAAAAAAGGCTAATGTTTTGCAAGACCTCTAGTAAGAATTGGGATGAGTTACTGGGATGTTGTTTGAAAGGTTCACAAGCTGTATGTGCATGGTACAGGAGAGTGCCTTCTGTAGAAGAAGCCGTGAGGATGGTACCATTTTCACCGGGGAGCAAAAGAATTATAAGCATGCACAGAAGTGACAGAGAAGTCTGCGGAGTGAGAAGATGGGAATCATAAATATGTGGAAGAAATATTATCAGTACAACCCAGCTAGTAGTGTCAGTAAGACTAGACTATAGTTGCTTGTTTTAGGATAGAAGTAGGAAAACTTTAGAAAGCTTCAATATTTTTCAGTACAGATCAAGCACCTAAACTTAGTTTGGAAGTCTGGGTCTTAGCTCTCCAGAGACTCAATTCTGCCATTCCTACTTTCAGTACAGAAAAACATGACAAACAACCTCTTTTCATGTCATCTTCATCCTTTCTTTCATGCTAGGAGCCAAGAGACTAAAATGCAAACGAGGGGTGTTTGATGTACTCCCTTGGGCTGTTTCAAGCCACTTCCTGCAAATAGCTTCCACAAAACAGCTATAATTCCTGTTTTCAGTTATATATCAGAGACCAAGGAACAAAACCTCAGCCATCCTAGCTCTGATTTTTCTGAGAGTCTTCTCCCTTACTACAGTGAAAGTTGGACTCTACCAAGGCCACCAGGAAGAACATAATGAAATTTAGTGTGTGGACAGCTGAAAACAAAGTTCTGTCTACCTTTTTATTCCTTTGCTGACTTTTCTCTCTGTTCATATTACTAATTTTTTTTTTTTTAATGCATTTCACAGTCTCTTAGAGTTTTGTGTTCTGCAGTCACTGAGCCATATAATTTACACTTGTTTTGGCACTAGCTTGGGTGACCTTTTCAAGTTACCATGTGAAAGAATTCAGCTTCAGCAAAGATGCACTCTTTCCAATTAAAAATCCTAAAAGGAATGTTAATTAAATGCTAAGGTAAGAAGTTTGTTATTTTGCAATTGAGGTAATGGTCAATTGTTTGTACAAATGAGATTTTTATATTTTGAAGTGACTGCTGAGAAAAGCAGATGTTCTAAAGAACATCCATTCAAATGAAAGTAAAGTATGGGTTTTCATGAAAGCCAGGAGAAATTTGGCACTGCCTTTAATGTGAGAAGCAGCAAATTCTTTATCTTCAATAAATTCAGAGTTCCCTGAGGGACAAATATTTTATGGGAGCAATACCTCAAAAACAGGGAGGTGTAGTTTTTTATTTGTTGTGTTCCTTGTATAGTTTTGAGAAGGGGGGGCAGGGAGAGAATCAAATTTCAAAGCACAGATTCTGCAGAGCAGTTTTACCCCCTACTTTCAGATGTCCTAAAACACAAATAAATCATAAGCCTGAGTGAAAATGCAGTTATAGCAGAATACAGTATGCAGACATTTCTACATACATATATAAACCAGATGTAACTTCCTGTTTGCATTTTGCAATTTCCTACAGCAAAATGTAACCTGTGCAAAGATGGCACATTTTTTCACAACCACTGGAAAGGTTTCTGCAAATTCATTTGGAGGGCAGAAACTACATAACCACACGACCTTGTATTTCCTGTCATTTAGATCACATATAGAAAAGACAACCACACAAACAAAACCAAACACAGAAGATATGAACAAGAACCAAGTATTACAAGTTACACTGGGTACGCCGGGGCACAGAAAAATAAGGCTCTAAGTATCCTCCTAGTTCTAGCTTAAAAATAAGGTAAAATAGCAGCAAAAATCACTAAGATTCCTACTGAAAGCTGAAATACTGGGAAGGGCAGAGAAGAGAAAGGAATCATGGGCCATTCTTTCAAATACCACTCTAGAAAAAGGTGACCATAGTATTTGGTGCCCAGTTTTAATTCAATATCCAGAAACACACCCTTTTTTTGATGTTATTCAAGATACCAGATAAGCTGTGCTATTCTGGACATAACGATTTTGAAAGTCTGAATAAAAGAGTTCCTGGCTTTACTTTGTTTTTCTATGTCAGTTACTGAGGATCCATTGAGTATACTCTTGGGATTTAGGCTGGGATCTGATGGGTACCAGCTGTGTTAATCTGCTATATCTAGTCACATACTTCTGCTATTTTGCTCTTTTTCTCAGAACCGTTCTCTTTGTTTCCAGCTTCAGATTTTTACTTGACTAATGTAAATTGCTATGTACATACATTAAAGGGCTTTGGAAGCTTTAATTTGCACATTTTCCTCCGTGCTTTGTTCAATCTTTTGATTCCTCTATTTTCTCTGTGCACACTTTCTCTCTGAGCTTCACATAGTCTGTTTTGCAGACATTGTGTATTGCCGGTCTCCTGGAGCAATGCTCAGGTCCCTGCGGTGCATGGCGGCTCTTCTGCTATAGCCTCCACTTTCTCTCTCTCTAAACACTGCAAGACACAGAAAAAAACCCCACTTTGTGAAAATAAAACCTGTGGTGAGCTCAGACATAACTCTACCATCTGGGACAAGCTATCTGCTTACATGCTAGAAGGCAAGGGAGTTCCCTGATCTCAAAGGGAAGGAGAGAAAACCAAAGCTGACTACCTCTGAGCAGTAAAAAGGTGAGTAAAGAGTATGTTCTGGAGGAGTGCTTTAGAAGAAGTCAGTTTTGGTTAAAGGACCTTGGGGTTCACAATTTTCTCCCTACAGTACTTTAGGGCTTCTTCTGGCATATGAAAAGTCAATGGGAGCCCTTTTATTTATTTCAGTGGATATAAATGCTATATATAAACCCTTAAGATATAGAAAGTCACTTAAAGGGACCTTCAAAAAATGAAACCACATATTTGTAGGTACTTTTGGAGAGAAGGCATTTGCCATTTTAAACAAGGGTCCATAAAAGATAAGTTTTCACTCTTTAATTTTTCCCTTCCACAGCAAGACAAAGCAAGTGTCACTTATTTTAATAAAAAATATTTTTTCTGACATCATCCCTCATGACATCATGCTGAGAGATGTACATAATTTCTGCTTAGGCACCTTACAGGTGATCTAAGCAGTTTAACACTCCATGTCAGAGGCTAGTGAAGACAAAAAAGTCTCCCTCTATTTTTTTTCCTGGTTGGGCAACTAAAAAGAAGAACAATGTTTAAAAAATAAACAATTGCTTAAATTTTAAAGATGACATTTTTCTTTTTAATGTTGAATCACTGTTACAGAATGTTGAAACTGGTTTACCATCTGTGATGAACCTGCTAGTGGCATCAACATCATCTCTCACCAACATGGCCTTCACAAATTGGCAGAGTATAAATGACAATTTTGATTATCACACTTAAGCACTTCAGTTTATTCTACAGAATGAAATTTCTTTGCATACTCCTTCTTGCCCTGAAAACTGCTGCTGTTTAACCAAGAGTGGTGGTGATGATGACTTCCTTGTGCAAAACAGATTAGATCAATCCTATCCTAAGAAGGTAAGCTAAAAGGCATCACTTGCTATGTACTTGTCAGCTGACACAAGGCCCGGTGTTTGTAACATGACAAAACAGACACTGAATTGAATTTAAACACTAATGAAAATGACTGTAAAAACAACAACAAAGGAATCCAAATACTTTGCATACTATTTACATTTATATAAATATACCTCTGCTGTGGAGAGTAGGATCTAGCTCTACCACAGGTAGATCACAAACAGCTTCACAAAGGATGTGAAAATGCATGAAAAGTTATACGTATTGAAACTGATACAGTGGAAAGTGAAAAGACTTGCTCAGCCCCTTCTAATTAGCCAGTGGCAGAAATAAAAAATGTTTGAGTTTCAGACTGCTGCTGTGTTAAAGAACAAGAGCTCATCCTCCTACTACTTTTTTCAATATGGCAGAATTTCCTGGCAAACTGTGTCAATCACCTCAATCAAGCACTGCTCTGCAAACTAAAATTAGGAACCTAGATTCAAAATGTCTTTTCTCTTACAACAGTAGGATGTATCCCGCTGCAAAAACTTGCTCAGCTGACAAAGTCATCAGGTGAGAGTCCCCCTCTGCTAAAGCAGCAATGTGACTCTGCAGGTTAGAGCAACAAGCTGAGCCCTAGGGAGGTCAGACCCAGTTCCCAGTTTTGCCCCAGGCTGCTTTGTCAGATGGGACAAGCTACAAAGCTTCACTTTAGCCTCTACCTGTGAAATGGAAATAAAAGCAGTCTCTTGCTTCAAAAAGGTGTTGTGAAGACAAATCTGTTGAATGCTACAAGGCTTACAGATCCTACGGCAATGAAGAATACAGAAATAGATGTTAGTGTGTGCACATGCGTTCACACCTGCTCTACACAATTCTGGCAACAGCTTTGTAATAATAAAGACTACCTTTCTTATTGGCCAAGCTGTTCCCCAGGAATAAACTGCTCCCTGTCATTTTTAAAACAGCTTGCAGAAGTACTCCAAGTACCAGAGTTTGAATGACACCACGTTCATAAGACCGTGTTGCAAACCACTGGTAATGTTTTTAAATAAAGTGAAGGAGTAAGAAGACGAAGATTTGCTCTGCTCATATGCGTGAGCATTGTATGAGCATTTTCTATGCTCATATCTCTACAGAGGGACTTGGACAGGCTGGATCAATGGGCTGAGGTCAATTGTATGAGGTTCAACAAGGCCAAATGCCAGGTCCTGCACTTGGGTCACAACAACCCCATGCAATGCTACAGGCTTGGGCAAAAGTGGCTGGAGAACTGCATGGTGGAAAAGGAACTTGAGGTGCTGGTTGACAGACAGCTAAACGTGAGCCAGCAGTGTGCCCAGATGGCCAAGAAGGCCAATGGCATCCTGGCTTGTATGAGGAATAGTGTGGCCAGCTGGACCAGGGAAGCGATCATGCCCCTGTACTGGGCACTGGTGAGGCTGCACCTCAAGTACTATGTTCAGTTTTGTGCCCCTCACTACAAAAAAGACATTTTGTTGCTGGAGTGTGTCCAGAGAAGTGCAATGAAGCTGGTGAAGAGTCTGGAAAACAATTTTATGACGAGCAGCTGAGGGAACTGGGGTTGTTCAGTCTGGAGAGGAGGAGGCTGAGGGGAGACCTTATCACCCTCTACAACTACCTGAAAGGATATTGTAGCAAGGTGGGGGTTAGTCTCTTCTCCCAAGCAACAAGTGACAGGACAAGAGGAACTGGCCTCAAGATGCACCAGGGGAGGTTTCAGTTGGATATTAGGAAAAATTTCTTTACTGGAAGAGTGGTCAAACATTGGAACAGGGTGATCAGAGAGGTTGTTCCCTGGGGATGTTAAAAAATGTGTAAATGAGGCACTTCGGGACATGGTTTAGTAGGCATGGTGGTGTTGGGTTGATGGTTGGACTTGATGGTCTCAGAAGTCTTTTCCAACCTTAATGATTCTAGGATTCTATGTGTATGTATTTGTGTGTATGCGAGAGAGAGAGGCTGAAGGAGAAAGAACATATTTCTCCATATCCCTTCTAGACACAAGTGAAAAAGAAATCTTTAAGCAAACGAGAATATCTTCAAAACCATCACAGCAGAAGAAGTGAGGAAATGCATCCCCATTGTATGTTATTCCCTTTGCAGCCTGTGGCCTTCTCTAGAAGAGAAGATCTTTCTTATGACCTTTACATGATTTTTCTAGTTCATGTTAGTATTCTTTTTAATTCATTAAGACAAGAAAATGAAGATTTTTTTAAATTATTATTGTTGTTATTGTTATCACACAGCTTTTTATGAAGGAGTTTGACAATAATTTTATTTATTACAGAGTTCTTTTTCTTAAGCACATGCAAATTATTATTGATTAGAAATCACCTGACAAAAAAAAAAATAAAAATGCTACAAACAGCAATCACTGTATCATATAAACTATGGCAAACCCCTGTACGAATTGAATCTCCTCTAACTGTGACCTTTACTGTGCTACTTGCTTCTACAGGAAAAACATTTGAATAAAATACATGATTTGTATGATTGCTTAACGCAGTAATGAGCTGAGGGGATTAAACAGTATAATGGACTGTGTGGTATAATGGATATGTTCCTTGTTTGCCTGATAACAATTTCTCACCATGAACTGAATTAAGCTCATATAGGAGTCATAAATTTCATGAACCAGCAGCATAAAACCATAGAGAAATGAGTCCATGTGGTCTCATTCCAGCCTCTGATGGCTGAATCAGTCCACACTAGACTGCTAAACAACATGTGCATGGCATTTTGTAAAAGATGATTCTCCAGTCTTTTTTTGTAAGAGGTGTACCAAGTCACTCTGAAAAACAATTACAGAAGACAAACTGTTGTACTAGCTGTTCCATAAATAGATCACTGATGTGTTGGCAGAGAATACTGGATTAGTCTGATTTTTTTTTTAATTCAATCATTGTGTCGTCTTGCTATTAATTTCCCCAGTCTAGTGCATGTATTAAGATGATAAATAATCCTGGAAGTAAGTCTCTGTACTACAGCGTTAGAATAAAATACTCAGATCACCTTCTTACAGCAAGGAAAAGGAAAGAAAAAGAAGAAAAAATGTTCTTTACATGCAGTGTAACTGGTCTTTACTAATTTGTTCTATTTGTTGCCGTCACAGGTCATGTTATGCAGGTGACCAATATTAACATATTGTAATTGTGTGAGCACTTCTGATTTTACAGTTCCCAGGCCTCAGCTGACAGCTTTGCCTTGGAGAACTGAAACTGGCTAGACCATCATTCAAACTGAAATAGGAAAAAAGGGTTTTAAGACCATCCTTCATCCTTGTTAACAGCTCCTTGATATAATAGCAAAATCTTCAGTGGCTTTTTCTCTGACATCTTGGCCTTTTCCTCTGCTCACTCTGCCTAATTTTCAGTATCTTCTTATTTCCTAGCCAGGAAAGGAAGAAGAATCCTTTATATGGGAATTACATTTAATGGTCATATTTGAAAACTCCTTCTAGTCTCATTTATTTATAATGTTTTTGGAAGGTCTAGAAATCATTGCTTTTTGCTCTTATTGAACTTCATTAGCTTGCAGAGGAATCTAGCAGAGTATCTGACATCAGGCAACTACTTTCCTGACTAGTTTGGAAGATTTGTTGTGAAAAGATACAGTTCAAAATGGATTCATACATATTCATATATGCAGGAGAAGGAATAACTCAAGGATATAAACTTCTATGCTCAGTTGCACAGACATTTTGTATGCACATGTACCATATTGTACCTTGACCCATTCATACTATTTCCATTACTAACAGAAACTTGTGCTGACAGATTCAGGGCAAGAAATGCCCTTTTGGCTATGCATTACAGCAAACAAATACACTGGCTTACCAGTTTATTTGGAGCAGAAAGTGCTACTCTGATTTGCAAAAAAGTCTAACAGAATTAGGTAACTTGAAACTAATTATTCATAATTCAGACTTCATTGACTTATTCCTAAATTCCTAGTCAATTTCTTTTTAATGCTGAAAATTGCAGTCCCTACTAATTCACATTTGCTGTTAGTAGAGGTATATGTTACCAAGGATAAGACTTTTTTTTTTTAAAATTCCCCAAGATATACTAAAGCTTCAGTGTAATGAGTAAATGATTTGAAGTCAAACACAGTCAAATGTCCCAGCAGATTTTCTTTCAGGTCAACATTTGACATGGACCTGAACAGAATGTTCAGTGTTGCTGGTTCCCTTAGGGAGACCAATTACTAAAATATATCCCACTGATCTTTTCAATTATTTCCAGTAGTAGGAAAAAAATATTTCTCCATAATTAAAAAGTACACTCTAAATGTTAAGCCATACATTTAAAAGTCAAGTTTACTGTAAAAACTACTTAGTTATATGAAGTTTTATAGTTCCCTTGAGAATTACTTGTGACAACTGTGTGGGGCTATTTCCCTAGCTCACCAATGCTGAATTTTATATTCTTCTACTGAAATGTTTCCTCCTTATCTATCAGAATATGGATTAGCATGTGCATTTCTCAAGTTTTCATTATGGTACACATTCTCCAGGTTTACGCTTTTAGAACAACCAGAATGTTTGCATTTCCCACAAGGCTTTGACAATGGCCTATGCCCAGCTGTGCAAGTCTACTGCTTGGCATGATCAGATCTTGAAGGAAATTCAAAAAGAACTTCAGCAGGAGACATGGAAGTCATTGGCAACATGTGTAGTAGGCAAAGATTTGATGCAGACCTTTGCAGATCAACTACCTGCCTTCTGATTTTGTGCTTAAATGCAAGTATTCCTCTCTAAAATTTCCAAATATTTTCTAAAGCATGCTCAAGAGAATAAAGTTTAAAATACCAACTAAAAAAAAAAAATAACAAACCACAGGATGTATTTTAAAATAGGATTAACACAGGTTTCCACACCCAAACAAGAATAGCCTGCTACACAACTAGAGATGGGAGAACAAGCCTCTAAGTAACAAGTTTGAAGAAAAGAATCTAGAAATTATCCTGCATGACAGATGTAATAGCAACTAAAAATTCTTGGATATCATGAAAAAAAGCAATAATCAATGAGGACAACATAAACTGGAATATAGCTTGTAATATAAATAACATACGCATGCAGTTTCCTCAGCTACTGGGAAATATATTTGGAAGACTTCAACTGGTATATCAAATTTTGGGCACAGAGTCACTGGAGAAATTCTTGAGGAAGGAAAGTATATAAGTCTAGAAGAAAAGAACTCAGGGAAGATTTAAAAATGGACTTGCTTAGATAACCAGATGAAGGGAAAAGAGGATTATAACTTTTAAGTATCTATAAGGTAGCT
Organism: Nycticorax nycticorax; assembly: GCA_023375905.1. Classification (NCBI taxonomy): domain Eukaryota; kingdom Metazoa; phylum Chordata; class Aves; order Pelecaniformes; family Ardeidae; genus Nycticorax; species Nycticorax nycticorax. The sequence continues at coordinate 2,924,373 of JAKFQP010000112.1, forward strand.
GCATAAAAAAAGGGAGCACTAATCTGCTCTCCACGTTGAGAGGACAGAAAGTAATGGGATCCAACATGATCCTAGCCATGTCTAGACAACTCCAACTTATAAGGCTAGCTAGATGGGTCACCAGTAACACAAGAATCTATGCATCAAGCTCCCCTGCATAGCCTGAACTTATCTCCTAAGGCCAGATTTCTGAAAAAAGCTGATATTAGAACCTCAGCATTCTAAAGAACTGACCCCAGATTTAGGAAAATCATACACATTACACAATCAGCACCCTGTTATTGTATGGACTTAGCCCCACAGGTCTCCTTTCAACACCAAAAAGTTATTTTTTCTTCCCAAAGTGCTATCTTCCTCAAACAAGTTCAGAAACAAAAAAAAGAGGAAAAAGAAGGGGGGGGGGGAATATTTTCACATTTGTTAGAATTTCAAGCTGTTCCTCTCTGTTGTTTTCACTGTATTGCCATTTTTTAAGTGCAGCAGTTTATTTGCATAGTAATTACAAAGTTTAACAAATAGCATTAATGACAGAAAGAGGTACACTCCATTTAAATTACTGACAGTATTACATTACACATTTTTAACTGCAATTTAAAAATGAAAGCTCTTCAATCCTAATGTGCAGTATATATATTCCCAAAGCTCCACAATATTTATGTTTTAAGAAGGTAAAATCTCTTCCCCAGTCCACTGTGAAAGCTTTGCTCTTTAGTGACTTCCAAAACCCTATTCATAAATACTGATTAGGCACTATTTCACCATAGGGTGCAGCGTTACTAGCACAGCTCCCCACCCAGGGCCAAATTGGAAATGTTAGTATAGTAAATCAGGCCAAATGTCCTGGTAATTCTATACGTGAAAGATCATCTTTTAATAAATAGGCGTTAACCAGGGACTCAGCTCATTTTATTTTTAGTTTGTAAGTGTCAAATGCCAGGGACTGATTTAAGGGGGAAAAGCTATGGGCAAGGAATGCATAATGTGATTGCACCATTTAAAGGGAAAAAACCTTGAAGGCACAGACCGTTTGCAGTGCGGCTGGCTGACAAACAGCGAAGGGAGTGGGTCCAAAAGACAATTCATTCTGCTAAATAATGGGACACACATGTTATCTGACACCTTATTGAAAGTGCCACAAATTAACCACTTTTACAGCTTGTTATGAAAGGCTTCTGTATACCTGCAGAGTTCTTTGACCGCTCTTTGGACTAGTGCCTCATAACAAACTGTTAAGCATAAAATGTATTAAATACATTAGGACTTCTGTTTTAATTGTAGCATGGTTACATAAGCAGTGTAGAAATTAGGGAGCTCATTAGCCATCGGTCATACTTTATTCATACTTCTTATAATCACTAAATACACAATTAACAGTTCCCTCCATTTTGTTCTTAAACATAGTATTTCATAAGGAAAAAAGAAACTAATGTCACATTTGGAAGCATTTACACTAACAGAGCCATTTCCCTGCCCCTGTGATACCCCTGCCTCAGCCAAGCCCTTTGGCTTCTCTGTGTTGCTTCAAGTACGAAGAATTCTTGAATATTTGGCCATGATGGAGTCTACAGTGCCCTTAGAGGCCACTAGAGGGAGGATGTCCTCACTTTGCAGCAGCTCCCTTTTCACCCAGAGATGTGCAGGTAAAGTACCAATTAATTACTGCACACTTTTTCTTTCTGGTAAGCTTCTCTTAAAAAATGGCACTTCCAGAAATGACACCACAGCTGCTGGTAAACAACAGCAGTTCCAACATTGTTTCCAGAAATGTCAATTAGACCTGCAAGAAACACAACACATACCTGGATAATTGATTATTATTTCACTTGTAGATTTATACTACCCAATACCATTTATCCCTCCATGAGTTCAGGATCATACCCTACTTTAGCAGAGGGAAAATAATGCAAGTCTTCAGTGTGGATGTGTATTTTTCCACTCTTGGACTTCATAAAGATTGTCTAACGTATTTGAAAGCATTATTTGTAATGCAAGAGAATTTGATAGGTGAGTTAGCACTGACTGCCCTGAGAGCTCTCTCCTTTGGCCAAACCCATCTCTGATGGAAAGGAGTGAAGCCTGGAGAAGCTAATCTGCCTGTACCTCACCTTGCTCAAGTTCCCGGGCTCTACTGTAGGTCTTACAAAATTTCTTTACAGAAATTGACAGTCTTTGCTATGTTGGAGATTTCATTATCAAAGAAAACCTCCCTCTTCTAGTGAAACTCACACCCATGTGTGATCCCGAATGAGAGTCTTTGGCCCTTGGAGTACTATAGTTACTTACTTCCCACATTAAGTCACTTCAACAATAATAATAGCCCTGACAGAGCTATTGTTGTCCATGAAGTAAGCATGAGAGCATTGATGACAGACCTGTGACCAGCATGCCTAACATTAAAAAGAACACAAAGGAAAACTGCCTTGCCAAAGTTTTGTTCCTGGCAAATTGATTACTTTTGCATCCTATGGTGTCTTCAACATTCTGACAGGTCTCTTGTTACAAGTCTCCAGAGAAATGGAGGAGGAAAGCAGCCTTTAAGAGAATCAAGAAATCAGGCTGGTGTGGTAAAAGTTCACTAAACCATGACCAGCCATGACAGAGCATTCAATTTCTTCCAGAAGTTTCACAGGACTGCTGTGTGGAGGGAACTAAGTACATTGCATTTTACTGCACTGGGACTTTAAGGATTTGCAGTGCAGAATGCAGAAATTTCTATAAAGTGGTAAATGGAGAAATATTGTCTTTGATACAAAAAATACATTGTCCCCTGTGCATTCTCTACATTCCTGACATCAGCAGCCTCAGTTTATCAGAATAAGGCTTGTTAGCTTTCTGAATGATGCAAAAGCCAAAACAACTTTTTAGCTCTAAATATGACCTTTTTGTGTGTTATCACGTGAATTTCTGTGATATCATGACAAAACTAGTCATGTAGCACTTTGACTGGAAGAATAAAAGGAACACAAAGATTATTTTTTGCTGACAACTCCAACTGCTCACCTCAGTTCAATTATATTAGTTTTATTCATGGGTCAAAATAGACTGTGATGAGCCAGAAAGGGAAAATCTCCTTCTTCCTTAGAGATCTTCTATCCAATGCCCATATCAGAGTACATAATTCCAATGCTGTAACTTATACCAGCTCTCTTGTCAAGCAGAATCATCTCTGCACCTGATATGTATAGGTAGAGGTTTCGTATCAATCAGGAAAGCAGTTAGCAGTGAGTATGGGTAAAATTAATTAATATTAGAAAAGCACTGAAATGCTTTAACTCGGTTTACCAGTGTATAGCTCAAAATATGTGGCCTACCACTGGAGGTGTTAGTCAGCAACTTGCTATTGTTGCACCATTTTGGGAAATCTCAGCTAAAAGATGAGCTGACTTTAAGATTTTGAGATGACACTGCAATGTCAGAAAATAGAAAAATGCTGCTGCAAATTAATAGTTATAACACAAAAGCTATTGTACATAACCACAATATGTTGACTAATCCCTGGGCCTTTGTAAATTTACAAAGAAATATTCTCATTTTCTTTCAGCCTATGGAGGAACACAGATTGGTTAGTGACTTAGGCACCGCTCACAGCTGCAGCTCTATTTCTCCCAATGTCTAGTGCCAATGCTAGCTAAGTGGAAACCACTTTCAAGATTGTAGTCATGTTCCCTGATTGTGTGTATAGTGAATGCACACATACACAATCATACGTAAGAAAGGGAGTCACAGTTTCCTGCAAAATGTCTCTTGTTAGAAATTAATTGTGCCTATGTAGCAGCCTAGGAAGGCTACAAAAGACTGTCAAGCCTTTTAGTATAGTTTATGAAAACAAATGTACATCTATATTTTTCATAATACTGAAATACAGTTTGTCTCATTTTAGCAAAATATCTTTTTGCTTAGTGTTATTTCCACTGTAACATAATGATCTTCTACAAAATTTTTTTTTTTTAAATACAATTTCTTCCCAGGCTTGGTAATAAAGGATAAATTCCTGTATGCTTGATACCATTTCAAATTTCAAAGGACTCACAGTAAGAGCCTTGGCATTGCTTTTGTTGGCATTTGGGTAAATTGATTGTATAATGAGTCCTTGGTTGTCCTTAACCAAAACTTTGTTGGACAGGTTCATTTACAATGTTCAAACAGAATGACCTTCCAATGTGGCTTAGAGGCCCCTAGATTGCTGTAAATGTGACCTGACATTTCTTTATGGGTGAAATATTAGATTATAGCAAGGAATACAATAACATAATTTTATTTCAGAGTCTAAGTGAAAGTGATGGTCGAACAGATTAAGATGTAAAATTCCTTTGCAAAATTAAATTATTTATAATCTGATGCATACCCCTTGTTTTATCTGCCATATAATACAATTATTTTATACAGTATAGTAGCTGTATTCATCGGTGCTGCTGACAAAATGAAAATAGTATCATTGCCAAGGGGGAGGTCAAGAACTTCGGAGGGCAGTTATTGTGGCTTCTAAAGTTTTATCTTTAAAATGTGAGCACTTGCAATTTTTTGCTGATTTTTATAATGGTATTTAGCCACTAGGTTAATTTCTTTTTCACCTATAATATTAGGCAGAACCGTCAACTTTTTAGCAGTCTTTTTGCAATATTAATGTTTTAAATTACTAGATATTTTCATAGTTCCCACTTTTATCAGCAGCTTTATCTCAATCTCTAATTGTTTGCAATTATGTGCCTACAATCAACTGGATGTCCCAGAGAACCCAGGTGCAATTGTTTAGAAGTCTAGACATTTCATAAATAACTCTCATTCAATGATTAAATACCTAAATGCCATCAGTTCAAGTCACTGAAACTGCAGGATCAAAATGAAAAGCAGTAGCTAAAATGGTTCCAACATCTTTGATACACTTTTAAAATTCTTTGCTTTTTCTGTGTAACTCTTAGGAGTCTTACAATATTAAAATTTATGGGTAATTCCTTCAACTGCTCAATTCTCCTACAAAGTACTGCTGGTCAGACCATGTTCTTGAAAGGCATGGTGAGCTTATAGCAATTATTTCACCAAAATGAATGATAACTACAATGGAAACTTTCAATTTCTACCTTAAATTGTATAGTACTGTTCCTTTGTTCCACTTTTTCTTTGTGATGTTTGAACTTGTACAAAGCATCTTTACAAGAAAGCAGAAGCAAAACCAAGTTAATCAACTGGAAACACTATGAATTTCCAGATACTCAGTTTATTCTGCCAATTCAATACCAACACAGAGAGAAGTCTGAAGACCTCATTGTGTTTAATGGTGGTGCTGTGTTCTTCTCTTAATGAAAGTACTGCACACACACAAACAATGAAAAACCCAAGAACAAGAAACATAAAATCCTGTCAATGTTATGAAATAATCCACTAAGAACAGCCCATCTTTTGTCAGCCCAGCAGTGCTTAATAATTAAGGCCACTACTCAAAAAGCATTTCTGCAATCCCAATCATAAGATCAACCAGGAGAAAAAAAAGTTCCTCCCCTTTTCATCCTGACATATTTTGACCTTAAAATTACTTGGTATCATGCAGCACCTCCCATGTTGTAATTCTGGCCCAGAGATTGCTTTTTGTCTATGCTATTTTAATGAAATGGGCAAATAACTTCCAGTATCAAACAGTAAAAAAATCTGGCCAATGAAGGGTTTGTTTAATCTCAGCTAAGCACATGAAATTCTGTATTCTCATCTAAATTGTTACCTTTGTATTTGATCAACACTTCTGTCAAGATCTTGTGGATCACTCTGCATATATTATCTATCTTTGTGTAATGATTTTCCAAATAAAACATTTAGTTTCTAGTGCTACCTCAAGTTTCATGCCTTCCTAACCCACTACCTGTCTGTATTGCTCCATCAGTCTTTGGACCTGACAAATTCATCCTTTGCTTAAAATTGTATTTAATAATATACCAAGGGTGGTAGATTTTCTTAGTAGGTGTTCAGCATTGAAAGCTGCTGCCACCTGTATCATGAACAACTGAAGTTTCTCTTACTCCCCAGTTCATATTGTTGTGCCATGAGACCGCATCTTCCTGCATGGCACCAAACACTGTGCAACAAAAGCTCTGCATTTGATAGGAATTGCTCAGCAAAGCTTGCCGTAACATACCAGAGATTCCTAAGGCCAGCTGTGAAATATACTGTTAGAAACAACATACCCAAGGACCATTTGAGAAAGGAGAAATGGTATTATTTATCAGCATGACAGAGAACCTTAGTCATTTGAGATGAGGTCCTTAGTCCACCTAAACAAGTTTATACTGTTGTAGGTTACCTGCGTACAGAAAACATATTTGTGAGGCCACAGAACACTAAACATTTTTATTTTCTTTTATTCTAGTTGTAAAACACTGCCTGTAATGTGCCTTCAATGTCATGTTGCTTGGAAAGGTGAAGACAACAGCAAATAATATGTATCTTTCACTTCTTGCTCCACAAAAAAAAAAAAAAAAAAAAAAAAAAAAAAAAAAAAAAAAAAAAAGAAAAAAAAAGAAAAAAAAAGAAAAGAAAAAAAGAAAAAAATATTTTGCACAGAAATAGTGCTGAAGCTCCTAGGAGCAAAGTAACATTGCTATTTCCTGGTCAAGCTCTGCATTTCAAGGAACGTCTTTCACAGAGCTGTCTGTCACCTTGGGTTCCAACTTGGAAATCCTTCTGTTGATATCAGACCTCATCAGACCTCAGCTTTAACCTGACCTCAGTTAGCAGAAGTATGATTTTGGGTAGAGCTTTAGGTATATTATTAAGTATACAAAAATAATTCAGCTGCTGAGAGGAACTTTCCATAAGTAACCCTGCATCACTTGCCCCTCAAGTAACAGCATTTAGCCATCTGTACTCATAGGGGGTTTCTTCAACACTTCTCAATATCCCAAAACAGAGGAACTTTTTTTTTCAGCACATCAGGTAAAAGATATAAAAACAATAAGAAAATAAGGAAGAAACATTCTCTTGGTGCCTTTAAGAACTTAAAAACCAACCAAACAAATAAACCCAAACCCAAAACCTAGAAACTACTTCTATCTCAACTCTATTATATTCCAATATGTTCTTCCCACAGCAGATATTTGGCCACATGGAAAAAGAAGAGGAAAAATCTTTTACTTCCATTTCAGTATTTTCAAATGAATAGTCTGAAATCACTTATAACACATCTTAATTACATTTTTAAAGAGAACCTGGTTTAGTTGAAAGCAGCTTAATTAAAACTGTTTTTTTATAGTGAACAGAAATACAAGAAGTGCATATCCTGCAGCACATCTATCCCATTACCCTATCTCCATTCCAATTGCAAATTCAAAGACAGCACAAGGCCAGCAAATTAATAAGGCACTAGAATGTTTAAGGAGTACTGGTAGACTATAGAGTCACTCTGGATTAGTGTTGGCTTTCCTTCCTCTCCTTTTCATCCATCTTGCAGGAAATTGTAGGTGTTTTCCAGTTATACTGGTCACGTTTTTCATACAGACCTCTGTTTGGTTTCTCTATTACAATAGATAACGTGCTTTGGAAGGATAATTACTATTGAGATGAGAAAAAAAAAATTACCAAAGCAGATTCATCTTCAGCAGACATATATATATATATATATTGAGTTTTGGAAAGAACATACACAATCCCTGTTGAAGATTGTTGCTGCTGTTAGAGAGGCAGCTGGACATCTTATGAATCAAATCCTCAACTGCTGAAGCTTTAAATTAAATCCAGCATTGATTTTAGCTCACTCTGCAAAAAAAAAGCCCAGCACCATGTAAACAGTCATGCTATGCTTCAACTGTTGTTATGCCAGCTCTGCTATAAGTGGCAACAACTTACAGAAGCAATGTAGGGCACTAACTACTGTCACTGTCCCCACTCATCCAGTGCCAGCAGGGCAAGAGGTCCCATCACAATCCTCAAGCAGCCCAAACTGCACCATCAGAGGCGTGGTGCCCAAGTTACACTAAGCCAGGGCTAGATAACAGCAGAAAGGCAGTAATTGCCCCTGTGCTTAGCTTGGGATGAAAGGGCGCACAGCAGAGGTTCCTACACAGCAGGGGCCAGGCTGTAACAAATGAGTTCATGCTGAAGCAACACGTTTGTTTTTTCACAGCCCCAGCACAAATGAGAACCAAGAGGATCTGGCATTTCCATGTGTGATTTTTCCACATACGTAGATGGAAATACTTGTAATGTGACTGTGTTACCTGATACAGGTTGGAGTTCTGCTGCAAGGATTTGGTGCTTTAGCAGAAATTCATTTGGTGTGATGGAACACCATGCACGTAGCTTTTTTGTTTAACTTTCTATTTTTAAAAACCTTTTTAAAACCTTACTTTTGAAACTATTAACAGAAACCTCAAAAATATCCCATTTCAATGATATAATGCATAAAGCTTCAAAGATTTTTATGTATGACTGTAATCAGTCTAAGTAATAACATTACACACAATTTTCCATTCTGATTGAAATTAGCACAAAAAAGAAAAATGGTTTTAGTATTAAAAGCATGGGTCAGCTCCCTGTTTTAGTGTAGACTGTCATTTGTAAAGGCTAAATAGTCATTAGCACAGTGACAGAGTAATAATTAAATTAGATTGCCTTTTTACAGTATGACAAAAAAAGCCATAGCATCATTTTTGCTTCCTCTCTTTACATTAGCAAAGGTTATTTGCAACTTATTTTCTTGGTTTTCTCTTTACACTAGGTCAGCAGACTCAGATATAAAACAAAGCCAGGACAGTTAATTAACATTTTCTGTTGGAAGAAACAGTTATTATAAAATGCATGGTGACTAGCCAATACAATTCTGCAGAATTTGGACCTAATGGATATGGGATTTGTATTAAGCAATTGAGAATTCCTGTTAGAAAATGTGAAATTATAATTCAATAAGTATAGTGATAAACACAATACATTTAAAAATTAAAAAAAATTATTTTAATCCAAAGAATTTTGTAAAGGGGAAGACTTACAAACAGTAATGTCTGTCTTACAAATGCAGCTTGATGACATGTACAATGTAAATATTTTAGATTACACATGGTAGTTCAACTCATAATGTCAAGAGATGGAAAGAACACAAACAGATCTTATTGTAAGGTAATAAACATAGACACCCGAATGAAAAAAATTGTGTATTTTAATAAGAATAGAAAAGTGTGTAGAGTTTAGAAAATTATGTTGGTGGATAATCCAAAAATCTGAGGTATTGTTATTTTATTGAAGGACTGTGTATGTAAACAGAAATCTACAAACTTCCATCATATTTTTTACAGTCAACTGCTTTCAAAACTCTTATTCAAAACCTTGACCAAAATTACTGGAAAACTATTAGAAAATTTTAAGGAATATAATTAATATTTATAAACTATTAAAAATAGTCCTAGTTCTAGTGTGTTGGAAGGGAATTTAATTCTAAAGTTAACGCTCATGGAAACTTATTTATGGCCTGTGTTGAGGCCATAAAGGCTTTTGTCTAGTCTCAGACATTCATTCTTCAGCTCTGATTTGGTGCCAGTGCTAAGGTGCAAATGCTAAGGATAAAAGCATAATTTACTTCCTTGGGCTAATATACCCCTTAGTCTCCTTGTCAACACCGACATCTGCATCTGTAGTTTTACTAGTGCCTTTTCTTTTCATTTCACCTATTCTGTGGAAAGTTACTGCTGCTGTGATAAACTGAGATTGAAAGTCCCTCTTCAGAAACGAGCACTGAAAGTCACCACTCATGGGTAGCATAAGTACCCTGTTGTGGTTTAAGTCAAGTTTCCTGCCAAGGAAGAGCTGAACTGAAACTTTATTGCAAAACAGTGAAAGTATACCCTGTAAATATTCTGAAAAATTCTTATATCATCCTAAACATTTGGTGGTCCCTTCTTCTGATACGTGTAACATTCCCATCAAAAGCAAACTATCTTTACATGGCTGAAACTACTTGCAAGTGATCGGCAGTGGCAACAGTGTTGCAAGGAGGGAAAAAAGGATGTCAAGCCAAGATGACCTATTTTTGTAATAGATTTGTAAATGAAAACTAATAAAGACTGAGTTGAAAAAGTCAGGGTAACAGGTACAGTGAAGACATTTTTAAAAGCCTGCCTTATTCCCCGCTCCTAAAAAACTTCTTTAAAAAAATCTGTGATGTAGCAATAGCAAGAGGAAAATAATTTCCTTCTTTTGATTTGAGCAGCATATGTAATAAGTGGAAATAATATTAAGGGGAGAAAATAGCATGTTTTTCCTCACACTCCAGCTAAGAGTGTGAGGACAACAAGCTGCATATAGACAAAACCCTTCCCCAAAAAGGTTACTAGAAAAATTGGGAAATGGAGAACGCAGTTACGTACGAGCTCATGTGAATTTGGTCTGAAGATCTGCAAGCCCCATCTCCCCTACCAGCCTGCCCTCCCCTCCAGACTGTGAAGCCCAGTGCTCCCCCAGCTCTGAGACACCTCTCTTACCCTGTCCTCCTCCGGCGGCCTTCTGGTCCTGCTCACCACCCTGCCTTTGTGTTTGACAGCCGTCACCGGCTGTAATGCAAGCAACACAACTGTGGCAGCACTTCAGTCATTTTTCACACTGCTCTGGTATTTTGGATCATTAATACAAGTCTCTGTGGACACACCGTTTAGAACAAGTGCTTCGGCAACATATTTACAAGATGCTTACATTTTGTTCAGCTAAAACTGTTTCCTCTGCTCTCTCTCCTGCCTCAAAGGAACTATCACTCACACAAGGGTTCATCTTTTGCATACAAATTACTGACAAGATGCAGTGGCATTAGGCAGACCGTTTGCCAAGTAATTACGTACGCTACCTCAGAAAACATGGGGAAAAATAAAGCAAGAGTTTCCAGATGGTAAAAACTTTTTCTTTAGTCATTAAAATTAAAAGGCAAATTAGGGATATGTGTGCAAATGAAGTTAGTATATTAATTTAAATGACTAGACAGCTGTAATTTGGCCAAGATATACTGAAAGGCTTGTCTTGTATTTTTTTTCAACCAAGATGAGAGCCACTAGCACCAAAACCTCTTTCTCAGAAGAGGTGTTCTGTATAACTCTCCTCCAGTAAAGATGTTCAGAAAAATCTGTGACGGGACAACAGAAAGTCCTGAGCAATTTTTCTTTCTGAAAGCCAAGCCACCTTTATGGGTTTCAAATCAGGTACCTCATAAGCTGCACAGATACTCAAAATCACTAACCACCCTGGAAATCTTGATCAGGGAAGGAAATATTTTTAATATTGTTTGCTGTGGTTGCCTTTATCCCTGACTCTTCCATGGGGCTGAGATACGAGTATGTTGCCTTTACAAAAAGACTGCAACAGACCACACGAGGGTGTATTTTCCCATGTGCTTAACTGTATTCTTACATTTAATGGATGAACCTCAAAAGATTGGGAAATTGTGTTGAGATAAGTTTCCATCCATTCAGGGATCTTATTTTCAGAGGGGCTTATCTTCCACACAGGCTCTTAAATAAAGAGGCCAGAGTTTCAAAAGCATTCAATCTTTTTTTCTCTCCGTGCCTCCACAGCCACCACTGTGCTGGAACAGGCGTGATGCTGGAGCTGAATTTGGTACCTGCTATGTAACAGCAGGAACAACTGGGAAGCAGACCCAGGGCAAGCCCACTGGTTACCCCATAAAGGAATTCTTGGGCACATCCCGTTTACCAGGATCCACCTAGAAGTGTGCATGGAGCAGCTCGTTCTCACACAACTGGCTGGTGGTCTCCTGGTCCAGGAGCTGTCCTGTGGCCAGTGCAAGGCAGACACGCGAGTATAAAGTTTTCCCTGGAAAGAGGAGCACCATGTGTCACAGGGGTGGGAAGGTAATGAAGGCAGGCTGCCCTGAGGCTGAGGTCCTTAAAGACAATGTGACCACAAATTGCCTGGTGTCATGGGCGTGCTGAGCTTCCTGAAGTGCCTGAGTAGGCGAATGTAAAAATAGACAATTCTTGTGTGGTGCTGAGGGACTTTGCCTTTTCCTTGCTGGGCAAAGGCAGCCCCTTGCTCTGCATAAAATACTCTGTGTGCTTCATTTTCTAATCTCTAAATGTGTCATCACTACAGCCCCTGACACTAGGCATCAGCATGTTCACCAGTAGTTATGAAAAGCATATTATTGCTTTTGTTCATTTATTGGTGTTTAAAACTGCATAGGACAGGAAAGGTGTTTCCAAATTCCTGTGTTGCAGCTTTTGCATCTGCACATACTGCATGGAGAGCATTTATTGTGAAATTCGTTTCAGAGATCACAACCTGCTTTAGTGACAGGGATATTTTCAGTGGGTTTTCTGTGCTCACAGACCTGAAAACTACAACTACCCTGTCAGGATTCTTACTAGGGTTTCCTTTCAAAAGTCCTGTTTGTACAGTTTTAAGTGCTCCTTGGATAACACCAAAAAGTCTAGTGTATGTTTCCTTACAATGTACTGCATGTTCATGTTATGCACTGAGAAACAGCGTACTCCGTAAGTGGCATTACCAAGTCAGAACCAAGAAATCTATGCTTTATCCTAGCTTTGCCATGATTTACTGTGCGATTCTTGGACAATCCCCTCATCCTCACAAACTTCTCATTCCTTGTGTTTTTGTTTTGTAGTTGTGTAGAATACAGTATCTCCTATGACGAAAAACATTTTCCCTTGTGCCATTAGCACAAAGAAATATGACCTGAAGTGCAACATCTAAATTCAGATTGCATAAACTGTGCTGATGCGGTAAACAAGAAGCATTAAGATAAATATTTCCTTTTTACCCCAAACATGTGTAGCATTTCTTGTTTATTCCAACGTTAACTATTTCTGAATGTAGTCAGGAGTGCAAAGAAAATATGCTTTATTTTTGTATTCCATGCAAAGCACTTCTTTGGTTTGAAGCCATCTGGTTTAATATTCCAAATGTGATTCCCCACAGCAGGTCACATATAACTCTCCTTCATCCCAGGACCAAAAAAGAGATCCCCAAACCTAGGGAAATAAGACTAACCGTTGCTGTTGTAGATATTTTTTCAAGTTCATTGTTTTAGTTTGGGTATGGGATTTTCCTACTCATTGCTTACACTGGAAAAATGTTCTAGAACATCCTTCCTCAGGCAATTTACTTATAACATACACTCGTTAATGGAAATTTGACTTTTTTAAAAAAAGATAAATGCTCCAAGCCAAGAATAAAAAACCTGTCTTTTCACCCTGCAGGTAGACAGTATTTTACTTTTGACATTCAAAATAGCAGCGTAGTTGGGAAAATCCCTTTGAGAAAATCGCACTAATCTAACTTTAAAAAAGAGGAGCTGTGGTGCAGTGTAGACCCACAACACCTATCCTGCTTAGTGATACCTTTCTACCTACAGCAGCTGAGGCACAACACCAAGTGGAAGATGAGTTAGCTTGCATGGACCTGTAGTTTGGCCAGTTCAGCTGTACCCGCAGTACTAGATAAACCTTTTTGGCACACTTTAATGTTTCCGTTGGACGTTTCATGTCTGCTTTAAACACAGCTTTTTTGCAAATAGATTAAATTATGCAGACCTTGTTATAGAAAACTGACCTACTTTGTGTTTTTAGAAAGGAATTATTGTCTTAGTGTGGAAACTTCATACCACTACAGAGGTGCTTTACCTGTCGTAGCTACTCCTGTACAGGAAGGGTAATAAACTATACAGATATAAATCAGTTTTAAATGGCTATATATTCCCTTATTCTCAGGATTTGAGCTGTGGCAACTTTACTGTTTTAAAAAAATAATTTCATATTTGCTTAAATAGGTAATAAAAAGACCAGATTACTGATTTTACCTAAATGACAAAAAAAACCAAAGTGAAAACAAAAAAATGCTTTCCCAACATTTTAAAGGAAGAATCACAGTAAGGATTTGCATTACTTTTATTCAACATATTTTTTTTACAAAATTGAAGAGAAACCACCATAAAATTTCTCCCAAATACAAAGGTTTACCTCCTGGGCTAAGAAGTCCTTTCCTCTTTTACCCTATTAATTACTACTGTTCCCAGCTAATAAGATGAAAAATAGGACAGTATAAGTCTCTCACTCTCCCTAAATACTTCTCCGAAAAACATTAAAATAGAGACTATTGTATGCAAGTTTGTTTGTTCTCCCAGTGTTTTAAGCTAACAGGTGGGCTTAGTTTTGAGTAAATTCACGTAAAAATGCTTAAGTTCAGGAACATATAATCCCAAACACCAAATACTTGGTGGTTTTCATTCTTTGGCCTTACTGTCCGGGAAAGTGCATTGCAAGTTCACAAACATAGGCATTTGAGTAAACCCCAGTTAGGTCAGATTAAATCTAGCAGGTGGATTTGACAAGTGAGCAGGGATACCAACCCTGATCCTACTTACTACTGTAGTGTAGACCTTCTCCAGCAACCCACCCAGCTTCTGCACTGCTGCACGCCCTTCAGGACTCTCATGACCAAGGCGCGCTGCAAAAAGGCTGGGGTTCAAAGCAACCTGGTTAACATATGGTGAAACTTACTTTGCCAGCTACACTAAGGTTACACAAAGGCCTAAAGAAGCTGAGTGAATCAGCACAGTCCCTAGCAATCCTCAGGCTCACGCTGATTTTATTCCCCCAAAAGCCTAACCCTAGATGTCTCAGATCAATAGATCTGAGCTGGCCCTGGTGGCCCCTGCACACCCGTGTCCTCTGCAGGGCTCATCCGTGTTACTCAGTCTCTCAGAAGCAGCTCTGCAGCACGCTTCATTAGCGATGATGGATAAACTGCCCTGGTCAGTAGTTTGTCAAAGTGATGCCGTCCCTGCATGCCTTCACCCCCGGTGCAGCAGCTGCACATTTGGGAGGTGTGTGAACTGTGTCACGGAAGCTTCGCACGCCTTTGCGGTAAACGCAGCCCCTGGCTTGCACCAGCTCTTCTCCCCTGGTTTTGTGCTCATATTGGCCTCCAAGAAAGCTTTTCTTAAGTGCTAATGTTTGTATAATGTGCTGCCTCTCCTGCTGATCTGTGATGAAAATGCAGGTTGCTACACTTCATCTCAAGCAAGGCACCAGCTGAGTCATTGGTCCCAATACACTAATGCTGGTGTCTACCCTTGACAAAGGCATTTGTGTCATTAGCCTCATACAAGGTTATAAAATGTAAAAATAACTACAGCCTTGTGACTTAAAGCTTCTGCAGTTTAAAAAGAAAGACGTTAAGAAATGTCAGAGCTTTGAGCTTAGAGAAAACAGTACTTAGTAGAGCACACCAGTACACCTTTATTCAGGATGATATTGACATTGCTGTAATTCATCAAGCTATTATCAATCTACAGATTTATAAAGCAAATCAGGATTAAAAAGTCCTGTTTGTATGCAGAGCTGTTCATTTAATACTGCAGCAACAAATGAGGGTCAGATTTTTAGGCAGGTATAAACTGATTTTCTTCAGCTTCTGGGAAGAAAATTCGAATACCTCTGAAGATTTTCGCTTCATTTCTTTCCTAACCTTTTGCACTCTGATTTACGCTATTAAGCAATGCAACCTTAGAGGTGCATAAAAGTCAGTTTTGATATTTCATTCCTTTCTTGCACCTTCATTTTCAGAGTGTGAAGAGTACCACCTGACAAGAAATATAAATATGAGGTCTGTATTTCTACCTAATCCATGCTTGTTGAGGTAAATTACATCTCTCAGCACATGATTGAAGTGTCATGTCGATGATCCATTCCCAGCAAAATTCCCATCAGTTTCTCCAGAAGCAGTTTTGCCAGAATGGAGACTGGAATCAAAGTGGAGAAAAATATTGGCTGCATATAAATTAGTTGTAAATCTGTTGTTAATGTCACCGGGACTGATGTCTCAGGCAGTGATTCCAGGTCATTTATTCCCCTTGAAATCCTGGAATATTTAATGATTTCATAAGAACCTTTCTAAAGAAAGTATATGATCTAATTCTTTGTTAATATAGAAAAGAACTGAAAATACAAGCCATCTTTATCAAATTCTAATAGTTGGATACAAAAAAATCCTTTCTTAAAAATCTCATAATTTTCAAGTCTTGTTTTTGAATGTTATGAATGCTCGTGATGACACACAAGCATTGTGTCACAGATGAAGAAGTCAGGAGTGGGCCTCTTGCATGTATGTAGTGAAGGCAGCGGTCACTTTTCCTCTATTCCTTGCCCATTCTGGGCATGTGGAGAAGCAGGCCTAGGCCTAGCTGTACTCCCTCAGGCTTGGAGAAATATCAGCTGGAGGTTGCTCTGAGAGTTGCAGCCAACATGCACAAGGGCAGGGCTGCCTCCAAGAGGGACCAGGGCAGGGGGAGCAGAGAGCCGACAGGGCCACATGCACTTGGTGCAGGAGCACCACGCAGCCCTGCCCCAGGCAGGCAGAGCTGAGCCCCCACAGTGATGACGGTGTGGCCAGGGGCAGCTCTGGGGAGCAGGTCCTGTGATTTCAGTAGGATTAGGATTGTCCCTCAACTACTAAGCAAACTCTTTGCTAAGGATGCAAAACCAGGAGCGCTTCTGGAGGTCTGATTTTCCCCTTAAAAAGTTTTAATAGAACCAAAACAAAAAAGCCTTTGAAAAGATAAGGTGGAAAATAGGAAGCTTGTGATGCATGTCTTCAACTCATTAAGATTTTCTTTTTGGAAAATATTTACTACAGTGTATTACAGCTAAATTAAATATGGTGAATGGATCTCTCCTAAGGGGATAAACTAAATTAAACCAGTAAGAAACCAAATCTAATTGTATTTCATTTTGTATAATCAAGCAGCAGGAATTCCTTATTCTGACTCAGTTCTTTACCTTTGGTAAGACTTACATTTCATCAATTAGAGTATTTTTTTCACTTTAAATCAAAAAGGCGGATGAGGAAAATAATAGACGACAAAATATCTTTCAAATCTTCCTGAATTTTGTATGTGAAGGATATATACCAAGTTCTCATGAAGTCAGAAGTTTCTGATGGCAAATTATACTATATATTATATACGTTCTGCATCTACTTGTTTAAGTTATAGGGGAAAAATATGATCTAGTTAACAAGATTACATTTTAGCTTTAAAAAATCCATTAAGTTATAAAACGTGACTACCCTCACATCATGCAGATATAAAACACTACAGTCATTATAGTGTATCTACACTCCAGAAATAGACAGGTAAATACAGAAAATGACACAGTAAATTAGAAAACTATATTTAAAATCATATGTGAAAAATAAATGATAAAACAAGAAAGTTAACTCTTAAAAGACATGGATATTAAAAAAGAGATATAAACCTGTACCATTCACAGATTAGAAGGCATAGCCCAGAAATAGCACTAAGCATCCAAATGTCTCCCATGTTTTTTGACCATTGTGTTTTGGGGAGGGTGACTGGAATAACATGAGAAAGTTTGCACATGGGTCTGAAGTGTCCAGAGCCTGCTTCACCCTAACCCCACTACCCTGAATTGGCTGTAGGGCTGGACAACACTACACCTCTGTGGTTGGAGTCCCCACGCCAGCATATTTGTCTCTTATGTTACACATTTTTGAGATGCTCTGTTGGAGCAGAGGGATGTGTTATTTTTTGTGACATTTTAAGCAGGAGGGACACTGAACAGTAGCCAGGATTAAGAATTAATTAAATATAGCAACAGTCAAGTATTTTCTTGCTAACATATTGACAGATAACATCACTCCACAAGCATCTATCTTCAGTGTACTTACGTCTCCAAGTGCAGATAAACTTCCATTCGAACAGATCTGAGCTTACAAATTGTAAGACTGAAAGAGTAGGAAGCTTTCCATGAAAATATCTAGTGCGTGATAAGAATTGCCATACTCCTGGGAACGCAGAGAGCATGAAGTGAGTCTAAAAGTGACTGGTGAAAAAACAGGTAAACATTACCTATAAACATCAAATTGCACAGACAACTAAAGCTCATAAGTGTGGAATAGCTCCACAGCTTCTACTTTTCTTGTTTGCAGACCAGAAAAGGTAGGATGGTCCCTCCAAATTCCCATTTATCCTGATTTATTGCTTCTTTACTGTGAGTGTGGGAACAGTTTACACGCAGCTGAAGAAATTAAGCCCACTGAAATCAGTGGAAGCAGTATTCTGGGCATGTCCTGATCTCATGTGATTTATCCAAAGCACACAGAAGAGCAAACAGCAAAATAAGTTTGTTTATTCACTCATATACTGGTAATGGACTGTCCATAACACATGCAGAACATATGAGTGGACAACAGAAACTTTGGCATCATTTTAGATTATTAGTATTAGAGGAGCTTGACAGTTGACTGGAATGAGAAAACATTTTGTCTAATGTGTTCATGTCCTCAGTGTTAAACAGTGGACTTGGTCTGAGTCAACACTCAGGTGAAATCAATGAAATATTTTTTAGTTTTAGTAGTCCTTAGGGACTTAAGTTTTCATAATTTTTTTTTTTTATCTGCAAAGTAGACATTAGGTTCAATGAATGCGCACATTGAGTTAGGAGCCTGGGAAAGAAAATATATAATATAGTTCTACTAAAGTGTATTAGTTGACAAATTATGGGTAATACAACCACACATGGTCTGCCATAAATGCAATGTTCTATTAACTTAATTTCAAGGCTCTTGCAGAAAATGGATATTGCCCACTCATTTTGGCATACTTTGCAGTGGAAATGTCAAAACCGAGAATCCTGCTCTTGTAGGGCCAGATTATTTTGCCTACAGCACGTAAGTCTAAAATATCTATATCAGCCAGTCCTGTATTCAGCAGGGGGAAAAAGTGAAAAGTGACACCTGGGTGCCAGCAAGTATATATTACTAAAATATATACTTTTCATCTACATATAAGGAAACAACTTTTTACAGCTGTGAATTTTGGGCTGAAGGCATCAGTTCTCAATCTGAATTTATGATTCAAGAACACTAAAAGTCAGCCCACAAAAGGCTATTCATGGTCTGACAGATCTCAAGGTCATATTGCAGCTCTGTGATTTAGAATAATTCAGCTCAGAGGCAGGTTAAGAGGAGGAGCTCTAACATAGAACACAGGTATAAAATCACCAATAAACCTTACTTCATAGAGACATGACAATGCTCTTTGTTGAAGGGTATGTCCTTGCCATCATACCTGGATGGACAAAACTTCTGGTTCCAAGTCTGTAGTGCAAAGATAACAAAATAAGGTTTTAACAAAAGTCTGTCAATAGGCATTCATAGCTGCTTTGCGCAAAAAGAGGGGCCACAGAGTCATTTATCAGACAGACAAACTTTTCCCCAAGTCCTTATTTGTTTGATTAAGGGCTGTAACACTGGAAATAGTATGCAAGAGGAGTGTTTCACGGTGGCTCCATGCATTTCATGGCATCTCAACATGCAGCTCCAATTCTTAGCAGCAGTGAAACTGCACGGAGAGTGAAGGGTCCAGGTTTGGGCTCCCAGTGGAGGACAGTCCCTGATGTACAGTAACGAGTCCAGAAGAGGGTTCCCAGGATGGTCAGAGCTAGAGCATGGGTTGTACAAGGGAGGTAGAGGCTGCTGGGATGGTTTAGCCTGAGGAAGAGAAGGGAAAGGGGAGAGTCACTGCTGTCTGACCCTTGTTGAAGGTGGTGGGACAGGAGGCAATAAATACAATTCTGAATGCAGGAAATCCCTGGTTTGTCATTACGAACATTTTTTCATAATGACAGTAGATAAACAATGGGATGTGGCTAAGAGAGACTGTGGGGTCTCCATTCACAGAGGTCTTCCAGCCTTGACTGGACATGGTCCTGAGTAATGTTTTCTCATCTGTCCTGCTTTGAGCAGGGCGTTAGACTAGATAATCCCCCAGGTCTTTTTATATCATAAAAAGCTTATATAATTTTGTGATTCTATGATTTTTGGCATGCATTGTGGTTTTATTACAACCTTTCCCTTCTTCTGAGCCTGCCCTTTTCACGAAAACAGTAGTGTAGTGCTGGCCCCGCATATCATTTAAGTTAAGTCAAGATATTCAAATATTTTGCCTACCTGCTCTTGAGAGGAGGCTTTCTAAAAAGCCACATATATAAAAAACAGTAAGCAGGATTCCAAGTTCCACACATAAATTCATTTGATGCACCACACCCACCAAGAGCGAAAAAAACCCCAACAGTAGACTATATTATGGCCTGCAACAAGTTTATTTTTAAGACTACCACAATAAAGCATATTGTCTATGGATGACCAGTGCACACAGGCAGCCCAACTCCACTGGTCATTTAGCAACTCATAACATACTATAAATATATGGCACAGCAAGGAGGCACAGAAGAGTAAATGGAAAGTCTTATCAACTGCATCGACGCTAACAGAAGAATCAAGTCTTCACTAAAATGTCTTCTTTTAGATCAGGTTATGAATCTATGTTTCACATTTATCCTTTAGGCCAATAAAGCTAATGCAGTACTCAGGGATGTTGTTAGAGCTTTGATGCAAGTCAACCACCCACAAGCAGCCTGGTTCATTCAGTGCCATAAGACTAGTAATATTTGCATGCCCAAGCTACTCAAAAATCCTACAGGACTGAATCTGGGGGTTGGTTTTTGTCTTAATACACGGTACAACATCTTTTATTCTCACTTTTTTTGCTGTGTGCTTCTTGCTACGTTACTTGAGAAGGTCTTCTAACTACTCTACCAACTATATCTAGCTTTACATGTAAGATGTTTCTGACCCCAAGACTAGATCAGATTTATAGCCCCAGGATGAAGAAATTTATCTCCTCATTTGACTGTGTATCCCTTACTGAGTTATTTGGATAACTTCCATTACTGAGTTATTTGGTTAACTCATAGCTCTTGTTTCACAGAAATTAAAGTCAGAATGGACTACTAGGCCATCTTTCCTAACTTCCTTGGTCTGCCGCTGCTGTAAAGCCTCACATAAAAGTATGTACTGTAAATACGGAGCTAAATTTTAGTATATCACAAATTTTTTTGAAGGATAATTATTATTTAGGACAATTCAGAGTTTTCCCCACTTAGGCACAGTGGGACCCAGCTGCTGAAATATGGGGAAGTGGGTTGGGGAATAACCGTCTGTCAACAATCTGACTGTGTCTTCCAAGAGGACCCTGACAGCAGGATATTAATTCAGAAATGAAATAATGAAAAGAGCTTCCTACAGGCACATGAAAGACCAGAAGTTGACTGGGAACATCCAGCATAGATCTATCAGGGACAAATTCTGTCTGACCAAGCTGATTGCTTTCTGTGATGAGATGACTGGTGCTGTGGACAAGGGATGTTACATACCTTGGCTTTAGCCAGGCCATGTGGTTTATGGATATGGCAGGAATTGGCAGGATACGGCCTGATAAGTGAATGATAAATTGGGTGGAAAATAGACTGGACTTTTGGGTTCAAAGAGCTGTGAACAGTGTTATTGGTGACCAAGTGGCATCCAACAAAGGACAAGAGGCAAAATTGTAAATTTTTTTTATAAACAACCTACATTGTGTGCTCTTAGCAAGTTTGCAGCTGCTATCAAACTGGGAGTGGGGAGGCCAGGCTTTGGGAACAGTCAGTACTCTGGAGGGGGACCTCAGGAAGACTGAGAAATTTGCTGATGGCAATCAGCCACCTTAAGTTCGGCGAGGCAAATGCAAAGTCCTGCAATTTATACAACAGTACAGAATAATCCTATGGGTTGTTGTGACCAAGTTGCCAAAGTATCTTTGCATAAGAGACCTGGGAGTCCTGGTGGTCAGAAAGAGTCTGCAGAGATCCTTTGCAGCAAAGGATGCCAATGGTGGGCTGATGTAAAGGACATAGTCCACTGGAAGGTCCCCACAATGGTTGGAGCTGGAGCAAAGGGTGTACAAGGGGAAGTGGAGAGTGCTGTGGTCATTTAGCCAGGGCATGAAGAGGGGATGGGGATAAGGACAAGGATAGAGATGGGGAATGTTACCGTTGTAACAATCTCATGGGGGGCTGTAATGGGACAGAGCATTGGGGCAGGCCCCAGAGAGGCTGTAGGGTCTTCATCCTCTGAGATGTTCAAACCTCAATGGGATTAGGTCCAAGGTCCCTGCCCACCTACATGGTTCTGTGATGCCATGACTCTGCAAAAGGCTCCACAGCAATGTGATTTCTGGTGATTTGACCGTCTGCCTTACAGACAATCCATTCTCTGGTGATATTAGAAGGCCAAAAAGCCTGATACAAATACACACGTCAAAGTAAAATTAAGTAGTTTCTAGATGCAGTGTTTTGGGAAGAAAAACATTCACAGTCATTCAAATCCTAGCCAGTCCTCTCCTCTTATAAACCACAGTCCTTTTTGAGAATGTAGACTTTGAAAATTTCTGTTCCATACAGAAGGGTTGAACTTGGAGATTTATTAATGCTGTTTTCTTCGACATATATTATTGACATGTTGTTGGGGGTAAATGATAGAAATAGCTGTATGGAAGAAAGTTCATTTTACATGCAACCTATTTATCATACTTAAAATAAACCACAATACATTGCTCATGGAATTTGAAATTTCTAGCTAAAATTCTGTCTGTCACTAATTTATCCATCAGGCTGTTGTGCCTCAAAATAATAAGCTTCTCCTTTAATGGTACATATTTTATGAATGTTCTGGAATGCTCTTTTTGTGAAAAAGGAGAAAAAAATGAGACAAATAAATTGAAAATTTTTAATTTGTTATGCTACATGTGAGTATAGTTTGGCCTCTACCACAACTTGTCTAATCAGTAACATGTCTGATTTTTTGTGACTTTTAATTTTCAACACTCTGTGAGACACGGAGACTGTGAGGCTTACACCGATATGTCTTTGGTGAGAACAAGGCAGGTTTTTCCTTCCCAGCTTATCCAGCCTAGTGCATTGTATTGCTATTACAAAGGGCAGTATCTTGCCTTTCACCACATGGATAGTCACAGCTGGTGCTTGCTCACAGGACACATATCTTGAATGAAGTATCACAACTTTCAGCTGCAGGGATTAAGGGACAACAGGCAAGGAGAAGCATCAATATGCATGAAACTCATCAATACATAGCACAGGTGAAAAAGGTAACAAGGGGCCAGGGTCTCCCTACTCACAGGCACCTCGCCTTTGAGAAAACAAATCATAGGAGGAAACAGTGAGAAGAAAAAGGTGGCCTCACAGCGTCAGACCACAGGCCAAAGAAGCAGAGAGGGCATTTCTGCAGCAGTTACTGCTCTGTTTTCTCCTCTCTATGCCAACTTCTCCACTTCCATTTCTCCATCCATCCAAACTCTTTCCAGCTTAGCCCTCATGAAGGGACATGCACTCAAGGACAGACTGCAAATCCTCAGAGCTACTTGGATGCATGTGCCAAGGCAGGCACCAAGCAAAGCAGGATGGTGAGCCATAAGCCCACCAGACCAACCCTGCTGGCAGCTCACAGAAGATAGAGCACTGGCGAGGACTATCAGTTAGCACACCATTTCTGCAGGGCAGGCAGACTTCTGTTCTCATCTACTGATTAAGCTACTGCTTAAGAGAGGTCTGTCTACGGCAAAATTTAAATCTTTTAAGTTGTTATTAAACATTTAGTGCCCTGATTGTATTGATCCAGTTTCTTTCATAAGAAAGTCAATGGCAATGTCAACACCAGACACGAAAAATGCACCTTTATTTAATACCATTTGTCTTCATGTTCACCCGTTAGTTCAAGTCAAATGTACCTTAACTATTTGTGTTGTACCTTGACATAAGCCTTGATAGCGTCAATTACTTATGCAGTATGCCATATGTCTGAAGGTTATTCTAAGACGTAATAGATGCAGACTTTTTAAAATCTGAACAGCTCCATTGCCTCGGTATGCAGAGTAAAAGGACAAAGAGTACCTGGTTAATCGTTCAGAGAAATCCTGGTAAGAAATTAACCACTTTAATCTTTTGCTGACAAGTATTGCTACAGGGAAATGTTGTTGGTTTCTTATTTTTATTCAGAAGAAAATGAATTAATAAAATTAATAAAACTTAAATTAAACAATTTAATTAGGCATCTGGTCCTTAAGGGGGAAATTCACAGAAACCCAAATAATTGGGTAACATGGATAGGGTTAATTAGATACATTTTATAGAGCTCTATAAAAGTGATACACTGTACAACACTCAAAAAAAAAAAGAAATATGAGTACAAACATATTAGTGTAATGCTGTGACAGAGATTTTTAAATGTGCAAGGGTTGGAAAATTCTAAATTACACCTCCCACAGCAACTGTATCTCAGCAATAATGCATATATAAAAATGTCAAGTCTAATGCTATATACTGTACAGTATTAAAAAAATGTCTCTATAACTGAGTGGATTTATTTAGGTCTATTGAGGCATTCAGAAGCTCCATAGAATGTCTCAGGGACATTTATTCCATAATTCAGTGAAGTATTTAAGCAAACATCTAATATTGGGCATGCAGCCAGTCTTTTTGATGACACCCTCACATAGTTATAGCCAGAAATAAAGTTAGTGTTTCACTGAAATAGAGTTATGTAAAACCTATAAAACATGTTCTATGTCGCCAAAGTCTGACTCTGGCTCTCAGGTGGGAGAAGTTGTATAATGCTAAGCAAGTTATGTACACCAACTTTATTTCTTTTCAATGGTGTTTATATAAGCTCTGCCATATTTACCTGTATTTAGCTGTACAGAGAAAAGCTACATTCAAGCTGCAGCTGCAGCAAGCCTGATCTTGCACTTTAATCAGCCTCTGTTGGCTCCAATGTCAAGCACAATCTCACAATAAACCATGGTGAGGCATAAGGCACAGTTGTCAAGCTATAGATTTCTGAGAAATGCGTGATTAGTGCAGGAAAAAAGGACACTGAAAATAGACAAACACACAGATTTTAGTAGGCACTGTGACAGCCATAAATAGCTTTTGTTTATACTCTGTGAGATGACCTCATCCAGCCGTGCTTAAGGGACATCAGAAACTCCAGATTAGGGGGGAGGCAGAAGAAAGCATGACTTGGATTCATCTTAACGACTACCAGTAAAGTCATAGTTACTGGATGAAGAAATTCTGGTGAGAGTGTGGTGTAACTAAAAGAAACATTTTGGGAAAAATATACATAAAGAGAAAGTTAAACGCAAGTATGGAGTATGTAACTAAAACAATCTTTTGGGAAAGACTGCCTTGCAGAGATAGTTTGCACCAATTATGTTCCTTACCATCTTGCTTGAGAAACATCTGTATATCTTGGAGGCTGACAAATACAGACAGAGGGAAGAAAAAAAACCACAACAAATGTAAGGGTTTGGTACTGATCTAAGAATAGAGAGGTATGTGTGACATATTTTTTTCTTATGCACATATCTCTAACAGCATCTGAAATAATTCTGAAAATATTTAGATCATTTAGCTGAAACTGTATTTTATTTTTCTCAGAGATAATTGAGATAAGATATGCCTTAAGATAGCTGCATATTAATGAGCAGTCGTATTTTAAGGAAAGGAGTGCCTTACTGTTTAACACTGAACCACTTTCACAAGACCCCATCTCCCACATTCGGTCATTTTCAGTGACACCCAAAAAAATAAGTCAAGCCTTTCAGAGGCTGAACAATGGGTTAATAAAAGAGGAGCTCAGCACAAAAGAAAAGCTCTGTGTTGGACAGATTTAGCCAGGAGCTCTTTCCCATGAGACTCCCAGCAGTGCTGGTGATACAGCTGGTGTAGGCAGACCTTGGTTTCCAGTGGCACCACTGGTGCTGCCAGTCCTGCCTCCAGATCCCGGGTGCTGCCCGCCCTGTCTGCATCTCCCTTTGGCTAAGGTGCTCTGAACCAGATTGTCCAAATCTTGATCCCAGACATATTCCTGCATGAGTACTGCTTCCACGTGTTAACTCCTAAATTTCACACTGCAACAAACCTGAAGACTTAAACCTTTGCATGTAAAGGATTTTGCCTCTCAGTCGTGGCATCTCAGCCTGATTTCCCTGCCCTAATGTACATTGATGGTCCAAAGAGGAGGTACTGAAATAATCAGAGTCCTAACTGAGAGGTATTGAGCATCTTGCATGCCCTTCGGGGGTTTGGTGGGGTGTTTTAAGATCTCAGCACCTTGCAGAATCCAAAAGATTTCGACAAAGTTCATCAGCCATAGTAAGCCTGAGGGCTGTAGCACTGCTGCTCTTTGAACTACATCTGCAGATGGGATTCCGAGTTTACAACAAATGCTGAAGCATTTGTGGATGCGACGGGAGGGGACATTTTCCTCAGCTCGAGGATCATTTTCAAGGGAAAGAAACTGAACAATTACTGACTGCAAGACAATTGGAAAAGGTTTGGGTTTTTTTTTTGTTTTTTTTTTTTTATTGTTGTTTTAAATCATATGCAGGCAAAGCCTAGGCTGTACTTTGTTGATATTTGTAGGAGGAGGTTAATTAGTGTTGGCAGAAGTCTCAGCAGCAACATATAGCTAGTCGTATGGTACTGCTCCCAGCCTTATAGAATAGAGACAAGTTAAAAAGGCAGGGGGAGGGAGGAAGGCTTTCTTCTCCACAATCCTTGACAGGAAAACCATTTAACAAAACAAACATAAAATAATTGGATTCTTTTCCTTTGCTTTCTTTGCCTCTTCTCCAGCTAAGTGTTTGATTTAGCTGCTTTCTTTACTCTTTCCAAGTCTTACATGTGTTGAGTAGCAATAAAGGTGGCTGTGCCTCTTTTCTGAGGCAACTGCAAAAGTACGTTGGGAGTTATTTCAGTGTTCTGTATAGTGCAGAGAATACTTGTGAAATTTTGGTAATATAGATCTAGCGGACAAATTAGTCAGATTAATCTGGATTTCCTCTTTAATAAGTCCTTCACACCATACAGTATTCTTTGTCCCCAGATTCTTGTGCTTTGCTTTTTCTACAGTAAGGGCTTTTTATCAAAACATTCTTGAGCATCTTTTCTGTTTCTTCAGGGGAAATAAAAACTTCTGTAGTGCATTTGCGTTAGAACATGGATTTTTAAGTACTAAACATAAGGTCTAGCACTATTGTTTTTCATTATTTTGAAAATATAACTTGATTTCCCTAGATGTCTGAAGAGTAGCTGAACAAAAATTTATTATTATCTAGTCAGTCTTTGGAAACACTGTGCTCCCTATGTTTCCTGTTGATTTCCAACTCAAGCAGATTTTGTCCTACAGATCTCAGTCAGCTGCACTTTTAGATGTGAACATATCTGCCAAGATAAGACACCTTATTGAAAGGCAGCAACTACAGCATCATTTCTGTAAAACATAATTGCTTATTGGTCAGTCTCACCTAGATTAGTAAATTTGCATTTAACTAATTTATAAGAACTTCCCTGTTATTTATCTGCCTACATACAAATCCGGCAGAAAAATATAAACAGTGTCCTTTTGGTAATGATTACATTTTAGGGTCCTGTAGGCAAACAAATAGGCCTCTCCAGCACCCAGCTGCCAGATAATAAATCACTGCAATGACTCATGACTGTTTTAATGGCTAGTTACTTAAATCTACACTGCTCCAGGCCCTGCTCCCTGTTTCAAAAAGAAGTGGAACTCGAACCCTTCGAATTAGCTTTGTATGTCTACTTCTCATGTCCAAAAAATGCTACAGAGTTTAAGTTTCCAATATAAAAAAGGAAGAAAATAAATTCTGTTATTAATGTTTCCTATGCTTTTAAAACAACAATTCTGAACAAAATGTAGGACTCGCTAAATTATACCCAAGAAAACAGAAACAGCTGTGGCTCAGGGTAGGCGGAATAAGAAGATTAAAAATGAATAACAGCTATGAGTTTTCATGGTGTGTAGCAGTGTTCTAATGAGCATTAACCTCCATAAAAAATATGCTTCCTAGAATGAAACTATTTCCCAGTCTATTAGCACTGGCACATGGTTTCTCACTGGCCATTGGAGTCTTGCTTTTCAAAGTTATATTAACTTACTTACACCTAAATACCTTCTTTTTTTCCAAGTCCCTGGCACCTTACAGTTCAATTATCTGATATACATGCAAATCTGGTGTTTGTGCACACATAGGTCTGTATACTATTCATTGTACTTGGCAGAATTTTAATTCAGATTTATTAGTTGCACCTAGTGGAAAAAGGTAAGATGCTGAAGGCTCTTAAGTGACTTAGGAACAGCAAAAGCAGATGGAAAATGTGCTCCAAAGTGACTTAACCCCACCCACAAAGAGCCCTTAGGAGGTTTTTACTGTTTCACTGCAAGTTTTGAGGTAGGCAAAACAAAGGAAAGTCAAACTAATGCTAGAGTACAGCATTAATGCTGGGTGAAAATCACAAAAGATTAAAAAAAAAAAATCTGAAGTCTACATAGCATACCTTACTGTTCTACAGGTAACGTTATATGCCTTAGTGGTACACATATATCACTATACAAACATGAAGTATCAGATTTAGTACAATTGTTTTTATTTGAAATGTAGTGTATTGCTTTATTTTTACAAATTGTACTACAGAGCATTTATGTGTCTACTACTAACTGCAGTACTACAATAAATAATTTAAATCAAATTACATTTGTTGACTAAACCAACAGAGTACCTTTAATGATACATTATCCTTCGTTTTTTTATTGTATTTGTCCCCTTGCTTGGTGACTGGTAGAAGTCAGTATTCTGCAATTGATCTCCTAGTCATTAGAATGAATTAATGACGCCTTACTAGGTTTCCAATGGAAGGCAAAGATTTTTTCTTTTCATTTCCATTTCATCTGACACCGAGGGTACTGATAGTGCTGTGTAAACAAGTGCTTTGACACAAATACAAATTATCAGGAAAAAAAAAAAAACCCACAACTAAGAAAGTATCTCAATGATTAAAAAAACTGCAATAAATAACATTTTTTGATCACTGGCCTGGGCATGAGATTTATAAACTTCTCCAGTTAGGTAAGGTCAGCTCACATGATAGAGCTCCTCTGCCCATGACCCCAGCATCACTGCAGGTCATGGCCAACACCCCCAACAAAGCAAACTGCCCATCAACATCCCCACATGCTCCACCAACCTCAGGTTACACATTTCAGTATCTGGGAGAGCCAAGGAATTGCCAAATCCAGAGGTGGACCCAAGAAGGGAGATGACGACAGCTTTTTATAACCCCTGTCATTGTGCAGGGGAGGAGGTGGGGGTGGCGGGGATTGCGTCTGAAGCTGAACTGCCAAGGTTGGGCCCAGCTGCCCCTCAGTCATGCCAGATCTCCTGCTCAATGCTGGCTACTCTTGTCTTGGTGTGGTCAGCTATTGGTGAAGCTCAGCAGCTGTCCCCCAGCTGCGATAGAGTTAATTTCCTTCCTAGTAGCTGGCATAGTGCTGTGTTTTGGATTTAAGATGAAAATAATATTGATAACACACGGATGGTTTAGTGTTGCTCAGCAGTGCTTACACCAGTCAATGACTTTTCAGCTTCCCCTGCTCTGCCCCCAACTGGCCACAGGGGTATTCCATACCACATAACATCATGCCCAGTATAGAAACTGGGGGAAGCTGGCCAGGGGGCAGTGATAGCTGCTTAGGGACAGGCTGGGCATTGGTCAGTGGGTGGTGAGCAATTGCATTGTGCATCTCTTGTTTTGTATATTCTTTTATCATTACTATTATTATAATCTTCTCTTCCTCTGCTCTTTTATTAAACTGTCTTTGTCTCAACCCATGGATTTTACTTTTTTTTTCCTGATTCTCTTCCCCATGCCCCCAGGGGGACAGGGAGCAGAGAATAAGTGAGCAGCTGCGTGGTGCTTAGTTGCCAGCTGGGGTTAAACCATGACAGCCCCCAGTGTGGGAACTGACTCTGGACGTACTTGGGGCCTATACACAGCTCAGGAGTTACAGCTTTCCCATTTCCCTTGCTCCTCCTTAGACATACAAAGACCTCAAGTAACTTTGGGGACTTTCCAAATGGTATCAGTAATGAAAAATCACTCTTCACCAAGCCACTCCTTTCATTTATTCTCTAGTGATATAAAAAGCCTGGAAGTCGTCTGAGGGATGACCTTGTCATGAGAAGGCTCTGAGCAGCATACAGGAGGAACAGTGGCAGAAAGGCCCTACTGCATGAGTTGTAGTGCAATGCATTTTTGTAATCCTCATCAGAAATAGAGAGCAGGCTCCTCTGATTTCTGCTTACATATCCTCACTGACTCCTCAATAGATCCCTCACTTTCCTCCACAAGACTTACTGCAAGAAAAGATCAGATCCTTTTGTGTTTACAGCATTTTCACTGTTTGCTGGGTGAAGCCATCTGCTTACCACAGCTCTAATACTAAAACTGCCAAAACGCTTTCGCGTAGAGTAGGAAACCTTCCTTGAATCTGTATGCTCAGTAATTTGTAACTCTGTATGTTCAGCTGGTTACCCTTCAGAGATTGAGCATCTTTCAACAATAAGCCAGCATTGGTATTCATATGTTGAAAAGAAGATGTGACCAGCCACAAGCTGGGAGGCCTTCAGAGCTAAAGCACTTGCTAGCTAAAGCAGAGCAAGTATCTTCATTCATTTATATGGATGAAATGTACAGTGACTCCAAGAGAAATTCTTAAAGGTCAGTGATGAGCAACAGAAAAGCTTTAGGAAACCAAGCCTCAGTTTTTTCTGTATTTTGTGCTCAAAAATTTTATTTTTAAACTTTAAAATGCACAAAAAAAATCTTAGTAGGAAATGTGGATTTTACAATACTTGCAGTCTAATTGCTGAGGCAAATATTTTCATTTGCAGCAACTCAAATATTTGCATTTGGTAAGCAAAAAGCATAAGCAGTAATAATATTGGTAATAAACTCTGAATTATTTCTTGAAGTCACATGGGATCAAGACCTAAGCTCTATTTCTGAATCTCTAAAACCTTGCAAGCAAAGCAATTTTTTTAATATTATACATTGCTGTTCTTCCAATAAAAATCCTTTGAAGACTGTTTCTTGACTAAGTTCTGTTCTTGACTAACTTTGCAGACATCTGACATGAAATAAGTTAAGGAAATGGAAGTGGGAGACTGAGCAGAGGAGCTCCTGGAAGGAAGGAAACAGGCCTGTTGGGAAGGTCTAAAAATGGCAAAATGGGACATGCAAGAGTAAAGAAATTCAAATGTGAGGATGAAAGGGAGGCCATGTTTTCTTAATGTGATCCTGAGACAGAACAACTATTAATTGGACACAACCCCCATTATACTTTCATGTGAAATTGCATAATTTTGGACAAAAGTCCAAAGCAAAAAAACATAAGCATTGAGACCTGCAGAGATCTAAGTCAGCCTTTGCCTCCCATTTCTAACTCAGCACTACTATAGAAACGCACACACAAAGATGAAATATGTTATCATTTGGCGAAAGGGTGGACCTGGCCTGTGAGCAAGTAAAAGGCAACAGGAATATGCAGGCAGAAAGGCACAACTGAAGGACAGAGCAATGGAGAATGAATTCACTGAAGGGACAGCTTTTGGGAAACATGCTGGCAGCAAAGACAGTTGAAATTCTGAACAAACAAAATATTTTTCATAGTTTTCATTGAAATTTTTTAGATATCATTAAACAGAGTTGCATCAAAGAAACAACCTGACTCCACTGTCCATTTCTCCTCAGATGTTTTATCAAGCCATTCAGGTCAAAAGTAATAATACATAAAAAGGAGGAGGTTGTATGGTTTTATACCTTAGTCTGGAAAACTGATTTAAACAAAAAGGAAAGTTCTAAGAAATATTGGGCAGGTTGGCTGGGTTTCCTTTTTTTCCCCCCCCCTTTTCCCTTTAAGAAAAAGAAGTGATCAAAGATTTTAAAATATGTCTATGGAGTTGGACCCAAAGACATAGAAATCAATAGCCACCACTATATCGGCTTCAGAGAATAGTGGATGAATTTAAATTGTTTTGTTCTTAGTATCTTGATATTTTTATTCACTTTTATTCTGATTCAAGAGCATGGAACTATTCTCAGGCCAATAGCTAAGTAGTTTTTCTGAAGGGCTCAAGGCCTCAGCTCAGAGATTGATTTGTTTTTCTTCTTATTTAAAAAATAACTATTATTGGTTAGCATTATAATTTGTCTTATAATTTTGAAGCGGTGGAAAAAATCAAGGGAATACATCGCCATGTGGGGAGGGAGTGGGAGAGACAGTATTTCTTTTCATTTATAAACAAATACATGCAGAACGGGAGAATATAAACACAGATTTCTTTACTTCAAAGGATTTCCAAATGCTCTTGCCTAGCTGATATTTTCTTAAATTGGCTTATACTGTAGGGATCAATTAAACTATCATTGCTGATAAATTGCTGCAGGGAAATTGCAAGTCTGGACATGCATAGCCTATTTCACGATACAGTATGTATTCATATGATTTACTGAGCAAAAAGATTAAATAAATTGAAAGTTTAGGAATTGTTTTTCAGTATATCCGAACACATGCAAAAAATAAGGAAAGGGTGACTTTGAACTGGGCATTATGAGGGTCGGGTTTTATATGCTGTCTACTTTTATGCACCCAACTCAGGTGCATGAATTAAGGACCTTGGCTGAAACAAATGTAGCAAAACCCCCAGGGGATGACAGAGCACTTGGTTGCACTGTGGACTGTGCATATGAAACCAGGCCCCTCACTGACAGACATAAGTTTACCATAGACACTTATTTCTGGATATTGGAGTACTCCCTGGTCTGGACACTGTAATGAGTCTAATAAAAAAGGCTGCTATCTGTTTCTGGGTGAAATTAATCACAGATTAGCGCCAGCTCTGTCTTGAAGTTCCATTATACCCCTTTGCAGCAGCACAAGCAGTTTGTGGAAGTGCACACTGGATTGTTAAACATAAAGGTAGTTTTCAGCAGCTCTTTAGAGGTCACATTTGAAAAACAGATCTCTGCAATGGCTACTGGGATGAACAAAGACCAGAGACTGAGAAGCATCTAGCGCTTTACAAGGAACATTTAGGAGCTAATGAAGATTAAATGCAAGGATATATAATGCAAAAGCATCATTCTGCATGGGAGATTTTTATTGTCTTGGATTTCTTGCTCCTTTTGTTGTTTCTTATTATTCAGCAAGTGAAATGCATTCTTCATATATGCTTTTAGACCTCTATCTCTATTGGCCATACTAAGATATTCTGATGGAAAGCAGAAATATGCCCCCAGGTTCAAGCCACAAGGAGCAGCACCTTGTGAGTCATGACAAAGATACTCTAAAACAGAGAGACTTCCAAGTGATTATTTTGCATCACCACGCTCCATGAAATGGCAATCAAAGTATGACTAACACTGAAAAAACAGCTCAGTGCCTCCTGGTACAGGAATGCAACATTTCACCAAGCCAATTAATTTGGCTAGCACGTGTGAGTTGTGAAATCAAGAAAATGACCAAATTCATATTTAAAATAGTTCCTTAAAATACAACCCACTATATGCAGGAATAATTTTGCACCTGCAGTTTTCTGCAGGCTTTACTAGATTTTTTTTTTAATCCACTTACTACATTTTTAGCAGCAATATACTATTCAAACAAACGTAGACCATAAATTATGCAGGCATCAAGAGAAATATGAGACTGACTCACCACTTAGAAACCAACACTTAAAATTCCATAACTAATACTCTGTAAATGGAAGAATAATATGTCATTATTGTCATTGACAATTTGATCTGTAACAAGCGGATGTACTTTTAAAGAAAAGTTTTATTGCCAGAATTAGAGTTTAACCTAAAAGCAAACAATTACATACTGCAAAACAGGTACATCTTTTTTCCTCTTTGTGGTCAATTTCTCTTTTAGGCCCCAGTGTCTTGATCACTACTGTTTGATGAATCAGCTTTCCTGTTAACTAGAGGTGCAGAGCCATCATCTAATGAAAACACTCTGCATTTTATGACTCCCTGGACTGTAGTTCTGCATATTAAAATAGAATTTCAATCTCAGTGTAAGAAATAAAATAAAATCTAGCATCTGTGGTTTGAACAGAACAGATAAAAATGCTGCTCATTCAATTTTAACAATATTTTTTAATGTTAGTATAAAAAGAGGCCCTGGATGTAATTAAAAAATGCCTATAAATTAGAAATAAATTGGTAGGAATCAGCACAATTGTTCAGTACATGGACTAGTTTCATGAAACATACAAATTTGATGGCAAAGAGTTTCAAATCCTATTTAAAATTAACAGATCTAATATTTTACCACCTACTACATATTGCTCTCATCTATTCAATAAAGGATCATTCTAAGGTGAATGGACTTATTGTTCTCTTTGGGCTTCTTAACTCTTTTCAGTGAAGAAGTAAATTTTTGGTTAGGATCCCACAACAGCAACTTAACTTTTTCAAAGCTACTGCACATGAAAAGCTCCAGCAGAGTCTGCCAAGTAGTACTGAAAATGATGGGATTTTAGGGGACAGCCAAGTCTTCTTTCAATCTATTCACAGGGAAGTTGCTTATCCTTTAACACAATGATACAGGGACATAAATACTTAACACTAGTGTTCAGGCAAGATAGCCTTGTAAAAGTACCATGAATTCAGTATACTGCAATTACACTATACTACTGGGGTGGCTTTCCCCTCTCCCCTGTAAATCAAGCAAAATCCTCTCTTTTTTTCCCCTTTCCCTTCCCTTCCCTTCCCTTCCCTTCCCTTCCCTTCCCTTCCCTTCCCTTCCCTTCCCTTCCCTTCCCTTCTCTTCCCTTCCCTTCCCTTCCCTTCCCTTGTGAGCATCCACAACTTCTCTGGGCAACCTGTTCCCGTGCCTTGCTTTCTCTTGCTGCTGAACTCAGCTCTATGAGGGACAACCTCTATAATTGTTTCTTTGTTGACATACTTCATTTTTGCTAATAATGTTTTCCTATATAAATTTTCCCTTAGAAGGCCTGGGAATTTACTAACAAAAGAGTAAGAATATGCTGCTACAAAGCATTAGAACAAATTCTGCTTTTAAATTTTTCTGTTTCCTTCAATTATTCCTCTTTTTAAAACTAGCTGCATAGCAAGAGTGCTATTTTCTGTAACAATACCAATGTTGCAAGGAGCAGATGGATCTCTTGGAAACCACAAAATAAGCCATAAATGCTAAACTTTGTATAGAGCACAGGAAAAATGCACATAAGAAGGCCCATATTTTAAGAAGCGGAAATGCCTATGATCTAAGTAGTATATAAACTTATTAATGGCAACTTTGCCCCAAAAGGTTAAGTTAATATCTATTTTTCTTTGTTGCAAACTAAAGTATATTTAGACATAAAATAAAACAACAATAAAAATAATATTAAAAAACAACCAACAGCAAAGCCTTCCTTTAGCAGTAACCTTCAAAGGAGAATTTGTTTTCATACAACAAGGCTTAAATATATTTCTACTCCATTGATACATTTTTCTGCTGATCCGCCCTATCACAATGTATGGTTGCGAAACATTGTGCCCATCTTTAAGAAGAGTCAAAAGGAGGACCTTAGG
This sequence comes from Nycticorax nycticorax, assembly GCA_023375905.1. Classification (NCBI taxonomy): domain Eukaryota; kingdom Metazoa; phylum Chordata; class Aves; order Pelecaniformes; family Ardeidae; genus Nycticorax; species Nycticorax nycticorax. Next base: position 2,959,751 of record JAKFQP010000112.1, read on the forward strand.
AACTACTAACCTGTCAGCCTCCCCTCTGTGCCTGGGAAGATCATTGAACAGATCCTCCTAGAAGCTACACTAAAGAACATGGAGGACAGGGAGGTGATCTGAGAGTTTCACCTAGCGCAAGTCTTGCCTGACCAACCTAGTGGCCTTCTGTGATGGAGTGACTACATCAGTGGTCAAGGGAAAAGCAACAGATGTCATCTATCTGGACTTTTGTAAACCCTTTGACATGGTCCCCCACAACATCCTTCTCTCTAAATTGGAGAGCTATGGATTTGATGGGTGAACTGTTTGGTGGATAAGGAATTGGTTGGATGGTCTCATCCAGGGGTTAGTAGTCAACAGCTCAAAATCTGGATGCAAATCAGTGACAAGTGGTGTCTGTCAGGGGTCTGTACTGGAATCAGTGCTGTTTAATTTTTTCCTCAATGACACAGATGGTGAGATAAAGTGTATCCTCAGCAAGTTTGCAGATGACACCAAGCTGAGTGGTGTGGTTGATACACCAGAAGGATGGGGTGTCATCCAGAGAGACCTGGACAGGCTGGAGAGGTGGGCCTCTGTGAACCTCATGAGGTTCAACAAAGCCAAGTGCAAGGTCCTGCGCCTGGGTTGGGGTAACCCCCAGTATCAGTACAGGCTGGGGGAAGAAAGGATGGAGAGTAGCCCTGCCGAGAGGGACTTGGGGGCACTGGTGGATGAAAAGCTGGACATGAGCCAGCAATGTGCGCTGGCAGCCCAGAAGGCCAACCGTACTCTGGGCTGCATCAGGAGAAGCGTGGCCAGCAGGTCGAGGGAGGGGATTCTGCCCCTCTACTCTGCTCTGGTGAGACCTCACCTGGAGTCCTGCGTCCAGCTCTGGAGCCCTCAGCACAAGAAGGACATGGAACTGTTGAAGTGGGTCCAGAGGAGGGCTACAAAAATGATCTGAGGGCTGGAGCCCCTCTCCTATGAGGCCAGGCTGAGAGAGTTGGGCTTGTTCAGCCTGGAGAAGAGAAGGCTGCGGGGAGACCTGATTGCGGCCTTTCAGTACCTAAAGGGGGCCTACAGGAAAGATGGGGACAATCTTTTTAGCAGGGGCAGCTGTGACAGGACAAGGGGTAATGATTTTAAACTAAACCAGGGTAGGTTTAGACTGGATATAAGGAAGAAATTCTTTACAATGAGGGTGGTGAAACACTGGAAGGGGTTTCCCAGAGAGGTAGTGTATGCCCCATCCCTGGGAACATTCAAGACCAGGTTGGACGGGGCTCTGAGCAACCTGATCTAGTTAGCGATGTCCCTGCTCACTGCAGGGGGATTGGACTAGATGACCTCTAAAGGCCCCTTCCAACCCATGGCGTTCAATGATTCTATGATTCTATGATATTCAGCTGTGCTATTTACTATTTGCAGTGATATTGCTTGTTAATCCAATGAAAGGATAATGTGGTGCTAAGGAACATCACAAAATCAGATCATATTTTTATTAGAAAGAGTTAAGGTTGGACCAGATGGTCCTTGAGGTACCTTCGAAGCTGGCATCCTATGATTCTATGATTTTATCATAACAGTAACAATGGGATTCAATTTGATATGATATAAAAGGGTTCATGATGTGGTGACAGCCTGTCCCTGCAACATGAGGAATGACATGAATTGTGCCACAGTGCCAGTGAGTTCAGTTGGATGTATGATTTTAGAACATAAGCTTCTTACCAAATATAAATGCCAAGGTAATCTCTGATAGAAGAAAAGAGTAGAGTTATTACTGGAGTTAAATTAACACATTTAAACAGTGCACTGGTGCAGATTTCTGTCTGTATTCAGAGCTAACCAGAGCTAACCAGATCCTGAGTGTTTTTTCAGCTCAGGAAAATTTAGTTAAAGACTAGCTCAGATCAGCCTTACTCTACAGCTGTCCATCTTCCCCTTCTGTCCTTATCCTCTTTCAGTTTTCAGTGTACTTCCTCACTCATGATTATGCTCATGAAGCTAGGCAGAGAACTAGTAGAATTAATATGACATTTGCTGATATACCATTGCTGGTACCTTTATAATGAAAATTACACTACCATGTACAGACAGCCAAGCCCTCTTTAAATAATCTTGCCCAACTCAGCCAGGCCGCAGTATGTAACAGGACACACTCCTAGCCATTTCTTCTGTAAGCAGGAGAAGGGCTAGGAGGCACAGCGGTCTGCAAGGAGACCTCTCATCTCACGGGAGAAGAGCATTATTATCTCTTGTACTGCAGGATTACTTGGGAGCTTAAGCCATGAATAAGAGCTAGCTACTGGCCCTGGCTCAAGTAAAATCTCACTAAGTTTAAACTCTGTAGAGGATGTCTTGGGTAGACAGAAGTTGGGGGAAAAGATTCTCTCCATGGGGAAATGGAGTAGAACATTAAATTAGCAGGGCTTATAAGCAAGCGGAAAAACCTGAGGAATAAAAATCTGAAGAAGTCCATGGAAATTATTAGTTAGGAAAGATATTTGAATAGGAAGCAGGTCAGAACTAAAGTATTTTAGATGTCACTTAGCAGCACTTGTTTGTGCTTTTTAGATACAGAGAACCAAAATGTTAACCTAAGCCATGACAGATGTCTTACAAAGGATGGGCCGTCTCTTAACTAGAGACAAAGATAGGGATAAAATAATACCCATTTCTCCACCATCTCCTTTTCAGCACAATGCTAACAATAAAGTTTGATTTGTGCAGTAAACACCCCCTCAAGGGGTTTTACAAAGCAAGAGTGCCACAGCTTCTCAGATTTAATAAAACCTATTATATACGAACGAACAACATCAATCCAGAGAAGCTACAAAAACATGTTAGCAATTGCTGAGAGTGTCAGCCAGTGATCCTGATCAGTCAGTACTAGGCACTTGTAAACACTGTCTCCTTTGAAATTATCTGCTGTTATATATGTTATGACACAGCGCTATACCTGCCCTTGATGTTGGGTATTGATTGACTGCACTGGTACTTGAGCACTGCCCATCATCTGACAGGACAGATGTCTTCAAATAACATGGGAGCATGGGTAATACTGTGCCACATCAACATCTTTGATCTACAGTTATGATTATTTACTGTCATGATTATCTGCTTTGATAGTGGTAACTGGAAAATTGTCACAGCTCTCATAAAACAGTATGGTCTCTTACATGTGAAAATCAACTTATCACATGCCCTTGCAGCTTGCAGCTCCATATAGTGGCTCTTAGTTAGCAACCATAAACACAGATATAGTCCTTGTTCTCAAACACAAGCTTCTTAGGGAAATGTCTTATATTATGTTGAGGACAATTCTTGTTGTTACAATATGCACTTTCACTAAAGTAATGTTTATAAGATGAAAAATTAAATATATATATATATTAAGCATTCTGGGACAGAGATTTTTGGGGCATCCTGGAAGATGAGGTCAAAAGGTGTGTTTATGCTAGTTTTTGTAAAAAAACTAGTTCCTTTTCCACACATTTTCTCTTGGGGCTGAAGACAGTATTTTCATACATTAAAAAATTATTTTCCATAAACGAAAAATTACATTACTTTCATTTAGCAGCAGTAGGTGTTGCTGTCTATGGAAATAATCTGTGGATAATCTAAACCCCAAAGCTCTTGCTTCTTAGCCTTCTACAAAGATCCCCAAATCCCTCTCCTGCCTTGTTCTTTTGGCCTTATTGCCCAGATCTTCAACAAGTCTCTGATTTTGAGGTGGTTATCTGAGGCTAAAAGTTTTACACATGAAAATATTATTTCTTTAAATATATTTTCTTTCACTGTGCTCACACTCATATCCAACATAGTGTCCCACGCAAACACAGCAGACTCTGAGGAGCATGTCGTCTTCTCCACAAAGGCTCCTTGAATCGAGCTAGTCTATAGAGGACAGTGATGGGAAGGAATACAGTTTTTCATCTAGTTTTTTAACTTTTCAGTTGGCAGTGGTTAAAACTGTTGTCTTCTCCTGGACCAACTCCTACCTGTATAAGCTTTTTTAATGCTATTCTACTATGAAGAAAAAGCAGCAGTTTTGACTGCTAGCATGATACTCAGACTTGGGCTAGCAGAATAGCAGTGCATGCTGTAATGATAATTAAATTAGCCTTTAGCAAAGCAGTCATAGAAAAGTATGAACATTTGTGCAGACAAAAGCTGTTCTTAGTGAATATTTCACATGGATGTGATGCAATACTGCAACGGCTCTAGTTTCAGTAAAACTGTCTCACAGGAACTTGTATTTCTTCTACTTCTCAGGCAACTGCTTTTGCACTGGAGAAATAAAAGTGTAGTCCAACGAACTCTGAAAGGAAAGCTTGCACTGCAATTTAGTGAATGACTTCTTGAAGTGTGTGATGTCATTTTGCCCTTGTGCTTTCATTTTAAAAGTCAAAAGATTCGTAAATGACCTTGTACAATGAGTAAAAATAAAGCAAAATCCGCATCCTGTGGGTATAAATGCAGGCAGTTCTCCTTGCCTAAGGAGGCAAGTCTCTTTCTTTACTTGAATTTTGTCAGAAAGGCAGGTTCAGAAAAAAGATTTTTAAAGGTCAGTAGTAACCTTAGATCTTCTATTCTGACCTTGAGTACAACCAAGCACACGAAAGCACACACACACACACAACTTAAACTTTTACATATTACTTCAGACATTTTCCAAAAGCCGCCTGGCTAGAACAAAGAATAAGAAAGATCACCTATGAAATGTGAATAGTGTTTCGTTATTCCTCTCATACAAAAAAGTGCACTGTTCACATACATGTTTATTTCAAGCAAAACTTTCCAGAATATGTGTGTCTGTAATACAGGTTTGTCAATTGATTCACACATTCCAGGGTGACTAATTCCTGAAAAACTGGCTATTTTGGACCTCAAAATTTTGTACAAAAGTAAGAAAAGAAACTTGTGCTTCTTTCTAAAAGTCCAACTTATTTCCCAAAGCCAGTTTCTCTCCAGAAGCAGGACCCCTGCCAAGAAGCTTCAATCTAGCTGGTCCAAAAGTGTGAGCCTGAACGACATGCACTCTTGCTCAGAGATGGTATTGGCTGGTACTGGCCCTGGTGTTTAACCCACACCTATTCTACCCATGTAGCCAGGTTTTAAGCACGGGAAGAAGAAGATGAAGCAAAATGAGTGTGTTTTTTGAAAAATCAATTTCTTATACTTGTTTTAAGGCCCAGTGGAGACTTTCTTTCTTTTGTATATCAGCAGTGAACTCAACCAATCTGCAATTTCTGTCCATGTATAAAAGTAGATACAGATGCTAACATATCCTACAGGAGGGCAATGCAGCCAGGCACAAGCAATCTATTTTTCTGGCAACTCCAGGCAATTTCTTGATGCAATCAACTGTGATCAATTGACAGACTAGAGGTGATGCTTTGTTGGACCTGCTATTCATGAACAAGAAAGTGGTGGCAGATGTGAAGATCAAGGGCAGCTTTGGCTGCAGTGACCATGAGACTGTGAAGTTTAAGGTCCTAACAGAATTCAACAAAACAGAATTACAGCTGTGGCCTTCAGAATTGCTGATTTTGGCCTTTTCAAGGCTTCGCAGGTCTCTTCTGGAACTTGTAGGAAGGCGGCATTACCCACAGGAGGGAGCACTGAGATAGGGACCACTTAAGCCAGTTAAACATATGGAACCCTGTGAGACCAGAGAGGAAAAAGACAAACACTGCACCCATCTTAAAGGAAGATGAGGAGACGACAGATCCAGGCAACCTACGGGTCATTTGGCCTCACCACAGTCCCTGGAAGGGCAAGGAGCAAATCCTCTTAGAAGCCATTCCTAAACACACAAAGGACAAGGAGGTAACTGGGAAGAGCCAGCATGGGTCTACTGAGGACAAATCCTGCTCAACCAGTAAGATTGCTTTCTGTGATGAGGTAATCAGCATGGTGGACAAGGAGAGGATGTTGCATACCTTGATTTGAGCAAAACCTTTAACACAGCCTCTCGTAGTTTATTTCTCATCAGACTGGTAAGACATGGGAATGGATAAGTGGATAGCAAAGCTGGTGGAAAATTGCCTGGAGTGCTGGGCTCAGAAAGCTACTACCACTGATGCAAGCAGCAGCTCTGCAGAAATGCCCTGGGGGGCAGCAGATTGCCAGGAGGCAGCAATGCTCATGAGCAGCAAAGCAGCCCCTGCAGCCAGGTCTGCACCAGCACGGGTGCAGCAGCAGAGCCAGGCAACAACGCTGCCCTGCTGCTCAGGACCGCTGAGACCATACTAGGGGTTCAGGGTCCAGGTCTGGGCTCCTGGTCCAGGACAGACCCTGACGTACAAGGAGTGGGTCCAGTGGAGGGTCCCTGTGATGGTCAGGGCTGAAACCTAGGATGTACAAGGGCAGGCGGAGGGTGCTGGGCTGGTTCATCCTGGAGAAGAGGAGGGGAAGGACAGACCTCATTGCTGTCTGAAGCTGCCTGATGAGAAAAGACAAAGCCAGAGTCTTCTTGCAGGTGCATAGTGATAGGAAGAAGCAACAAGCAGAAGTTGGAATGTAGGAAAGCCTGATAAGGAAAACAAAAAGTACCATGAGGGTACTTAAATACTGGAGCAAGTTGCCCAGAGAGGTTGTGGAATATCCCATACTGAAAGTGTTTAAGACTCAACCAGACGATTCCTTGAATGAGCTCTGCTTTGTGCAGGAGGTTGGACTAGCTGACCTCCAGAAGTTACTGCTGCCCTGAATTGTTCCAGATGATTCGGTGATTCTAAATGTTTGGGTTATGTACACTCAGACAGAAAGCATATTTAAATGTTTCACTGCAGTGTCCTTACTTTTTTGTTACATTTTATTATGGCTCAAGGCATTACAAGGCAGATCTAATTTGCACTTGTCAGGTTTCCTTAGAACATATTGTGAAGCTGTCTTGTAATCATATGTATAGAATTCTTTATAATTTAAACCACCTGATCTTTCCAATAATATGATTCCTTCATCAATTAGATCTCAAGTTGCTTCCTTGGCAGGCTGTGTGTCATGTGGACTGTACAATCCATATATTCTGTCCTTAGCCACAAACTACTGACTCATTAAGAGAATTCAGATTTTTTTTTTCTTTCAGTGAGAAAGGAGAGATTAGGAGATCAATCAGTGACATGCAAGTATGCCTGAAAAAAAGGGGAAATGTTTGTCACAATGTCACGTTCATAGCCATATTATGTAATTAACTAAAATGTAGTATCTGCTATGGAAGATTACTTTTCTCATTGTAATATAATAAAAATGTGCCCTATGGGATGAAGTCCCAAATCTAGTGAATTTAATGGAATGACTGCATTCAAATTTAACACAGTCTTTATTTTTTTCTAGTGTATTTTTTGCTGTATTTTTTCAAACTTAGATAATACACTGGGCTTAAAAGTCATCAGAAACTGCTTCCTAACTGAACTTTAGTGTGTTAGAGTTCTTCTTTGCAAATGAATCACAAAGTGATAAAGTTGTAACCTTTTGTTACTCAAAATCCTGTCCATGCTAATTTAGTTGTGGAAATCAAAAGTCGGAGACAAGCATGGCTTGCCATCATGATAGTTTAAAAATATAATAACTTTTGGTTTTCACTCAAATATCCCAGATGGGAGAGGGAGGTAGCACCATTTCCTCCAAAACACTTATCCATAAAATGCTGAGTTTACAGATATTTTAAAATGTTACCATGTGAATAATATTCCTGTGTACATATTCTTAGTTTATGGGCACTTGCCATATGGCGTTCTTGCAATTCAGTCTTTTTTCTTTTTTTTACATATACGGTGCCTGTGTTCATGTCAGTCTCTCCCCATTGAATTCTGCTCACCATTAATCTCTCAGTTCACGTAATCACCTCTTCTGTATATTCTCTTAGTGAAGGAAGTGGGTTCTCAGGGGTGTAACATCTTAGGCAGGGACAAAGACTTTACTTTCCTCTGTCCATGTTAGAGAGTGCTAACGTGATTCTCTGTAGCTGAGCTCCTTAGCAAAGAAACTGAGGATTTACAGTCCTCCAGCTTTCTCAGCTAAGGGGTTCTTCAAGGCTTTCAAGAGCTGACCTTGTAAAGGATTGTGTTCTTTTAATGCACTCCCTTTTAGAAGAGAGCTTACCTGTTTTCTCAGCCTGATGCAGATACTATTGAAAGGGGTTTCCATGGATACTGACATCAATAGGAAATGAAAGAGGGCTGTCATACTTTCTGACCCACTGGAGTTCCTCACTGTTGCTATGGCAAAGCTTACAGATGTCGCTGGTATTGTTTTGCATAATCTGATTTAAAATCTATAGACTGGGCAAAAGTATTCTGTAGGGGTGGGTGAATGCTTCTGGGCAGAACAAGTGAAAATTTGTGATTGATGACGGTCTTAGAAGGTTTCTCAAACTTTATGATAATTTGTAAAACAAATGGATTATTCTACTAAATACCTTTCTCATAGGTCTCTGTCAAAGACAGAAGTAGAAGTTAAAAGAGAATGAATCTCAGCACATTTTGAAATTATCTCATAGTAATTATTAATGAATTTGGAATTAAACTTTGCCATTTTACACCAGCTATCCCATACCATTAAAAGTAATTCTCAAGTTATAAGCTAGCGAAGAACTACATTTTGGAATTTCCTCATTGTGGACCTGGATCAAAGACCAGGTAAAAGGAAGTACCTCAGATGATCTGACCAAGATGTGGACTCAGCTGCAAACCCCAGCTTAGATATTCACGATAAATAGATACTAATATTTTAACATCCTAATATCAAATAATGACTATCGCTGTTATATAGCCTTTAATTTATTCATTTTATTATTTCACCAGGAAGAATTTTAGGAATATTCCTGCACTTCATAAAAAGTTTCCTTAAAAAAAATTAAACACTTTTTCCCTGCTTTCTCCAAAATACACACACACAAATAAAACAATCCACTGCCCCAGAGATCCACAAACCTTTCAAGTGGCATAGATGGGATTGTCTAGCAGTTAAGATTTATTGCCTGTGTCCCAACACTTGGAGATGGATATAGGATGTTCTGCCAAAAAGAAGGAATTGAAAATTGGTAGAAAAAATAACTGTAGGGGCACACTAGTCAAAGAAAAGGTCTGACCTCCCCAGTAAGGCATTATTTTATCATTTTATGTCACCTGGATTAGTCTGCTTGTTTGAATCTGCTGTGTGTATGTTTCATTGTTTTATTTCACATCCTGGTCATAGAGGGCACACTTATTGTTTAGTAAGCAGAATTAGGGTGGTTGCAGTTTACATAGTCAATAGCAGTCAAACACTAAGGTCAGTGTCTATCACATCTTGGAAAAATTGGGGTTAGAACAGGTGAAATTATCATTCCATTTTGGTTTTATGGCTCTAATAGAAAGCCACAGAGTCCCTGACCCCTGCTGCCACTCATGTCTTGCTATAATAGCAATGTATAACCTTCGACACTCAATTAAAACAGGAAATAAGGCAAAGAAGGGGTCAGTATGCATGTTTGGCCAATCTGAGCCTTTGGAAAAAAGGTCCAAGGCTTTCAGAAAGGGAGGGATAGGGGAAGAGGGGAGGGCAGGAGGGAGAGCAGGAGGGACAGGGGAAAGGAGGGAGGAAAAGGGGAAACAAAGGGGAAGGCAGAAAGGGAAGGGGGAAAAAAAAGAAAGCCCTTCCACATTTGTATGTTGGGTGACCTCAAATCCTTAAGTGCATTAGAGAATCCTGCTGCATGGCAATTCTCACACACTCTGACTCTCTACTAAAAGCACAGGTTTGTCTTCCTGATTGCCTGAATGGGACAGGGCTGATGCCTTTGGTTTTACAATTTAAACCCCACCTCCTTTCTTTAACTAATTTTGCCGTACAAATGAAAAAATACATTACTTCTTTTCATCTGATGCTTGTGTGAGAGGGGAAAGCAGGAGAAGAGTCACTTGATTTTAAAAGCTAACCCCAAGTAACATTGCAAGCAATATGGGATCGGCTAAGAGAAATGGTTTGCAGATTAGGCTGATATCTGTCACTGGATCTCAGAGAAAAGGAAGCCCTGTTACTTGCTCTTACTTGAAGGAATAGGTTTTTCCTGAGAATAAGAGCTTTAACCATCACCAGTCTAATTCTAGATTTCTACTGTGGGCTGCATGCTTATGGATTTGTAAGGCTATATGAAACTACAGCAACCACATAATCTTACTTGCAGTAAGCCACAGAGGCAACCTCACTAATCCCAACATCAAGTCACCAAATTTGGGTTGAGTTACAATGGCAGTTTCAGAAAGCTATTCAGTCTCAATTGAAATAATTTAACTAATAAACCAGCTGGCATGACTCAGACTAAATTTTTTTCCATCGGTTGATAGGTGTTGCTGTTAGAAAATGTGTGTTTATTTTCTATTTGTAATTTTCTAGCTTCAGTTTTTAATTGCTGGACTGAACTGGCATTTTTCAGTTTGCTGAACAAAAATCAAAGGAAAAAATCAGTTAGGGATTGGAAAAAATACAAGGGTTTGTTTTCCCTTAAGACCTATTTAAATTGAAAACAGATTAGTTTTCAGATAGTTTGGAAATTTCTTAAAACCTGTTTGTGAAACATAGACATGTTTCAGACAAGTATCACCATATTTTGCGTAAAGAAAAGCAAATTGAATTGAAGGTTTGAATTTTTAGGAAAGACATGAGGTTTCAAAGAAATGAGTCAACAGTTCAGGTAAGGCAGAAAAGCTCTAGAGGTATTACTAAAGACTATTTTAAAGGAGTTAAAAACTGTGGTTTTGGATTTGCATCACCAGCACACAAGAGTTACAACTTAGTGTAGGCAGACAGACCTATGTGTAAACAACTGGTGGCAAGTTTAGGTTTCTTTAGATTTCTTTAATCTAACCAGAAATTAAAGAAAAATTCCTCCCACAGTTAGGACACTGTAACAGCATTTCTGTTCATTCTGTTCTTAGAATTCCCATTAGAGTATTGCAAAGGCACCCAGAAAGGATCGTGCAATGCATTTTGTCCAGAGGCCTGGAATTACATCTGGGCCCACTAATGCATTACTACATATTTTTCAGCAAACAAAAACTAATTCTATGGCTGAGTAATTAAAAGAAACAAGATCATCAGACATATGCTGTTTGGCTTTAAAAATACATAATGTCTCCATTCAGGAATACACCTTAAGTTAGGATGCTTCCATAAATTCATGCCAGACTTCAAGCACACACTTAAGTACTTTCCCAGCTCTTCAGGAATTGAAGTGTTAGTTTTTGGGGTGGTTTACAAAAAAAATGTACCTCTAAGCCTAAGCTGCTATTATATAAACCTGTCCTCTTAGGCACCACAAGGCCGAAATCTTTAAAATGAATGCAGAGTTACAAGCTTGTGCACAGTCAATGAATGCAAAGGGTCACAGAAATCAAGAGGAGTCAGTTCAATGACTTTTTATCATTAATTTTCTCAACTGCATGTGTTACTGCAGATCTTTTGTTGTGAAGGATCCTAAACAAGGAATTAGAGCCACAGGTTCCAGCAACTCCAACAGAGGTGAGAGGAAATTATGTTCCAGCCAGCTCATTTTAAGGTTTAATGGTCTGCACCTTTTTGAGTAGTCCTTTCTTGTTCTCGCTCTTTTCCCTCCTCTTTTTTCCTTTCTTTTGTTTTTTTTTTAACCCACGAGAGAGGCAAAGCCAGGCTCCTTGGCTCCTAGTATTCTTTCTGTGTGAAGCTCACTGGTTGATAGCAAATGATGAGACATGTTCTGAGTTTGGTTATCACCACAGCTATCCAAAACTGATGAAAGGAGTGAAACGTAGTTGTTCAGATTAACTCAGCTAGTAATAACTCACATGCTTCATTTGTCAGAAACATGTCTGCTGCCGCTGGGGAAAGCTGGAACGGACCTCTGAGCTTCACATGGAAAAAAGAGTTCTCATTCTCATTTTTAGTGAAGCAGTAGGATCTGCTCTGCAATGGCTTTCTACTTGAACGGAAGACGAGGAAGAAATAGGAAAGAAAAGCCCACTGACTGCAGTGTATTTTGAAGACCCCAAGCAAATCAGTCCGTTTTGTTTTCAAGATGAAGCAGTTTAGGTACTGTGGTTACAATAGAGGATTCTCCACACGTGAACTTAATAAATTTAGTCATTGTGGGCCTCTCCACTTCTAATAATCTGTGTTGCCATGTTTTCTGTCTTACACCACAATGTAAACATACCTGCAGATTCCTATCTACAGCTAAGAAAGGTGAGAAACTTCCAAATAAACTTCAAAGTATGTGTATTTTTTCTCTAGCTAATATCTTTTTTTAAAAAATCTCTCCCTGTGACTGCATTAGTTCCTCATTTCCTGTACTAGAGAGACTAAAAAGTCAAGAGGCACCAGCCATTCAACTAGCTTTAAATAAAACAGTTTTCTTCTGCATGCTTTTTTTCCATGTTTTTATTAAATATTTGTAAGTCTGAATCAGTCAGCAGCAGCAAACTAATGCACCTGCTTATTTGACCAAATGTCCGGCATCTTCCAAATTTGAAAAGCATCTGGAGATGATTTCTTAGAGACCTTGCAGTGTGGTTTAGAGACCTTGCTCTGCTCTCCTCTTCTGTGACTGACATAAAGTGCACTGCAGCCCATGCAATGCTTTCCATCACCTTCTCACAGCTTTAACTGAGCTGCCAGTGGAAACAGCCTCATTTTGCAAGAGGGAACACGATTATTTTGAGAAACTTTGCACTGAGTAGTACTGGAAAGCACTGCATTTTGTCTAACATCTGCCTTACTTTTTCTGTATGTGGAAACTATGGTTTGAGTCAAGGGAAGGTTCCTTTGAGTTTCCCTTACTTATTGCAGCTATAGTTAAAATTATTATGACATACATTGCTCTGGTCTACATTTAAGAGTGAAAATAGAAAGTAAAACTAGAAACACTATCTCACTTTAATTCTAATGCCATTGCGGCCCTTAGTAACAGTCCTGTCTACAGCTAAGAAAAAGGGGAGGGAGATTATCTACTAATCTTATGTAATGCATAATCCAAATGAGATGTTGTTTTTAAGATGCATTAGATCATGCATCACAAGAGACAGCTGTCATTCCAGTGATGTATTGATGTAATAAATCATAGTGGGACACACTGATAAAGTATTACTCAAAAGAAAGGGCATCTATGTGAAAAACAGTACTGCAAAATTCAGACCAAAAAAGATAAAAAATTGAAGCCACACGAAACTATGGCCTAGAACTAGATTCCCTACCACCAGACGAATGGTGGAAATTAACTGCCAATGTCAAGAGCTTAAATAGAACTCTTACTAAAGTAAACCAAATTTTACCTGCAAAGAGGACTGAACTTTGAATGTCCTCTGAGTTACAATTTCTGCCATTGAAGAACCACTTGTTCTTTCACACAGCTCAAAATTGAAATCCCAAGTGGCCCGTTCAAAATCTGTAAGAGATACCTAGCTAAAATGATTTTTGTTTGGCTTACACTCATCATTCAGAAATAAAAACCTGAAAGAGAACAGAGGAAAGAGGTCTACATGCCAAAGCATTTTGCTTTGACCCTTTCATGCAAAACACATTGATATTTTATTTTTAAATGTTTTGAGTTGTGCATTAAATGTTGGAACACAAAATGTGACTTTGAACGTAAGTATAGCACTTTTTTTGGCAAAAATAAAATATATTAGACTGCTCTAAAAAGAACACTTTTACCATTGATGGGGTTTTTTGTGATAATTTTTGCTTCAATTTGCTTTGGAAACTTAAGAAGTGAAGTGGAAATTTTACCACGGTCTAATCTCATATGATCAAAGATCCATTTTCTCTGGTCAGTACAGAGCAAACCTTTATACATAAATAGAGAGATGAATGGATGGATGGATATCTATCACAAATACAGCTGTCGGAGTATTTTCCATAAAATTAGTCTATTTTCTTTGCAAGTACTGCAGCTCACACAGCCAAGTGAGGAATTAAATGCTTAGGAGTCTGTTCTGCTTTCACCAAAAGCAATGGCCCAACGCCCCCAGCAGATCAAACCAGCTGTTAAGTTGTTGAGAACTAATGGCTGCATTTTACATTGACTGTAGGTTCTGGGCTTCATTTTCTTTGACAGGTACCTCACAGAGCCTTGCAAAGTCCTATGTCTTTGAAAAATTACAATGAATAACTTTGTTGAAGATCTGTACAAAAATAGCTAATGATACTAACACAAATTACAGACTATGGTAATTTTTTTCTGGATTATTTTTAAAATATAAAACTTAATACAAATTACTTTTAAGAAGTACAAAAGATTTTTCACCTTTGAGAGGTTTCACTTTTAAGATCCTATTATAAAGGAATGAATTTTTTTTTATAATATTTATCTCACCTCTTTGCCAGAGTGTAGTTGATTCAATTCTTTCTAATTATTGGAGCGATGTGGCCAGGCTAATTTCAAAAGATGATTCTACAAAGGCAGACAGATGTGGAAAGCCATGTATTTTCTCTTGCTAAGAACAACAAGCGTGCAGAAGGTCATTACAAAATAAAGATTAAGCAATTGTGATGTTCACCTGCAATCTGCAAATAGGTTTAAATCCATCCCTGGCAGGACTATTTAAAGAAGTCAAAATTGTCAAGGAAAAAAAAAAAAAAGCTTAGGATTTCAAAACCTCAAATAGGCAAAGGATTTGTGGGGTCACAAGACCTGAGCTCTGTAATGTTTGCAGAAGTCAAATCTCTTTTACTAAATTACCCAACAAAATAATACACTGGGATTTCAAAAGGAGAGCTTTTCTTTGTACTAACAAGAACGCTTCACTTAAGAGAGAAAAGGGACAATTCCATCCATTATTACACATTTTGTCTACGTCAGTCAGCTTTCCATATACTCCCTTGCAAACCATCCTTCCAGATTGTTCAGAAAGGTAACAGCTTTCCTTCCTCTGTCAGTATTACCCACTTTAGAAACTATCTCAGTCCACTGGATGTGAATTACTATCCAGATATGACATGGGAAGAAAATATCATGACCGGGAGCAGAACTTACCCTAACTTTGTATTTTCTGCATATTTGTGTATCTTCATTTGAACAGCAAAGGACACATTCATATTTGTGAGAATCCCCTATATACGTTTAGTTAGCACCCTGTCATAGTCACAAGGCTGCCTATATTTACCATGTTGAGGATCCAGGAATAATGCAAGTGGTGTTTGGTAAACTTTTCATGTGAGAGGTTTATTCTGAAGGATAAATCAGTTCAGTTTCACATGCACATGGAAGTAGCAACTAAGACTGGTGGCTACAACTGAGTTTCACACAGAAGTTTGGTGTTAGCACAGATTCCAAAGGAAAGAAGTGAAATCACAGAGATGTGAGGTATGAGGAACCATCTGCACCCCCCAAAATAGTAAAATTTACTGACAACTACACTACAGTAGCAGCCTCTCAGAGTGGCAAAACTTGGCTGGAAATCTTGTGAGAATAGTTTCTCATTACTCTAAGCCTTCAAACATCCTGGTTTACATGATAAATAATGAGAACAGAATTTCTGATGAGGTTGGGTACTTCTGCTTTCTAACAGGATGGAAGTATAATATAAAGAAGGTAAAAAATAAGACATAAATCTAAAAAAAAAGTTACTGCAAACTGTTTTATACCTCAGAAGCTACTGGATTCCAATCTAGCAGGGATGTTTGAGCAAGTTCTAGTATCAAGAAAGTTCATTCACCTGTTCTTTCTGAACATTCTAATAAGATAATTTGACTGTAACAGTGCTATAGCATGAACACTAAGCACCCTAGAACTGCACATATGCCATTGTCAGTCAATAATTTCCAAATAAATTTTGAAATTGTATAGAAGATTCAACATTTGCTGTGTGTTAATTTTAATAGGAGAGTTATTCTTCACACGACTCAGCCACCAATCTAGCTATCTGTGGTGATGTAGAATTTTAAATATAAACAACCACATTCCTTTTGCTTTGCTTTATTCGATTAATATATACCTTACTGAAAACTACGTAAGACATTCCAAAGAAATTTTGGTTCTACAGAGAGCAAAGTCTTAAATCTCACAGACTTCTGTAAGAGCAGGATTTCACTTGCAAACCCCATCCTAAGACAAATCACACAATATAGGATTCAAGTAGTATGATGTGACCCTTCAGAATTTTTCTTTTTCTTTAGTCACTGATGAAACTAGTCTTTATTTACTGACAATTTTTAAATAAACTTGAGGTATGATGTTTACACTAAAAAAGCCAAGAAAGAAATGTGATGTAGAAAGGAGGGATGAAAGAAGTTAAATCAGTTTCTGGAATTAATTAAAAGATAATATTCACAGAGGAATGGGCCAGTGCCACAAATAATTATCACTTAAGATTACACAGTCAAAAAGGCCAATTAATGCACCAAATGTAGCTAATGAGAATTCTTAATTGATAATTTTTCATGCTCTTGGATTAATCTTGTATTTTATCCTTAGTTCATCACACATACAGAATCATTTAGTCTGCTGCCTCTGTGCTCACTGAACAAGAACTGTCTCACACAGAGAATGGGCTCTGAAGACAAAAGATGCGTGTGTGGCCAGAGAGGAAGCTTGCATTATGCCTTACCCAATATTGCAAAGAGTGTGGGGAAAAACAAGCCCAAGAACTTGCTTCTCCTCTCAGTTACATCTGTGGAAATTAGGACTAAGTTCCACAATACCTATGTGGTCATTGCAACAGAAAGTAGATGTCAGTGAGAAAATACAGCCCAAAGACTCCATTAGTCACCCCTGTACATGACACACATTTCTCATGCATTTTCATGAGGCAAACGGATGTCAACACTAAGGAGCCTGGGATCCCTCCACACCTGTCTTGGGCCCTGTGAAGCTTGCCAGTTTTTTCTGCCCTGTTTGTTCAGTCAATATTCCATTCAGGATTTGTAACTTTAAGCCCATCTATTTTGATAATAATTTTATCAAATCAGATGTTGTTGATACTAAAGGAAAAGGAAAAGGAAAAGGAACGAGAAAGAGAAAGAGAAAGAGAAAGA
>JAKFQP010000112.1:2978259-3065151 GCA_023375905.1 Nycticorax nycticorax
CATTGCCGGCTCATGTCCAGCTTTTCATCCACCAGCACCCCCAAGTCCCTCTCGGCAAGGTTGCTCTCGATCCTTTCTTCCCCCAGCCTGTATTGATACCGGGGGTTATTCCGACCCAGGTGCAGGACCTTGCACTTGGCCTTGTTGAACCTCATGAGGTTCACACAGGCCCACCTCTCCAGCTTGTCCAGGTGTCTTTGGATGACATCCCGTCCTTCTGGCGTTATCAACCGCACCACTCAGCTTGGTGTCATCTGTAAACTTGCTGAGGGTGCACCCGATCTCACTGTCCAAGTCATTGATGAAAACATTAAACAGCACTGGTCCCAGTACAGACCCCTGAGGGGCACCACTTGTCACTGGTCTCCATCCAGACATTGAGCCGTTGACCATTACCCTCTGGATGCAACCATCCAGCCAGTTCCTTATCCACTGAACAGTCCACCCATCAAATCCATAGCTCTCCAATTTAGAGAGAAGGATGTTGTGGGGGACCATGTCAAAGGGTTTACAGAAGTCCAGATAGATTACGTCCATTGGTTTTCCCTTGTCCACTGTTGTCACACCATCATAGAAAGCCACTAGGTTCGTCAGCCAGGACTTGCCCTTAGTGAAGCCATGCTGGCTATCTCGAATTTTCTCCCTGGCCTCCATATGCATTAGCATAGCTTCTAGGAGGATCTGCTCCATGACCTTCCCAGGCACAGAGGTGAGGCTGACAGGTCGGTAGTTCCCAGGGTCTTCCTTTCTACCCTTTTTGAAAATGGGCACAATGTTTTCTTTTTTCCAGTCACCAGGGACTTAACCTGACTGCCATGACTTTTCAAATATCATGGAGAGTGGCTTGGCAACTACATCGGCCAATTCCCTGAGGACTCTGGGATGCATCTCATCAGGTCCCATGGACTTATGTGCGTTCAGGTTCCTCAGGTGGTCACGAACCTGATCTTCTCTTACAGCAGGAGGGGTTATGCCCTCCCGGTCCCCCTCATGCCATCCATCAGCTCGGGAGGGGTGAGAAAAGAGATTGCCAGTGAAGACTGAGGCAAAAAAGCTGTTGAGTACCTCAGCCTTCTCCTCATCTGCTGTTACCAGCTTGCCGGTCTCGCTCATCAGTGGGGGTACACTTTCTTTAACCATCCTTTTCCAGCTGATAGATATACCTGTAGAAACCCTTCTTACTATTCTTTGCATCCCTAGCCAAGTTTAGCTCCAGCTGCGCCTTGGTCTTCCTGACCCCATCCCTACACAACCGGGCAGCGTCCCTATACTCTTCCCAGGATGCCTGTCCCTGCTTCCACTGCCTGTGCAGTTCCCTCTTCCTCCTTAGTTTGACCAGCATCTCTTGTCTCAGCCATGCTGGTCTCTTCCTTTCTTTGCCCGATTTCTTACACCTGGGGATCGAGAGCTCTTGCGCTCTGTGGATCACTTCCTTAAAAGATCTGCCAGCTCTGTTCTGTTCCCCTGTCCCTGAGGACCGTTTCCCAGGGAGCCCTTCTGACTATCTCTTTGAGGAGCTGGAATTTTGCTTTTCTAAAATTCAGGGTCCTGACTATACTCTTTGTTCTTCCCATTTCCCTCAGGAGCGTGAGCTCTACCAGTGCATGATCACTGCAGCCCAGGCTGCCTCCGATCTTGATGTCTCCAACGAGCTCACTTGCATCGGTGACCACCAGGTCCAGTATCGCATCCCCTTGGGTAGGGGTGTCTATTACCTGGCTTCCTAAGCACTGTCTCCTGAACATTTCAGCAGTGACTGCCAGGAATGTAAAGGAAAGCTTATTTAAATAAAGGACCTTCAGATGCAAAGTTGTGCCAACCTCAGGCTCAGCAGACTAGAGCATAAACTAGGATGACCCTTCAACCCTGGTATTCCAAAGACTGAGGTTTTTTTGGATACATGCCCCCAGCACCCCCCAGCTCCTTATGGAGCCTTGGCATTCAGGACATGTCTATACAGTTCCGTTGCATTTGCTCCAATTTAAATCATGAGGCTGTATGACTAAATACAAATGGTGAATACCTACAGGATGAAAAAAGGAAATCTTGCAAAGTATCATCCTGAGACTGTTTCAAATAACATGTGGCACTGGAGAGCCACTGCCTCCATTCTAAAAGTCATTTAGCAGCTCAATGGCATGTCTGCATGGCATAATGCATGGTCAAGCAGCAGTCCCTCAACTGGTACTGGATTAATTAGCTCCAGAAACAGAAGCAGCACAGTTACAACATGCGGTCACTGTATAGGGCAACCAGGCTTGCAGCAGACCACAACTGTTCAGCCCTCTTCAAACTGTGAACCAGAACACCTATCAGAGCTTGCATTTGAGTCTTTCTGCAGGTACTCACTGCACTTTATTGCCCACGCTAGTCTGGAAAATAGCTGAGATACAGTTAACACAGCATCGAGTTATACAGTGTAGATGGTTCAATAAAAGCCAGTGGGATTTTGCATCCTACCCAGCTTAAAGAGTATAACAAAAAAGAGTTGAGATAATGCTTATCTATCATACAAAACAAAATTCCGCTATATTGGCAGAATTGTGACCAGCAGATCAGTACTGTAAAATATGCACAGCAGAAGACACTTAGATCAGAAATGCAACACACTTAAGGATTTTACATAGGCAATGTACTAGCAGAAGTTACTTGCCTTGCTAAAATGAAATAAATTTTGTTATGAAGAGAAAATGGAGAAGACAGAATTTAGCTCTACCAGTTTGAAATTGACTCATAAATTCAATAATGTCTTTTCTAAATTGTTGTTTCCAATTGTTACCCTGGTTAAAGTTAAAAAAAAATGTTCTGCTTTCTAATTGCATGTCAGTGGGGCTTTGGGCTGTTGCCTGTCATTTCTTTTCATTTCTCATTCACTGAGATGTTCAAAGGCTAAAGTGTGTCCCATCATTTTCAGGCACTAATTAGACTTTCTCTTAATTGTAGGAGGGACAATATTGGGCTAATGCCAATCACCTTGTGTAAGGTCACAATGCTGTTAATACTCCAGGTGGTGTAACTCATTCTCTCAAACTGCAACTCACTTAATATAATTGTGGACTTTTGTGTTGTATATTCAGGTGCTGTACTATTTAGGCTTGAGTTTAAAGTCAAGTTACAAAACTTACATTGCTGTTAAAGTAAGTTGTGGCAGAAACTATCTTGATCACTCACCACTCTGGAAATTTTCTTCCCTAATTCCCTTTCCGTTATGAACAATATCATAACAACATTCATTTCTTCTAATCAAAAAAAGTGATTGCATTCTAGAAAAAGCAAAGCCTATATCCTCCTCTGCAGTCTGGATGACTCCAAAGCAAAACAACTGACTTGAATCTGACACTCAGTCTTGCACAGTGCTTTCTGATCCTCTTAACTCCCACCAGTGTAGCAGACTCTACATCATCAGAGATAAAAGCCTTCTTGCAGAGAAGGGACAAGTCTGAACACTTCTTGAAGGTACCTTGGGTTTTTGTGTTTTCACTTTTAATCTAACACACCAGGTCATATGCAGGAGGGCTATAATAAAAGCAGATAATGCCTCATGATCTTCTCAAGACTAGTAACTTTAATTAGTAGACAGAGAATGAATTAAGACTAAAAAAATTTAAGAGTACATACATCATCACCTATTTCACCAGAAAGTAGACTTTCTCCTTACTGGAGATGGAACAAAACAGAGCCTATTGCCATTCTCCAGCAACGTGAAGTACTCATCAGCTGATGTCTCCTAATGGGCTTTTTCCATCTTTCCCTTTCCCTACTCACACTGGCTTTTATGTTTTCATATTAGAGCAAAACAGAATGTTTAAGAAGTCCTGCTCTGATACTATCTTTTAATGATAGCTAAATACAAGCAATTAAAGCATACTTCCTGTGATGTAAAGAGAATCTGTTCCCAAGATAGCTCCACAGAGTTATGATTAAAAGACTCTACAAGAGTGACAGATCCAGACTCACCACTCATTTTTAGATTGCCACAGTAATCACTGGAGTCAACATATTATTTGTCTTTCAGTCAGGCAAGCTCAAGAGAGACTAAGAGAAAACACAGTACAGACAGTGGGGGTTTTAAATCTTTCTCTCCTTTTCATTGAAATGCACTTACCTGCCGCACTGCATCTTAAAAAGACCTCCCTGCTTGCTTCCTGTTGTTGGATGCAGTGGTGCTTAACTGAAGTTATGCATCTTGGAAGTGCCTACACAACGACACGTTTCTGGTCTCTGCAGCACACACCTGACGGATTGTAGCACTCTGAAGACCTTTCCAAGTCTTGGCTGAAGCCAGCAAAGGTAATAAAGGAGTTGCTTCTGCTGTGGTTTGGCATGAATCCACCCACATTGTAAAGCCAACATAAGAAAGAACTGGAGTTTTATTGCTAACTTTCCACAGTTAATTACAACAGAATATTTTTACATCAGCTTATTTTACCTCAAGAAAGGGAAGTTCTCAGCACCTTTACCTTATTTGCATGAAAACCAAAAAAAAGTATGTAGAGTAGCAGATCATAAGCAAAATTAATAACAGTGGAATTTGAGGGCAAAAGGAGCAATATACTAGCTCAAAGAGTAACCAGAAACCTTGGAATAGAAATCTCCATCAGCAATACTGAGCTCCTAGGGTGAAGCTTTCTGTGTACACAATGTGCAGTGGAAAGACAAAAGCCTCAAAGCTTGGATACTTCAAGCAGGTTTTCCTTGTTAGACCAATGACTATTTGCGAAGGCACTTTCCTATGGATGCTGCCTACTGGTAGGTAAAATAAAATGCGTTCACATGTTGCTTTTCAAACATAATACAAGTCCACCTTTGTTTTAC
The DNA here is from genome assembly GCA_023375905.1 of Nycticorax nycticorax. Taxonomy (NCBI): domain Eukaryota; kingdom Metazoa; phylum Chordata; class Aves; order Pelecaniformes; family Ardeidae; genus Nycticorax; species Nycticorax nycticorax. Next base: position 2,983,075 of record JAKFQP010000112.1, read on the forward strand.
AACCTGGTTGGTTTAGCGAGTCTGGTTTCAGCAACAAATACTTGAGACACTATATAATTTTTCATGAATGATAGTGAGAGTTTTGACTGGTTCCGATGAAGCTCTAATAGTCTGGTAAAAAGACTCCTCTGTTCTACTAATAATTCATTACTTTGTATTTTACTTATAAAATTATTTGGGCTACATTGCATTAACAATATTTGCAGTAAGAATAATCAGGAAATACATGGAGGGAGTGCTCAGCAGTAAAAAGCATCCCTGCTAGCAAGTACTTGTAGCACTTCAAAAGTACTCAGTGTCAGATCAACTTTGATCCCGTTATTGCTACTAAACTCTTAAAAATCTCCAAGAAAAAAGGAATTGGTAGCAGGATTTTTCACACTTTTTTTTATTAATTTTATTTTGGTTTTTTTTCTGTTCATGGAGTGGGAGGAAGCCTTTTTCTCTTCCTTCAAGCTGACTTTAGGTCTTCATAAACAAACAAAACAGCCAGTTAAATCGATTTTGACTAAAAAACAAAACACCCCAGACTTTCTGTACAGTATCTTCATTCCTTCAGTATTATTTTAATACTAAATAAACCTGTGTAGCCTTTTGACTATGAACAGCATTACCTTGTGTGCTGGTTTTGACTGGGATAGAGTTAATTTTCTCCACAGTAGCTGGTATGGGGCTATGTTTTGGATTTGTGATTAAAACAGTGTTGATAACACAGGGATGTTTTCTCTGTTTGTGAGCAGTGCTCACACAGAGCTAAAAGACCTTTTCTGCTCCTCACCACACCCCACCAGCGAGGAGGCTGGGGGTGAACAAGAAGCTGGGAGGGGGCACAGCCAGGACAGCTGACCCAAACTGACCCAAGGGATATTCCACACCACATGATATCATGCTCAGCATGTAAAGCTGGGGGAATAAAAAGGCAAGGAGAGGTGTTCGGAGTGATGGCATTTGTCTTCCCAAGTCACCATTACGTGTGATGGAGCCCTGCTTTCCTGGAGATGGCTGAACACCTGCCTGCCATGGGAAGCAGGGAATGAATTCCTTGTTTTGCTTTGCTTGCATGTACGGCTTTTGCTCTCCCTACTGAACTGTCTTTACCTCAACCCATGAGCTTTCTTTCTTTTACCCTTCTGATTCTTTCTTCCATCCCCCTGGGGTGAGTGAATGAGCAGGTGCATGGTGCTTTGTTGCTGGCTGGAGTTAAACCACAACACCTTGTCATCTCTTTGGCATTAATGTTTGGATTTACAAGTACCATAACGGTTTCTACCTAAAGCTTTTATTAAAAAAAATAAATCATAAAGTTAGACAACATGGCAGTCTACAGCTTATTTTTTCCTGTTGACTCTCCTCTTACTCAACTTCATCTACCCTTATGTCTTAAAAGATTTTCTTAGCTACTTCCAGCACCATTGCAGTTTTAAATGCAGCTTTATTACGTTTTTCATGACAATAAGTCCTCTGGCCTATTCAAGGAGTTAACAAGTCACCACTGATTTACATGTGACCCATTTTATTAATCAGCTGTTTGTCCTGGTTTTGCTATAATTCCATTGTTGATAACTCCTCTATGTCTTCTCCAAAATGCGTGTTTTCTACCTATTTGCTATTAGTAAAATTGCTGGCCTTGACAGAGCACTATCAAACTACACTCCCAAAAATCTAAAATCAAAACAATGTTTGGGGAAAAAAAATAAAGAAATGAATGCTAATTCAGTGAACGATCCTAGTAAGTGGGGCAGTAATGAGATAACTCATTAGTAAGTACTACAGCTGTGGGTCTTTAAATGGAAAATTCTCTTAACTCTTCCTGTTTTTCTTTGTGGCAGCCATGGAAGAGACAAAGCAGCAGTGAGGGAAATATCTAAAGTATAGCTATTTCTAACCTGATGTGGTATCCATGAAAGATTTCTTTCCTCCTGTAACTCTCAGGAGAACATGGGCTCCATGATGGCTGGCTGCATAGACCATACAGGTAGTAAATGATGGGTCAAGGCAAGAGCTTCCTGTAGCAGTGATCATGAATTTGCTGTGGGAGCAAAACTTATTTACTTGGCTGTGCATGGTCTTAATGCAGTGAGAGCAGCTGTGGCTGCTTGCAAGTACTGTGTGGCAGGAGAGATAATACCATACTACCCAGAGCAAAATAAAAGTTACTGTAGCAAAGCAGAGGTCTGTGACACCTGGAAATTATAAACGTACCCAGAAGGATGTAATTATCCTTGAATCTCAGTATGAAGGTACAGAAATAGTCAAACTGATAATAGTATGCAAGCATTTTCTAATATTGTAATGGGATAGCCAAACACAACTGAACATAACTATATGAGCAAGGTGATCACCAGAGGGGGAAATATGGGTGCAGCTGCCCGGAAGAGTCAACCAGGAACAAAAGTTGCCAAAGGACAAGATAAGCACAGAAGACTGCAGCAGGCAAGACAGCCTTCTGAATAGACAAGGATTACTAGGAAGACAAAAGAAAACAAGATAATTGGTAAGGAAGCAGAGACCTTCTTTCAGGCAAGGGCCAATAGACTAAAACCATCAGGCATCAGCAAGGAAAGCTAGAGAACAAAAGAGGACAAATCCACTCGCTCTGGCTTCTCTGGTTCAAGGGCTCTCAGGCCTGATCATTGTGACCTCCGTGACCAAGTGCTACCATGTACCCCAGCCACCAGCCCTAACTATATGGCATCAGTCCCTTGATATTGCATCCCCATCATGCACTCAGGGCATTAGCATGGAAGACTTACATTGCTGTATATGTAGTTATGACGATTAATACTGTGTAAGAACTGATTGTTATTAAGGGTCATGTTGCTAATGAATTAATTTAGAAAAGCTTTTTCTGGAGTTTAAAACTGACCTGATTCATCAGTCTTCTAAACACTCCATCACAGCAGTCTTGTAACTACCTAACTGATATGTGTGTGTGTGTGTATATATATGTATAAATAAAAATTCAGTTGCAACTTTACTTTTCCACTTACTGGCAAAGACAAGAGCTTTAGATGTCTTAACGCTTTGCTAAACGTCGTCCTTCAAGAAGACGGCAATGACACTTTGATTTCTACTTCTGAAAACAGAATTACAAGGGCAGCTGCTTTTAAAACATACATTACATGGAGTGGCTGAAAATCTGTTTGTCTTGTGAGTCCATGCAGGTCCATTCACTTCAGCAGAATGGTAAGATTTAGCCCGCTTGAGTTTTGGCATCTGTGTCACTATTTTATAAATGATATATTGGCAAGATCTCCATGTTGAACAGGAATAGGAATATGTGGAAGTGAAACAGTTAACGTCTCACAGGCCTTTGCAGGGCTCACTAGTTAAGAAACATTTTCAGCTAATGGCCTTGCCAGTCAGTACCATTTAATTAACAAAGGAGTGGATTATTGGTTAAAGGATGTAGTGTCTGGAGCCTCCTTGTCTGAAGGATTTCAGTAGCTGTTGTTATTTACCACCTCCTACTTACCCACCAGGGTTTGGTGAAGAACAGGTTGTACACTTGACGTGGTTTAACCCAGCAGGCAGCTGAGCACCACACAGCCGCTCGCTCGCTCCCCCTCTCCCCTAGTGTGATGGGGGAGAGAATTGGGGAAAAAAAGTAAAACCTGTGGCTTGAGATAAAGACATTTTAATAAAACAGATGAGGAAGAGAAAATAATAGTAATAGTAATGATAAAAGAATACACAAAACAAGTGATGCACAATGCAATTGCTCACCACCTGCTGACTGATGCCCAGCCCAGCCCCAAGCAGTGATCACTGCTCTCTGGCTGACTCCCCCCAGTTCCTATACTGAGCATGATGCCATATGGTCTGGAATAGCCCTTTGGCCAGTGGGGGTCAGCTGTCCCGGCTGTGCCCCCTCCCAGCTCCTTGTGTCCCTGGCAGAGCAGGGGAAGCTGAAAAGCCCTTGGCTGGTGTAAGCCCTGCTCAGCAACAACTAAAACATCAGGGTGTTATCAACATTCGTCTCATACTAAATCCAAAACACAGCACTATGCCAGCTTCTAGGAGGAAAATTAACTCTATCCCAGCCAAAACCAGGAAAACACCCTAAAGGTATATAAACCCCATAGCTGCCCCATTTGGGCAGAGTCCATATCAGCAGAGGCTGTCGTGCTTCTGTTCTGTGGTCTTTCCTGTAGCAATAAACTGCTCCTGCTCTGACCTCATCTAAATTGAATTCCTATTATTTCAGGGTGAAAGATGGTACTGTGACTTGGGCTTGCACGTCCCACCTCACCAAGGAGGATGGCAGGCTGCTCCCTGTTGAAAGCTCCTGTTGCCCCTCAGAGAGGAATGGCACCTCCTGGGGACAGCTGCACCCCAGCTTTTAATACAGGTCAGTCAGGAACCCAGCTGCTGGCTTCCAGTAGAATCACTGAATTGTTTAGGTTGGAAAAGACCTTTAAGATCATCAAGTCCAACCATTAATCTAACACTGCCAAGTACGAGCCCCCTTGGGTGCTAATGCTTTTGGCCCAACCTTGACTGGCATGGTGGGCTTGGGCCAGACCTTGTGACCAGGAGGATCCTCCCACTGGTCTTGATTCTTTTCCTTTAAGTCTCTGGTGTCTGTCATGCTAGAGAGACACCTTGGCAGCAGAGACCGAGAGCTGACACCCAAGTAGTGTGGGTCCCCTCATTGAAACATATGAAAATGGGGACCAGACAACCAAGGGAAGTCCCAGTACCCCAAAAGGGACTCCAAGTTGTTTTATGTCTATGTATTGCTCTATGAAAAACTGAAGTTAGGTACGTTTCCTATAGAAGGTACCCTAACTTAGATAAAATATTGCACTTAGGGAGTGCCTCAGACTCCAGAGGACCGAAGTTATCCCAGTTTCAGTGGGATGTATTTGTTTGTATGAGGAGGCCTCCAAAAGAAAAACAGGGTCCCAAACCAGAAGTTAGAGAGACTCTCAGGAAAAAATTAAAGATCAGATAAAGCATTTTAAGGGAGAGTTAAAAACAAAGACCCCCAAAAACAAAAAACCAAAACCAAACACCACCACTACCACCCTCAAACTCCAACCCCACACCTACCAGCCACCGAAACAGTGTCTTTCCTTTTGCCTCCTTTTGCAGCTGAAGCTGGCAGCTACGCTCCTAACGTCCCTTATCATCTGGTTTGACAGGACAAGTAATGCAAAACACTTGTGTAGCCCTATAAAAAGAACCAAACCATCATTGTGGCCATCACCCCAATCCAGTGGGTCTGCAAAGAGAAAAAACTCCAATTTGAAATACCAAATTAGCAAAGGTTTGTGTATAGACTGGCCTGAAATGCCTGGATGTGTAACCTCTCCCATTAATGTGCATAAGAAGTACTGCAAATAGAAAACACAGGCTGTCACCTCATGAGATATTTTGATGGGTAGACCCATGCCACTGCCTTACACAGCGCCCTTCCGCACGGGCCAGCAGGAAGGGACCTTATCAGGTACTGGTTATTACCAACACTGCAGTGATGTGCAAGGGGGCCACCCAACTGGACTGGTGCTTCCCAGTGTGAAAGGGCCAACACCACTGTCAGACCCAAGGCAGAGTGTCCCACCTCTCACAGCGCAGGTGTATGATCCGGATGAACTTCCTTTGATCCAATGCCAACAGAAGAGCAAACAGCAAATAGGTTTTGATGACTACTGTTATCACCTGAGCCTGTAAATTGTTTCTGGAAATTGTAGGTTTGTTTGCTCTGGGATTTTTTTTGCATTTGGGTTTATATTACTGGTCATACACTGGCCCGTAAGAACTGTTATATGGTAAGACCTTAGAGAATGAATTATTATGCTGGGTATGTGGCTCTAGTGCCTGTAAGATATTGCCTGTTAATTGGACTGGCACTTGTCCATTAGGATGGTTTTTTCCTGGCATCTCAATACATCCAGACCTGTTTAAAAATGATGGGCACAACTTACCCCAAGGTAGCAAACGAAATGCAAAATCCATTTCTTACTTGACAAAGTGGCTTCCACCCGTTCACACAAACATTCCTCCCCTGGCTAGAAGAATAGGAATTAGAAAAAGCTATAGTAAAAATTATGCTGCAATAGAAGAGATGGGTGATGCTGTTTCACCCTTACAGTTAGAGGTAAAACAAGCATCACAGGTGGCCCTGCAAAACAGAATGGTGTTAGATTATGTGCTCATTGCTTAAGGAGGTATATGTGTATTAGTTAACACCACTTCTTGTACATATGCAGACCAAAATCAGAGAATAGGAATGAATGTACCTATAATTCAAGATAAACTTCAGATGCTACATGAAATATCTGGAGAAAAACTTTTTTGACTGGTGGGGATGGCTCCCAGACATTCAAGGATGGTTAGGAAAAACTGTCTAAAACAGCACTGAAGTGTAATTTGTTGGGATTACTAGCTTTGGTCGTTGTCTATGTATTGGTTCAGTTGATCTTACATTGTAGCAAACTGGTATGTGAGAGGATGGAAGGAGGCATGGCTTAAGCAGAGGCCAGAATAATTATGCTGAATATTTTGGGGGATGTGGAAGAAGAGAAGGGAAGAAGTGCTTGGACTAATGACCATACAGGATTATAAAATCTGGAGGCAAGAACAGAAGACGGGACAGCACAGCCCAGTGATTGATCCTGGGCTCCCAGGAGTCATGAGCAGGGCATCTGCGACCCTTCTACTGAACTCCAGATATTCAAGAGAAAAATGGTGTTAGATTGTAAATCTCAAAGGGGGAAATATGGAAACAAAATAGTCTCATAGGCCTTTGTAGTCCTCATTAGTTAAGAAACATTTGCATTTAATTCACAAAGGAGTGGATTATTTGTAAAAGGAATATTTTTAAAAGGATGTAATGTCTGGAGCTTCCTTATCTGGAGGATTTCAGTCCTCCTGCTTACCTGACAGGTTTGGTGAAGAACAGGCTGTTTACCCTACGGGTATATAAACCCGTAACTGCCCCATTTGGCCAGAGCTCACATCAGCAGAGGCTGATGCGCTGTTGCTCCATGATCTCTCCTGGAGCTATAGGAATAAACTGATCCTGCTCTGACCTCATCTAAATTATATTGCCATTATTTTTGTGACAAAAACATAAATGTGATGCAACCAGAGCTACTAGGGCCAGCCTACTTAATGGTTTCACAGTTCTCTACTTCTAACATCAACTGAATATATTGAAATACCCTTAGTATATGTTTTCTTTACCTTTTTCCTTTCTTACCCTTTCTTTCCTCTCCTAGTACCTGTTTTTCTCTGCCTTTGCACACCAATTTTAAATCAATTTAACCTAAGGCATTAATATATAACATGAACGGGTCCTGAGTCATGCGCCCAGCAGAGCATGACCTCACTAAAAAAATGGTATGTGGTTCTAAGCATGACTAAAATACAAAGGGAGATTTTCAATCACACTTTCAAAAAACTATACCCACCCTAATTCCACCACATGACTTTTTGCATACGTGGCAGTTGTCATAATTCAGGGTATTCTAAACACCGTATAAACGCAAGCTCACAGAACATGACATGTCAGCATTTCTTACAGTACTCATCAGTAATCAGCAGGCTAATATGGATGAGCTAGACATTTGTTTCAGCCTTCTAAATTACAAGCCACTGATCCTCATAACCTCTACCACAGTGCTTGTTTCATGTGCAAGTACCTTGTGCTCCAGTGCTGCAGGAACATAGCAAAGTAGCAACAACTTTTTCGGAAAGCATATATTTTGATAGAGAAATGAAGTAACACACACTGGTGTGCAGAAAAAAACAAGCTGACCATGTCTTCCAACATCAGTAAATGAAACTCAAAACATGATAACTATATTCCATATATTCAAAAGCTATTTTCACGCAGAGTTCAGATGCTTATAAAGACTAGTTCAATCTTAAGATCTTTATGAATGGGATTTTCAGTGGGCCAAACTGCAAAATTCCTTACTTCCCTTTATCCATTCTTGGTAATGATGAGTTACAAAGAGCAGGATATAATCTATGTGAAGTGTTGCTGTGTCAGTCCACATAACAGCAAATGACAATTCATGCCACAAATCTCCATTGCATTTACCATATTCACTGGTATTCTCAACAGGGTAATACATACTGCTTCTGTCACTCTACCTGAAGAGGAAATAATTTGAATCAAGTACAGAAAGGAATGAAAAACATCTATGTGGTTGTTGCCCATCTATGTTTACTGAGTGCTATAGCTTTCAAAAGAATCTATTGGTGGTATTATGAATTATGTGACTAACTAATGCCTTTGAAATACTTAATTAAACAAAAAATTTGGTTTTGGTGTAGTAACAGTATAAATACTGGTTATTAACTGTGAGTTGTACTATCTGTTTTTCTTCCGCTTTACTGTGACAGCCTAACTACTGGATACTGGCAGTAATTAGCCATGTGCAGTGATATTGCTTGTTTCAAAAATTCAGTGTGTTATCAAAATAAAACACACTCTCCAAGTCACCACGATGTTGATATTTCAACTTAGTGAACTTTTAATCATAAATAGGATGACAGTATTGAAAATTAAGCTTTTTAAAATTAAATGGTGTTAGATTTTAATTTTTACTACATAAAAAAAAGTTCATTCAAACTGGGTTATAGACTAAGTGCTCAAAAATCAACCCATTATCATTAAATTCGACATTCTGAGAACCACGCCTTCAGGAAGGCAACAAAGCTTAGTGCGAATGCTTAATGGTCGTGATGGCTCAGTAGTATACAAGCCATTAAAATCTTACAGAAGTTTAATATATCTATGGAAAATATTCTCAATCATGTAGTCAAGGATTTTAATCTGATAGGTATTTGGCTCTTCTAGATGCAATTAGGACGAGGGGAAATTGTCTGAAGTTGTGCCAGGGCAGGTTAGACATTAGGAAAAATTTCTTCACTGAAAGGGTTGTCAGGCTCTGGAATGGGATGCCAGGGAGGTGGTCAAGTCCCCATCCCTGGAGGTATTTAAAAGAAGGATAGATGAGGTGCTTAGGGACATGGTTTAGTGGTGGGATGGCAGTGCTAGGTTAACGGTTGGACTAGATGATCTTAAAGGTCTTTTCCAACCTAGACGATTCTATGATTCTATTTGTGTCATGGAAGTCTTGCCAAAAATACTAAAAAACATTTTTTAGAATTAAATACTAGAGTTAAAGACAACACAAAGGCTTCTACAGAACTCCACAATATTTTGGATCGACTGTTAAATTTTCACACTTGGATCTTGCAAATGTTTACAGCTTTCAACAGAACATTTCATCCGAGTATTCCTTGTTAGCAATGATACGTTAATCTCTACTAAACACAAACCCTGATATAGTCCATTGACTCTACATAGCTAGTCTAGCATAGAACTAGTCATACACAACTATGACTAAGAATAAAGTAACCAGTTAGTTGCCACTTACAAATTAGAAAAAGCATTTTAAAAAATCATGTTTATGCTTATAATTTGGTTCTACATTATAGCTGATTCTGTATTTTGTTCTCTAGCTTTTTAGTAGTACTTTTCCTTTGACTTTTCCCATTTATCTTCAGAAGACATGAATGCAAGTAGCAGAATCTCTGAGCAAGATTTTCAAAAAAAGGAAGGAGACTTGTTATCCTGTTAGCAGTGAGAGTGAAAGGCATTTTGACACTTTGGAAGATCATACTCTTATTTTTTCATTGACTGCTTTCACCTCCATAATGTGGCCTGCCAAATGCTTATGCAGCACTTAAGATCTCAATTTGAAACAAAAGTGAGTTTTAAATAGAGTGCGGGTCTTGCCAAGCCCTGCACACAACAGAAACTTTTAGCCTTTGAGCATCTGCTTTGGGCAGAAGGTAAATGTAATGCATTCACACTACACATGGTAACACAATAAACTAGAGCCACTACTACTACTTGTCTTCCTCACAGATATTTCTTAAGATCATTATCAACGCTGCTTTTTTTTTTTTTAACACTAGATCTTCCATAACCTAAGACATAATTCTTCCTCCTTGAAATAACATTTATTTCAAAATTTCCTCTGCCTCATCTCCAACTTCTGATAAATACCTTCTCCTGATCCCTTCTCTGCCTGCTATCAGTACATCATCAATATCCACAGTTCAGAAGCAACAAATGAGAGCATCGAGACTTCTTAAAACCCTTTTGTTTTTCACATGTTCAGTGTTTCACAAAATCAGGCCATGACATAGGCAATGCACATAAAGTGCTCCCTTCACCTTTGTGAGACAGTGCACGTACCAAGTACGGTGTTTGTGGGTTGGAACATAATCCATTTCCATTTTCATTCAGATACTTGCTATATGTGTGTCCTGAAGTTCCTTGATTAGTCCCTCAGTTGAGAGTATATTAGTTTTTAAATAAAGTCTTGCTATTAATTTAAAATGAAAATGACTGAAAGTGATATTCCCTAAATATTTTGGAAGTACTCCAACCTACGTTAATACTTAATTGGAATGTGCCTGAGGCACTTAACATACATTAACTTCATATTCACTATTGCTTAATTTTACACAAGATGAAAGAAAACTGTAAATATCAGCATGCCTGTGGGCAATAAGACAGGGTGGTGCAAATCTAGGGTTAATGAAAATCACCTTTCACAAAAATAGTATCATCAAACTGGACAAAATAAAACACTCATAACAGAAACAAAGAATATCTAGCAGAGTTCTTTCCCCAATGCTGGTAGTTAGTAGGCTTTCTGTTGACCATCCTGAATCACTATTGTTTGCTTTTCCTAGCTGGTTTGGTTTAAACCACATATTTTAAGCAAAGCTATCAAGTTTCATCATGCAGGGTCACATCTTTACTGAAAGAAAGCTCAGACCAAAACCACGGAGTATTTTATTGGAACAAGGACTTCACAATCTATTTTTTCCCCTCTCTGAAGCCATACTTTTGCATTTGATCCCTCACTAAAACCTGGATGATTTTTTTTTTTTTTAAGACCTCCTGAAGGCAGAGCTGTCTAAATCATGTATAATGCAACTAGATGACCATGAAAGTACACCTACAGTCTCCCTCTAAAGTCCCTACTACCTGGATTTAATGAGAGGAAGTTTAACATTTTTCTCCACTCACACTTTTGTTTGTTTAGTCAGAGGACTGTTCACCCCAGATGTTAGTCTTAACTTTAGTAGTCATTAGGTACCTTCTCAATCAAAAGTTTCAGATAATGTCTTGCAAATGTAATGAAAAAGATTTTTTTTTCCTGACACTACAAAGCTGTTGCAAACACCTGAGGGAGAAAAAAATCTGGATTACATAAATACTTATGATAAAAAAAAATAAAAATTTTAGTAAATATTCTATGCTGATCCCATGAAGCCCACCTGCATCAAATCACTGCTTTCACTGGGTTTGTTTCATGTGAATAGTATCACCTGAAAAGTACAGATTGCTTTCACTGATAAGAGTTTGCTACAAAGAGTTTATTCTGGTCTGCAGGCACATCACCAGTACTGCTGGTGATCACACCAGCCTCCCACCACAGTTTTCAGACGAAGCAGCTACGACAGTAAAACATAACACACAAAGTTTCCTGTGTGTGAGCACCGAGGCACAGATGTTCTCCCTCTACAAACACAAAGCCTCCTGGCCACCCAGCTAAGCTCCTGAGACTTAAAAAAGTCCTTTACAGATAATTGTCAGCAGGTTCACATATTCCAGCAGATTTATGTATTTTTCAGTAGATATCTCTCTCAAAGTACAGCTGCCCCTCAAAACCAGCTACCATGTAAAATGTTGTGCGAGACAAAAAGGCTAGTCAGGAGGAGAAAGACTTTCTAAAAACAGATGAAAATGAACACAGTATACAGTTGAAAGACTTATCCTTTGCATTTCTCAGTAGAAACTGACTTAAAGAAGATGCGTGGTAAACTGATAGATCCTACACCCAAGAGTATTTTGACATCCAGTTTTCTAACAATACTATTTTTGAATTTTATGGGAACAGACATCCATTAACATTTAAAACCGGGCTTAGTATACAGTGAAATACAAAACAGAGTAACATTTTTTCTCACACAGCTTCATACTCAGATGAGTTTCACTGTATACTTCATATCTAAGTTTATATGAACAAAGTAAAACACAGGCTGTTAATCTAAAGCCAGATTTTGATCCAAACAGTACTTCCAAGCTTTATATAAAGCATAAGAGAACCACACACTTAGATCTGTATGTCATAGAGCTCAGCTGTAAGCTGTCAGTTCATGAGAAAAGTTGCAAAGCAAAACAAAATCAAACATTTTTGTTCTGATTCAGAGCAACATTTTTTAAAGAAAAAATAATCAAAGAATTCTGTCTGGAGATCACTGTCACATTTCTGAGATGCCAAAATGTTTTGTTTCAGTTTCAGAAATACAATATTAAACACACTGCCACACCCTGAAATGAAATATTGCCCCCCTGCTCTCCCAGGAATTGAACATGTCCCTGTAATTTTGAAGTAACCATGTTGTTCACTCTGACTGAGCAAAGGAATAGGAGTTAAAGAGCTAAAACCTGCCTTCCTTGGTGTACATATAGGCCAAGGAGAAGCTAATAAATCCATCCTTAATCAGGAAATGCAATGTTGCTCCTTTGCTCAGTGCTATGCAGAAGAGACACCCAGGGCATTAAGGCAATTACACTTTTACTTGGTTGAGAAGACCAGTAGCTGGCATATGAGAACTTGGGGAAACAGAATCATCTTCCAGCTGCACTCTTAAGTCAAGGAAAGACTCCTTTAATTGCACATTTAGCGTAAAGTATTCTAAGGGAGTGGCTTTTTTCATGATGACTTAATCTGAGTTACTGCATTCTGGTCAAGGTACAGGTCTCTAAATCACAAAAATACAAGGAGAAGGGGAAAAAATGCTTTTACTCTTTTTCCTGAGAAGAAATTAAAAAAGCATTTTTGGCTGCAAGCAGCTGAACTGGGAATATTATTGCACAGTTTCAAGTTGAACTAAGGGATCACAGAAGTATCTAGTAAATATTTTCAGACTGAATCTTCCAGTCGTTGCACACAAAATTAGAAGTTAAGGAAAAAATCCCTAACGTCAGCTGCCATGAAAGATTTTTCCCTCCCTTTCTGCCTTCTCAACCACTTTCTAAAGGCTCAGTGGGACTATCAGACACAGTAGATTTGTACAGTTTAAAGGAAGTAGATGAGTTTGCTTCTGGATGTTTGCTCAACAATTACATTTTTATACATATACAAATCCTTATATACATACATATATTTGTAGCTCAGTCCAGTCCAGTGGGTGAATATATATGACTGTGCAGTCATATACACCTGCACAGCCATATAATTCAGCCATTGGACTGGACTGATCTATCATCCTTACTGAACCTATTGCTGATGTACTGGGCCCATATATATTCCCAATGACAATACATTTTCCCCTGTCAACAGTGACAGGTTAAAAGGTTTCTGTCCCTTTACCTGTCCCTGGTCAATTGCTCCAACCTCAGTGCTGTAGCTCACTTCCAAAGAAACTTTTTGAAAGGTTGATTTTGAAAGCTAGGCAACTGAAATTGCCCTAGGTTAAAAAAGGCAGAATAACCTGTCTCAAAGTGGGTAAAATCAGGAAGAACATAGGAGGATATGGACACACACTCAGACCTAAGTGATCATTTGCACCCTGCCTTTTTAGGACACCGAGCTAGAAACAATGCCCCCTTTCCAGCCTTGCAATTGCTCCCAACTTCACTTTATACTATGAAGAAGAAGGAAAAAAAAGGATCTTTCCTCAGTTATTATCTTCTGTTCTACCTTTGAAATTTTGGGACTTGTCAAGTACTTCTTTCAAACTAATGAGTTAGCAAAAATATATGCCAAATTGTGGAGGATAAACAATGTGATGGTACTCAAAAGACCTCCTGTGAAATAGCTCTGCAATCTACTTCACCTCAACATCAATGAAAATGGTAATTTTCCATCATTACAAGTATCTAATTTTAATTGTTCTGTGCTGCTCATTTAAAAATACCAGCTTTATCATGTCAGTGCCTTTTGCACCTGAAGGAACAAAAAAAAAGGAAGGGGAAATGGCCATTAAGACAAAAATAATAATCATTTCCACCTCTATTTATCAAAATAGTCTTTTTTTTTTTTTAAATGTTGTATCATGTGTGTACTGAAATGCTTTCCTTTCCATCTTATAAAATGGTCAGATCAGATTCAGATGCTGAGGCCTCCATCAGATCTTCAGTAGGTGTGTTTGTTCCCATGTAACTTTACCTTTGATGCTCTCAAGTTCAAAACCACATAAAAATGTATAAAATTGAATTTATTAAAATGCATCAGAATTTATTTGTCTGCATTTTCCAAACACTAACATACCAACACATCTATGTCCCTACACAAAGAGAGCCCCTGAACAGATGCCCATGACAGCCTGGGTGATACCTACCCTACAAGGGTGGCAAAGCAGGGAGACGTGTCTTTGCAGATCACTTGACATTAAATGCACTCACTCTGTGCACAGGAGAACCAGCGGCAGCACTTCCTGCTCCCTGATGTGAGGATCTCTCATACACCATGGAAATACCCAGCATATCAGACTTGGCCTGGGGATGGACCTCCTCCATGAATGCCCTTCCTTGCAAAATTCCTCACCATTTGACATTTCTCAGCAAGAATGCACCACCCTTATTAGTTGCTGGCCCATTTCCACTGAAAGAAATCATGGTTATCTGGAAATATCCATTGCCCAAAAGGAAATGGGCCAACACAGAGCTGGCTGAATGCCCAAAACCACAGTCAGTCCTTGGCATCTGCTCTGATTCCCACTGGCTCCTCCTGGCCATGTGCATGGTGTCCATGACAGCATGGCATGCCCCTTTGCTCCCCTCACTCAGTAGCAAAGTGTCCCCCCCCACGACCAGCACCTTGTTCCCTTGCTAGTGGTCCCCTGGGAGATGAGGTCCAGGCTCTGGCAAGGTGATGTCTGTACAATGGTGTAGCCATCCTCAGCCTGCTGAGGCAAGTAAATAGTCACTATTACATTTTATTAGGTGCAGTGCTCAGTCCTCTTTTCACACATATACCCTTATTCAGGTAAAGGAAAAAATCTGCAGGGCTTATAGTGAGATGTCTATCTTTGTAAAACATGATTCCTCAGTATAAACAACAGTTCAGTGAATATTCAATCATTTCTTACCACAGTTGTCATGTTCACAGTAACAATCTAGATTAGCTACTTCATCACCAATGATAACTGAATTTGTTGGGGAATAATCTTCCCTTCCATATTGATTTGTCTGTTCTCTTCCTGCCACCAGAATTTTTCAGATTAATAAATCAGATTGCATTACCCCTACTCACACAGAATAGAGCCTCGCTCCACAATTATCTCTGCTGACTTCCCCAGGACTGTTCCTGGTCGAAGTTATTTAATAAGGTTATCAGCCTAAACATTCAGATTTTAGCATAGTCTGTCTCCAGTTCTTATCACAAAGAGTACCCTTAACAGCTTTGCAGAACCTATAAGATGGTAACACCACATTGTCACAATCAAATGGGTCATTGTACACACTTAGTGATTTTATCTATACCATCTTCCAGCACTTTAATTTTCTTAATATGCTGAAGAAGAAAGCAAGTCATAGATCTTGCAGCTTTCACACTTTTTTCAAGATGTTACCCTGCTCCACAATTTGTTTTCACCACTTTTAAAATTTCACAGTTATATTGCTTGAATTATACATCCAGCACTTGTGAATTTACCTAATCCTTTGTGCTCATTCTCCCTTCTCTTTCCGCACCCATGAATGTCCTCCCCAAATCCTAGTCTACCATTTCACTAGCCCTTTTCCAGTTTATCCTGTACATGATTCTACAAGTTATGACTTACTTTTACCTTCTGTTTCCTCTGTGTCTTCATTTCTTTCTGCACTGTTCTCTCTTCCCCCTTTCAAATAATTTTCCCCTTGCCCTACAACCACTTCAAAAATCTCTGAAACACTGATCACTAGAAGTTGAACAACCACATTAGGTTTGACCATCCCTTACAATTTTTCTTCACACCATTTGCTACTAAGCTCTAGTTAGTACTATGTACTACTTCAGACTGACTTTATTCTCACCTTCTTGCAAGGTAGGTCTCAGCTCACTGAAACAATATCATGAGAAAGACACAATTACCGCTTCTGTGCAGATACAGTTTTCACCACTAGAGCATCCAACCTTCCCGTACATTTGTGGATCTTCCCACCCTGTTCTCCCTCCTTGATAAGTAATGCATTTGCAGCTGGGAACTGAAGTGCAGAGGCTAGATCTCGTCCTAAGTACATCCCACTGAAAGTAAGTAAGCACCCTAACAGTGCTATAAATCCAGGCACAGAAAAGCAAGCACTTGAATCCCTGCCTTGTGAAACAAGACCCTAGAAAGACTTCTGCTTACTCATCTCACACTGTACACCAAGGCTTGGGAGAGAACAGCTATGAGCATTTCAGGCTACATTTGCCCTTTAGCAACAAATCCTTCCTTAGATAGTCCAAGGACAAAGGCGGGCTTAGTCACATATGGCACATGTACTTAGTTACAGCCTTTAAAATCTTTGTGAGAGAATTTCAGTCTTTCATAAGATCATGTTTCCTGGCATACAAAACATAGTTAAGAAGTTAGTGTCTCAGATTTCTATCACGTAGTAGTAATATAAAACAAAATATATAGCTCTGGACTATGGTAACCACAGTCAACTTGCCACACATCCAAAAAATGAAGTTTAAATTTCCAAGTTGTTTTAATGTATCACTTGAAAGAAAGACCTAAAAGCTCTGGGATTCTTAACTGAAAAAATGCAGAATTGTTACCTTGCTTTTAATTTGCCTTAGTTGAATCTGTATGGATCTTCTCAGAGAAATACAAATAAAACATGATATTTCTTGTCACCAGACTCAGGGATGTGGACTATCTCTTCCATTCCTCAGTGCCCATCATCATCATTTTACTCAAACAAAAACAGCATTCACTGCCCCACTTCTCTTAACCAGTAAAGCCAGTCACTACTTTAGCAGAACAAATTTAAAAAGAAACCCTACACTGGTAGGTGGGGTAGATTCATTAAGCTGGTGGTGCACAGATGTTATGCAGAGCTATTCTCCACACACAGGATTAGCCCAAGGCCCTTAGCAAGCAGGAAAACTACAGACAATTTAACATTAAGGATGCATAGGTTTCAATTTCTAAAATAAGACACGACTACCAGACCTGAGAAAGGAATACCCTGCTCCTATGATGGCAATAAACCTTCACTTTAGGAATATTTATGGGCTATTTTTCAGCAACCAATGGAATCAGTTACAGACTCAGGAATGCCCATCTGGAATGGATTGGTAGCCATTCACATCAATTTTATAGCTGATTACAGATTACAAGTGCAGGAAACAGAAAAATTTCCTTCTGCAGTATTTGTAAAGTGCCTTGCATATCTTATTTCATCATTTTTAATGGTTAATTGAAAGTTGAGACCTAGCACAAAAATGGGTTACCTACACTCTGTTATCTGGGTGCCCTGCTCTTCATTTTTCTGCTGTAGCACAGAAAGACTTACCCAGACACTAAGAAACTGCATTCTTTATAGTTCTCAGCTTTATGAGACCTTTAAGACAAGTGCAACACATACAGCTTTCTTATGTTGCATCCCCAGCTTTATGGCACGCAGAATTAATTTTAGTGGTCATCCTTTTGCAACAAACATAGAATATCAGTATAATGCCATCACTTCAGAAGAGTCAACTTTTGTTGGCTTTTCTCACATGATTACTTCTACTGGCTTCCAAAAGACTACTGTACGAGTGAGTATCTTTTCCCTATGTCTACCGAAACATCAGTAGTATCTAAAAGAACCAATGTCCAACAACCGGTGTATAGCAAGAGAGGAAAAAAGTAAAACAAAAGCAAAATAATTCCAAGCTGCAGATGAGTATAATTATTGACATAAAGCCTTGAACACAATTTAATCACTAGAAAATTAATCAAATCACACTGAAATGAGAATGTGTCGTATCCACCATCCCCGGAGGCAAAAAAGATTAAAGATTCAGTGAATCTCCAGGTGTGAAGCAGAGAGGAAAGAACATAGTTATCTATGAAATCTTTTGTCTGGCCCCCACCATTGCCTATCGATGTCTTTGGATCTTTGCTTCAAGTACTGAGGATAACCAGTGGGGATGAGAGCAAGGATAGACCCACACAACCCATTCTGCCATCATAACCTCCATAGAAACCTGTATACAGGTAAACTTGCCTGCTCCTGCTGCTCCTCTCTAGCTGGACAGGTCCAGAAGAAAGCAGCAGCTGTGCAGCCTCAGACAGACCCGTTCCTGCAAGCTGTAGCATGCCAGAGCAGAAGTGGAATCAGCACAGCTTAGAGGACAGACATGCAGAGAGAATATTTTGATCTTGTACTTTGGTGTCCATTTGGTGTGTATTCAGAAAAAGTCTCATCTAGAATTCTGTAAAAACTACAGTATGTATGCGTATACATTTACATACATACACACACACATGTACTCCTACCACCACTGCAAAGAAATGAAACTACAGAGTCCTTACCCAACATCTATTTCCCTCCAGCCTTATTCCTCATATTATTTTAACTGATAGGTACTCCTACTCAGTTATCTGGTAAAAGTTACCAAGCTGTGAACTTGCAGGAGAAAAGCTGCCTCCTACAGACCCTATGAAAACGGCACAGTGTGCAGCTCTGCAGTGGTGCATAGCTCCACTACATGGCATTTAATCTTTTTGCCTTCAAATAATCAAGGGTTACTGAGAAAAAAGAATGAGGCAGCTAAGGAGAAATGTCCACTGCTGTGCAACATCTTAGTTAACTGTGTTTAACTGATGTGCTGAACCCAGCTCACACTTGGTTTTAATTGTCATGGCTCAGCTAAATCAATGAAGTTATACTGAACAACACTGTTTTACTATCTTGCATATCAGTATGAGACACACTATTTTGCAGAAAAATCAAATGTACAAATAACATCCTCTAATACTTTCTGTATTCCAGAGAGCCCATGAGCTTTTTCGACCAAAAAGGCACTGTATGATGCACTTAACATTCCATAGGAATTTTTGAAACTATACAATCTAGGAACAGCATCACAGATTCTGCTAAACCAGATTCCTAATGAGCTGCATCATCACCTGAATTTCATTTAATAAAATCTATGCTACTAGCTGAAAAGAAATTTCTTAGTTGGACATCTGCTATCTAAATGATTAAAATACCTGCTTTCTTTTCAAAGAAAGGAATTGGTGTAAAAACTCTGAGACTGCACAAATGTGCTGAACAATCATGTCACTGAAAAGACAGCATGAAAAAGATAAAGTAAGTTTTCATACCTGTGTTTAAAGAGGAAAAAAATAATTAAATCCAATAACTGATTGTAGAGATTCAAGATTATACTTTTATGTTGTGTTAAAGCTATGCATACACATAAAACCACAAGCTTTTACACAGCAAAACTGGAAGCTTTCCTGGTCTATGTTGTACCTCATTTAGTTGCAAAGAAGAGTGATCAATGGCAAGTATTTTGGCTAGTTGTCCCCATATGGACAGAATCACATACTTCCAATTTCCACAGGAAAGGTTCACAAAACCACCTTTCTCCTTTTCTTCCTGAGGCAGCAGTAGTGATAGCAAGGACTTTATTTATTAATAATGTTAAGAAAACCAGTGTATTGTCTTTATCAGATAACACCCTCAGGGTCACAGCTCTGTTGTCATAAAAATCATCTTTATTTTTTCAGGATACCCGCATAATATGTGGAAATTTCTCAAAGAAAGAGGAGATTCCCTACTGGACCTATCCCTGTTGTGAACCTCTTGTGTCAGGAGTTCTAAAGAGAGAAACAAATTAAAAATTTCCTAAGATTACAAATGATGGATGAACTTCAGGATATTTTAAAATAGGGTTATTGAAAGGGAATTAAAGGTAAGAACTATGAAGGGGGAAGAAAAGAAAATAAAGAAGTGAATGTATCAATTAACAGGTACCACTATTAGAAATCACCGTACAGTAGTTCTCTGAAGGAAAGTCTGAGAACCCAGCACCCTTATTCCCACCGAACCGAGGGAATACAGTCATACAGCAAGTTAATCACTTAAATAGATCAGCAAAATGCCTCCTTAGTGTCCCATATGCATTGCATTCAATTTTTCTGCCATGTAGAATTGTCTCAGTAAGACAACACAGTTCCCCACTGGCAAAGCCAAGCAAGCTCTTAGAAAGTGAGAGAATGAGTCTGAATTTCTTTATGCCAAAGACAGCAGCCACATCTTGAATAGGCTCCCTGAGCTTTGTGTGAGAGTCTCACCTTCAGCTGTGTTTTCTTAAGAAGACATCAGCATTCCTATACTTTGCATTGTGTCTAACGCCTGAGGACCGCTCTGTGAAACTGGCACTGTATGAGCTGCTCACAATAGCTTAATACATAGGGGAACATAAAGACTTCAGATCCTATTTGGCAGTAGACATGGGTTAACACGATATCCTCAGCTTTTCTGAGATTACAGTGCTGCTTGGCTTACCAGAAGGGAAAACTTTAAGCTCCTGGTGAAGTTTAATGTGCAAAGTACAGAAATCAAACTCAGGTGATTCCAGTTTGAGAGTTAGGTGCACGCATCCTTTCCCTGCCTTTGAGAGCAGGCACTAATTTAGCTCTAAATGCAGTTCTGAATGCAGTTGAAAAGTACTTATGGTGCCAGTCCACTCCAAAGCAATGTGTTCCCGGGGCACACCAGAATCTGCTCTAGACATCTGTAACAGAAAAATCAAGATTGCTGTGTGTGGTGGAGGGGGGAAAGGTCTCGTGTGGAATAAGTAAAAAGAGCAAATTGCAGAAAAGCAGTAAGAACAGCACCTACATTACCGGGTCATAAAGACCCCACTGTACAGCTGTGTGCAACTTCTCAGGAGACAAAAGGGAGAGTGTGCAACTGATGATAATTTACTAGGGTGGGATGGAGAGACTGCTCACAGCCAGCTCATACACAGCACAAAAAACTATATACAAAGGCAGCATATGGTAACCAACCTAAAAACCTAGGAGCGGCAGACTTGTAAGATAGCATCCTTTGTCCTACATCTCACCCAAGGAGTGGTGGACGGACTGCCTGGGGACTACCGGAGTACACGTGTTTTGGGGCTGGACTGCCAGATACATATATCTCAGTGCTTACGAGTTTTTCCTTATGAAAGCATGACTCTGAATGAGTAAACTTAGTTTTCCTTTAATTTTTGGAAATAAAGACATCTTCCTCTCCTGTAAGAGCTTGCATTCAACTGTGCTGCACTGTTGCAACAGTATTCCCTACACCAGTTTGCCAGAGTGTAGCATTTTCCTTAGCGTCTTTTACATGGAAATCTTCAATGCAACAAGGGCTTCTTACCTGTATGGTCAGGATTCCCCCCATCTGTTCTTAACCAGATATAGTCAGCCTTTTTCTAGCTGCTCTTTTGGCCTATTAAGTGGTCAAAGGGAGATTTTGCAAGCTTCTGAGTTTTGCCCTGCTCAGCAGCCACCGAGGCGTGGTGGTGCAGGCCTCCACCCTGCCTGAACGGTATACCTGAATACTTCAGCATCAACTGTGGCCAGAATGGTAAAAAATGACTGACACCAGTCATCCTGAGTTCCTATATGTAGCAATCCAAAAAGGAGACCTTTTGAGCTCTCCAGGCCTGTAGCGGGCTGTGTGACCCAGTATCTCCCCCCAAGCTGGGACACCTCGCAGGGGAGATTTTGGGAAGATTAAAAAATCATCAGTCATTGATTTCGCAAGGACTCAAAGGCCTAATTTCGTGAGGTTCACCAATCATCTGTTGATGAATGCCAGCACATAAAAGGGAGTAATTCATGACACTTAGGAAAAGGGAAATTTTAATCACAGGTTAACCGCTGTGTGTGCACATGTGCAATTTGATTCAAACTGTCAGATGGTCTGTCTGTCTGTGTGAGTGGGATTTGATTTAAACCCCACCTGTGTGTGCAACCCCGCTATAAGTTCTGGGTGACCCTTGCCATTCTCAAATCTTTGCTAAGTCGCTGTTTTGATTGTAAAAAATTCCATTGAGTCACTTCATTAAATTGGCTGACGCTTAAATGCTGTTAAGAACTACGGAGCCTAATTTTGCACTGTATCTCAAAAATATTAATAAATCCAAAATTGCTGCTAAACCAAAGCTGTATAAAAAAAAAAATCATATTCCTGACAATGAGGAGTCAGAAAAATGCCCAGTGAGGGAACAAAAGCTTCTTTAGCTAAAAGCTGAAATGAAACACTTTCTGGCAGAACACAAACAAAAGCTCCTCAGGTACCAAAAGGCAGCCAGCAACCATGTTGACTGACATCTGAAGCCCCTCTCCAGATGTCTCCAAGCCAGAAACTATTCAAATTTAGCCAAGAGCATCTACTCAGATCCAGGACATGAGCAGCTTTTCATGCACATTCCCTTTTTTTCAGCACTACCATACAAGTCAACAGAGGTTTCAAAAGTAAAATAGGCACAACCTTCCTCTGCCAAATGAAGAGAGACTTCCAGGACTGCTTTTGGTAGTAAAGACCTTATATTTAGATTTCTGAGTGTCTCTGGTGCTTTTAGTGCCTTATTTTAGACTTTATGTGCCTGATTCTTGCAGTAGATCCAGTCACATATTTACAGTGCAGAATAATGAAATATTTAACTGCCGTTAAATCTACAGTTCTTACATCAGTAAAAAAATTAAATCCAGAATAAAAACAAAATCTTCCATAGAATTTCTTTGGAAACTTCTGCTTTTTTGAATCTTCCTTTTGCACCGTTAAAGTCCTTGGGAAAATGTGTCAAGTACACTGCTCTGATTCTAAACGATTTTAGAGCATCCACCCTGAAGCTTTTCTTCCTCCCCAGTGCAGCACAGCAAAACTCCCTCAAACTGTAAAAGCGAGGTAAGATTTTGCTAAATTTAAAAACCAAAAAAATCCATCACTTCTGAATGAAAAACAGTAACAAAATTAAAAATTGTAAGTCACAAAAGCCTCAGCTAGCAATGAGGCTTTCTAATAGCCAGGTGGGACAATTTGACCATCTTCACCACGAAGAAAGAACTACCGAACACCCAGAGAGTCATGGTTCTGACCAAGGAACAGACACCACTATTTTGTACTTAATAAGGAGAAGAAACACAGGTGCGGCTAATTATTGGCAATTCACACCAGCTGTTATTTCAGTAGCCCATATAATTTTTGTAGGCAGTCATAACAGAAGTCATGACCACTAACATTAGACCTACTGTATTTACAGGCTTTGCAAACCCCTCACCTGCAGGTATGCCCTGAGCTCTCACAGGCTAATCAGCACCAGGCTGGGCCATGGACTTGGAAGCAAGTTTGTCAAAGCACAGCACCTGGATGCTGCTGGCTGATTGCAGCACATTCCTCTATTATTGAACCAGTACTCCACCAGGGGGTTAAGAGTTGTACTAGTCTAGGTGCTAAATTGCAAACAACTGTGTAAAACACTTGAGGTCATTGAAAATCCTGCGGCATTTATAAAACGGTGATGCTCAATCTTCTGGCCCTCACAAATTTCCCCATGAAATAAATTAATCTTAATGAGTGCCACTGCTAATAATCTCAGTAGAGGATAAGGATTGCTTGTAGGGCAGCTCTCCAAAGATTGTTCTCGCTTCAAAGACATGCCAGTGTATGACATAGTTGCATTTTTCCTCAGCGCTAATCTTTTACTTTATCCAAACTTTGCATTCAATATTTTTCTTCATTAAAAATACACCAATATACATGAATATAATAATTCCATTAGCTTTTGTTTGATGGTCACAACTTGCCTCAGAAATTCTCTTTCACTAATTGTTCTTTCTCTGGATTATCCAACCAATTTGCTGTTTTCCCAGCCTTATAACACATTTCCTCCTAAAAAGCTAGATCTAAAGCACCCTCTTTATGCCCTCTAAATGTAAAGTCTTTTATCTTCTCTGCTGCTACAACTACATTCTGACTGCACAAAGACCCTCGACAGCACAAAGAGCAAGGAAATGGCCTTGAAAGTCATGAAATAATGCTGGTAGCAAGCTTTTTTAAAAAGAGCTTTATAATCACGTGCCACTATTATTCTCTGAATGATACTGGGTTTTATTTTAGAAGGGATGTGGCAGTAAATTCAATACGGATATTGTACAGAACGATGGCTGTTCCCAGGCAGTTACACCTAAACTTCCCAGTATGATAATACAGATACCAGGTATCACTTAAAAATATATAAGAAAGACCTTCAGCCTTAAACCACTACTTTAGACATTTGCAAGTTTGGAAAAGAGGCTTTTACACATCTTGCAAATGTCTTTGCTGAATTGAACAAAACCAAAAGGGGATACTGAACACAGCAAGATAGACGGAAAGGGAAGAGTAACAGATGACTGCTTTGGTAGGAAAGTAGCTGAACTAAACTAACCTGAATGGCATTAGTTTATAATACAAAGACATTTAATTTATTTCATTATTCTCTGTGGGCAGCTAAAGCACCCCAAGGCCCTAACTTATTCAAGGAGATGAGCACAGCGGACAAAGACTCCTTCAGAGTGCAATATATAATGAAACTTAAATTAGGTCTCAAAAGAGCAATAGAGTGTATATTAAATATGGCACCGACACTGAGCCATTCTGTTCATACGCATGTGCTTTAAAGTAATTGCCATCAAATTCACACAGGGCCCCAGAAGATTTTAATACAGTTTTAATATAGCCATGCATACAGCTTCCATTTTAACCTACACTTCATAACATTTTGTTAACATGAAGCACAGGACAGAAGGGTAAGGAAAAGTGTGCAGCTAAGACTGAACACTTCCTTCAGAAACAAAAGAAAATAATTTTGTTGTCTTTGCAATGAAATTAAAGGCTACAGGATTTTTGGTTCTGTTTGCCACTATAAATTTATATATATGTATGTCAAAGAAAGTTAAGAGAATATGTATTCATATTTTAAACACTGCAATTTAACAAGGTGACCAGGAAGGTATTATCACCAAATGTTTCATATATTGCTGTGTTTCTATGTATTTATGCAGGGAAAAAAAACAAAACTAAACTAAACAAAGCATCAAATCCAAACTTGGATTCAAAACCATTCTCTAACAAAAAACTTACCTGCAAACAAACTCACTTTCATATAGCGCTCTAATGCACTTCAGTACAAAATACTATGCAATAAAAGTTAATTATAACCTAAACCATTTTTAAACAGGAACATTATCCACCAGTCTTCAAAAACTTGGCCTTAGCAAAAAGAATTTTGTTCTGTAAGGCACTGTCTTCCCAATCCAGGGAAGTAGCATTCAGTCAGGCCGCCGGAATAAAAGCTGAAGGCAGCAAGATACTGAAACACAAGAGACACTACCACACCACCTGGAACAAAAGAAGGACAAATACTTATCATGGTCCAGACAGTGATCAACAGAATTAAAGATTTGGGAATAAGAGGTGAAGACTGGAACTTCAAGATTTGACTGCTTATCTGACAGAAAGCAGAACAATAGGAAATGAAAGTAGAAGGTCTAAGCACTTCATACAGCTGTAGCAACACCTCCCGCATCACTTTGGATGCGTAGATGTATCAAGCAATTCCAAAGATACTCTTGTGCATTCTGCCAACCATCAACACAAGGGGTTTTGACTGAAGTGCAGCTTTAGGGCCAGATGTGAGTTTCTGCCTATGATATCAAGCTGCTGTTAGAACTAATCGCGTAGACAAATCTAGACTACAGGCACGAGGGCCTGAACAGCGACGTCCTTCAGGGTATACCTGTATATTCGCTCTTCCTGTGAATCTCAGTGTTTGTAGTTTTCTGTAGCCAAAGATCATGCAAGCGTGTCCTAAAATAAAGCATTAATTGGGGGACACTACAGTGAAGTATTACGTTTGCATCATCTTACTGAAGACTTTTCCTAAATCTTGTATTTTCTTACATTAGCTCTCAAAAACAAACTCACAACCACCAGATCTGACGATGAGTTAAATGAAACTTTTGTAACTTGATGGAATTAAGTGATGATTTACTGCAGTTCATCTGGAAGCATCAATTTCAGGAAATACTTAAAATCTCTTCCTTGGCACTCTTCACATTAACTTGAATCTTACTGAAATACTCATCATCTTTTTTTTTTTCCCCCTCTGTATTTCATATCTGCACTTTGTTTCACAATTTCTCTATCAAGATATAGAAAAGAGTAAAGAATCCTTTATAAAAAATTGCATCAAACTTGGTACTCTTGCATAAAAACTCCACTTATTGGGAGTTCCCCAGATATTTAATTAAAAAAAAAATTGCATATTATAGCAGGAAAGTCCAGAATCTCTTTTCTTTTGTACATGCCGATACTTGTAACTTTTAAAAAGGATGCCTGGCACAACTACACACTTCTAGCGTTGTGTTTTAACACAGTCCTATGTCGTACTATTTTGACAGATTCTTCGTGTTGCTTGGGTGTTCAAACTTCACTGGAAACTGCTATTAAAATAAGACAATCCTGTTGGCGCGCTTATTGCAGGTACCGTAACTCTTGAGCATTTACCAGTTTAAGCATTTCTGTACTTAATTTATAAAACAATCAACCACCACATCCAGACATCAACACCCACACTTTCTCATTAAGGACAACCAACACCCACAGCTTCTCATGAAGGAGAGATAAACTGCACTGTGCCAAATTCTTTTTCCATTTTGAGGGTGCGCTCGACGCTGCAGAGCCAAAGAGACTTAAGTTTAACAAGCACTACAGGCATTTTCTGATTAGAGGCTTATGCTGACATACAAAAAGAGTAACAACTACCCTTTTCAGAAGTTACATTCTCAAAGACATTTAGAAAGGATGGATTTTTCACTTTGTCATGTTACTTAAACTATGAGCTGGAACAGACTTTGGCTATTAAAGCTGTAAGGAACCAAACCCAAACCTGAAAGCATCAGACAGCTTTTAAGTGACAAAAAAATGAGAACATTACAAGCCCAACTGATGTCTCAGTTCTTTACAAGGCTTGCTTTCAAATACACATTTTCTAAACGAAGACAGGTCTGAAAAACAACCAAGTGATTCACTTTCAAGCAACAGATTTCGTTAAGGAAGAAAGGTCCAAAAAATAACCAATTCCTTTGGCTTTGAGGAAGTGCAAGACAAAGGTCTGAAGGGTATTTCACCTAGAATTACAACGTAACTTCCTGTCAAAAATCACACTTAAAACAGTCATTTGGTGTGCCATGGTTTTATTTTTTATCGGCTGCATTTTTTATGTGAAAGTGTAAATTCAAACCAATATTCATGTGACGGCGAACAAAGTCCATCATTCAAGATACAAATACTGTTTGTATGTTTGCAGTAAATGTCCAGACAATTCAAGGGTGGTGCAAACCATCACCAGCTTTTACTTGGAGTGCTGACAAAGCAGCTTGCAAGCTTCCTCCTCCGCTCCCTTGCCTAACAGACATACCGAGACTACTCAGAACTAGTCAGAGCCATCTTTTCATAGTCTCCATGGCTAGTGAGGTTTACATGAGCGTCGCGAACCTGAAGAGAAAAAGCATGATGCACAGCCGGTCCCCAAAGGAAGCACAGTTCAATGCTGTGACACGTAGACCTGCTGTTCTTTCCACACGTTCTTTCATCCCCGTACCAGATGCCTTGAGGCATTCCTCGACTGAAACACTGGCCTCTTCCGAGCGTCAGTTTTCCAGCTGAGCCTGCTTCACCTCGATCACGGTCAATGCTTCCTGGTCATACATCTGGGAAGGGGATTAAAACCCAACCAAACAAAACCCCCCGAAACAAACCCCGACCAACTCCTCCCCCACCCGTTCTTTGGGAAGAGCCTGTTTCGACCGAGAGGGCGGGGGTCAGCCCCGCGCTGCAGCGGGGGCGACGACGGGCGGGAGGAGGGGGACAGCCGCGGCCCCGCCGCCCCGAGGTCCGGTCCCGCCCTGCCCGCGGAAGCGAGGAGGCGCAGGCAGCGGGGCGGGCAGGCAGGGAGGCCCCCAGCGCCCCGCCCCCTCACGGCCACCCGCCCGGCCGCGCCTGCAGGCGGGGGCGGCTACACGGGCGGCACTAGACTCCTCTTCTCCAGCGGCTGCTCGGGCTCGGGGGGAGACGGCGGCTGCTCGTCCTCCTCCAGCAGCTCGTCCAGCTCCCCGTCGTCCAGCTCCGAGGCCTCCGGCCCGCCGGCGGCCCGGCAGCGCCGCAGCTGCTGCAAGGCCCGGCGGTGCTTCTCCTGCAGCCGCCCCAGCTGGGCGCGCAGGGCCTCCGCCTCCTCGCCCGGGCCCGCGGCGGCGGGCTTGTCGGGGCCGCCGGGTCCGGGACCCAGCAGGGCCTGGCGGAAGAGGCAGCGGTTCTCGCGGCGCAGCCGGCGGTTCTCCAGCCGCAGCCGCGCGTTCTCTTGGCGCAGCCGCGCGTTGTGCCACTCCCGCTCCTCCCGCTGCCGCAGCGCCTCGCTGTGGCTGGCCGCCAGGTCCGCGTACCGCTCCGCCAGCTGCTGAAGCGAGCCCCGCGACTGGCCCCGCCAGCCCTCTTGGCCGCCGCCCGGCTCGGCGAACTCCTCCGCCCCGCCGCGGCGGCCGCTACCGGCGGCGGCGAGCCCCGCCCGGCCCCTCCGCGCCGAGCCGTTACAGCCCCAGCGCCCGTCCACAACGCGCATGCGCCTCATCCGTGCCGTGCCCGCAGCCCGCCTGCGCGCTCCGCCACCAGGGGAGGGAGGCGCGTGGCGCCGGCGCCTCCTTATGCAAATAGAGGGGCGGGGCTTCGGCCACCGGATGGGGGGTCGGGGTGGAACAGCCGGCGCGGCCCGGCGGCGCCATTTTGGGGGCGGCGCCATTTTGGGGGCGGTGCCATTTGGGGGCGTGGCGCCATTTTGGGGCGTGGCGCCATTTTGGGCGTGGGACTGCGCTGCCCGGCCCCTGCAGCGTGCCTCCTGCTGTCAGCGAGGCTGGCAGGCAGGGCTGCCGGGGCCAAAGCGCAGAAACCCATCAGCTCTATTTCGGTCAGAACCTGTTCTCCTCCACCCTGTTTTCCAACCGCGTGTGGTGATGGATGGGCTTGGGCCGCTGGGCGGTTGCCTCTCAGAATACACCAGTCCGCCCCGTTGCTCCCCAAGATGGGGGTTTCACTGGCTGGTATGGTTGTGCTGTCCTCCAGTGTTCACACGGGCCTCGTTTCTGTCATTGCGTAAAAGTGGTGGCAACAGCACAGAGGAAGGTTAATGTCAGCTCAGAGGGGCTTGCTCAATGAAGACCTGGTCCTGTAAATGTTTCTCAGTCCATTCCAGCATTGCTAGGTTGTGGGGATTTAAGGCGTAAGAAATACAAACTATAAGGATGCATATGTGTGTATGTGAATAGCTCTGACAGCTTGTAGAGGATTTGGCTTCAAGTAACAAGAGCACATAGTATAAACTTGCCCATAAACAATTTCCAAAAGAAGAAGAGGAATAGGATGTGAGGAATTTATACTGATGGCATTTCACAGTGGGTGGTGAAGTCCATTAATCTTCCAAAATTCTCATCAGTTCTCTTTGGATATCGCTTTATGCAACCATGCGTGTAGGTATCTGCACAGTTAAGCAGCCCTGTTGGGATTCCCATGACTCTGCAGTACATATCGCTGTGGATCTCTGAGTATTTCTTGCACTCCAGGTTGTAAACTCTTTGTGATGGGGACCATGCTTTGCTTTATGATTCAGTGTTCCATTAATTACTAGCTGAAACACTGAGCATGGATCATGTATTTGAAGTTTAACAAACAATGCATAGCAATAATTGTAGTAGTTGTTTTCAGAACCTTCTCAGCACTGAATGATGACTGTTCACTTAAAAAGTTTAGAAAAGAAACAGCAAATCACTGCAGAACAGAAGTAATCTTAGTATTGCTGTACTTTTGCTGTGACTGCTGATCAGCAAAAATGAACTTGCAGCAAATATTTCCTGTACTAAGCCGGCTTCCAAGGAGAGATTGACTATGGCATTATAGTAATTCCATGTAATATGTGACTAAACTGGTTTTGCATTGAAAGAAACATGTTAATGCCTGTTTATTAGTCACTTATTAATATTGCTGCTTTAGGAATCCGTAAGTATATCCACTGCCAAGATGCCCATAGAGCTTTACATTGAGCTACATGCCAGATCCAGCAGAGCACTGAGGCTCTTCAGTCTGTGTGGAAGCGAACAAATGGAGTTTGAGCTTTTGATGGCCAGTAAGTTAGATTACAGTCATTGTTAACAGCACCTTCAACTTTGATTTGAGGCTGAATGTTTGAGTCTTGTGGTGAATGTTGTATTATGGCTCTCAGTTTTGTTTATTCATCTATTTTAGTTTTTCATGTGCCTATATTGTAGTCTGGAAATTACATGCATGTATACAAGCATAAGGATTGATGGGCAGTGTTCCTATAAAAGTCATAGATATCAAAAGGGAATTTACTGAATTTCAGATTCCTTGGACAATTTTTAAACATCGATTTGATATTTTTGTTTTAAAGGTAACGACAGCAAGTAGTGGTTGGGGAAAGACAATAAATCAGCATAAACAAACTTTGATGGTGAGGTAGGATCACACTAGACAGTGTGAAGAGGGGAAGTGAAAGGGGGAAGTAACCAGAGAAGTTGTGAGTAGTCATCCAGTCTGCAATGATTTTCTGCTCACAGAACGACTGTGAAGGACACAATATTTTAAACAGTAACAATATAGCAGGGATAAATGTTATATCTGTTCTAATTGATTAAAAGCCTGGTTTTATTTCATGGTATCAAGTCTCTGTAGATGAGAAGGGAAAGTGTCAATGCTTGTGGATCATCAGCTGCCACTGATTTTGCACCTTACCCAGCCTGCCCAGGAAAAATACTGGAAAAATACCTCACAAGGAAAATAAAAACTGTTGCTGCTCACCATTACCTTTACACCTTGGAACACTGAATTAATATTTTTGAAGTGAAAGGTATTCAAGCAGCTCTGCATTTTTTGTGGATATGAAGGGGTTTTATTCTCTGTGGTTCTTAAAAGAGGCCATACAAAATGTTATGCCTAAACTGAGTTTAGTTCAAGTTTTGAATTGCTCTTCTGCTCTTAGAATCATAGAGTCGTTGAATGATTTTAATTGGAAGAGACCTTTAGAGGTCATCTAGTCTAACCCCCCTGCAATAAGCAGGGACATCTTCAACTAGATCAGGGTGCTCAGAAGCCTGTCCAATCTGGTTGTCTACAACCCCTCTGGGCAACCTGTTCCAGTGTTTCACCACCCTCATTGTAAAATATTTCTTCCTTACATCTAGTCTGAATCTACCCTCTTTTAGCTTAAAACCGTTACCCCTTGTCCTATCGCTACAGGCCGTACTAAAAAGTCTGTCCCCATCTTTCTTATAAGCCCCGTTTAAGTACTGAAAAGCCGCAATAAGGTCTACCCACAGCTGTCTTGAATCGCGTCCCTTAGCACAGCTTCTAGGAGGATCTGTTCCGTAATCTTCCCAGGCACAGAAGGGAGGCTGACAGCTTGGTAGTTCCCAGGGTCCTCCTTTTGTACCCTTTTTAAAAATTGCGGCCCATTGGTACCACCCCAACCTTTGAGAAGTAGCACAAAGGTAAAGGAATGTCCCATAAAGTGTCTCTTCCACTGTGTGCCTTGCCCTGAAGTGCATGTAATTACACTTCATATGGGTTTTCCTGAAATTAATTTTGCTGCGGTGCAACCAGTGCAATATGGCTTTCAGGCTTGAACTTGATTCAAAGTCGAAACTTTGAACAGCTCTCAGAATTTGGAGATAAATGTGTTGCATAGTCCTGAAGATAAGAGCATTTCTGTGTACGTGTGAAGCAGTGTCATCCAAGAGGCAGCAAGTAACAAATTTAAACATACAATATAGCATGTGTTATCTTTTAAACTGAGGTGGCAAGTGCCTTCAAAGTAGCATGGTTCAGTGATGTCGTCTTTCCAGTTGCAAGGCCCGACTGAGCTGTTTTAATGTGTTTATGCGGTCATCATGTTTTTCAGAATCTAAATATACATTAACAAGCAGAAGGTTTCTAGCTGTCAGGTCTGAACTCTCCAAGGGGAAGTAAAGGTTAACTAATAAATACATTTTCTTTGTGACTAAGCCTGAAAGAAAGCCTGGAAGAGCCTTCCCAGGAAAGAATGTCCAGTCTCATTACGTTGGATCTTGCTTCCAGATTTCTCTTATGGCATGTAAAATGCTAGCATTAATTCTATCACTGATAACATTTCAGTGGTGAGAATAGGGCAAAATCTTAGTGGTGGGACCTGTTGGAAATGAAGGTAATGAAAGAGGTACAGAGAAACAAAAACGAGAAAAAAATAAAATTGAGGAAAGAAAAGCTGTGCAAATAAGAAATTAACACAAAGAAAGAATAAAGAGAAATTGTGGTAACTTGTAAGGGGAATAGGTTTCCTAGCTGAACAAGAGTGAAGGAGGCAATGTGATAGTTAATAAATGATAACCAGAAAGCATACTTACAATACAAAGGCTTTATTCTGCTTTGATCTTTATGCTGACATAACAGGGAGTTTCAGTGTAGGATGAGAAATGTATGCTCTACATTTATACTCTATCCCATGGATCACCATTAAAACATGAGCTTCTATCAAGAATTAGATTTGACATCAGTAAAAGGAGAGCAACGTGGACTGCATCAGTAGTTTGCTAACAGTCTTGCAAATAATGTAGGAAAATGCAGGTCAATCTGTGGGTCTTTTTTGAGGTTTAGGGGAAGGAGTATCTTTGGAGAGAGTATCTGTTGTCCAGTGTATGCAGAGGAGTTGAAAATTTTGTTTCCAACTGAAGAATATCTGGAAAAATGACCCCTTCCAGCTGATTTCACCTCCCAGCTTTAGTTTTCAGTGCAACAGAACAGAACTAAGTAAACCTTAGTTTAAAGAAAAAAAAAAATCTCCTTGGAGACAAGGAGGGACACTGCTGTCATACTGAGGGAAAATCTGTAATAACATGATAGATACAGTTCTGATAGCCTTGCTGCTGATGCTTTTAATCAGTCTTCATAAATGTTTTATGCAATTGGGAGGAAATTTAGTCAGCATTCTGAGCTGATGATTGCTTAAAAAAAGGTATGTGTTGATAAAGCTTATAATGTCACCTGTAACGTCTTTGTAAACTAACCTGAGTAGAAGACACAGCATATCTATTCTCAGCAGTCTGCATGCTGAATTCAAGAATGAATTGGGAGGCTTTATTCTTATCCCTTTTCACTCATGTAAAGGAGGAATACTGCTGTCAAAGGCAATGGAATTGTACTTATACTACTGGCAGCCTGGAGTAAATGAGATCAGAAGCAGTCTCTGTAACTAGAGATTTGCAGTGCAGTGCTGGGAAGAGGAAGAGGGTTTGGAAACTAATTTACTTGCATTTTTGCCAACCTGCCTTAGGCATGGTGTTTAAGTTGTCATCGTTCCTTGGCTGTCGATAGTGTTGAGAAACAGGGCATATTAGAAGTTGCCTTGTCATCCTTGGAAGAAGTGATGTTTTGGGAATTATGTAAGCCCACCTTTTTGGAAGCATTCTGAGGATGGGGTGGGTGGCTTGGGAGGGTATTTGCTGCTTAGCTGCATTGCTGATCTTTGCCTAGTAAATGTAGACCTGTGGTATGAGTAGCTGCTTCCTTGTGCTTTTCTTTAATCTTTGAGTTTATTCACTTCATACATTTGAAAGTTTTATAAAGTACATACTGAGTTGCTGTTGCTGTTACTGCTAATATTCCTTTCCAAACCATCCTTGGGCATAGTTTAATACCACCAAATAGACTTACTAGTTGGCAGTTCTTGCTGATACTTGACAGCATAGATACTACTTTAACAAAATAGTTACTAAAGAAGTAAGAATAGGTAATATTGGTGGTGTTTATTTATTGTCTTGATATGGGCAGCAATATTAAAAGCCATCAAATACCAGCATCTCTGTTTGACAGCACCATTTAATCCCATCCATGTGTTGTCATAGGAAGAACTGAGTATAAATAAGGGAAGCTTGACTTACTAGTTTTAATTAAAATTTATATTGCTGTGGGAAAAGTCCAGTCCCTCAAAATACTGTAGACGAGAGCAGGGAAGCTTGAGTTCGGAGCTGCACATGAATTAGTAGAGAGGAAAGAGAATGGTGCATTAAGGATTACAGGTTGGCTAAAACTGTAACAACTTCAGCATGCAACAAACTTTCCTTCAGCCTGGCTTTCTGAACAAAGCTTTATAACCTAAAATGAAAGCACTGGTTACACTCAGAAATACAGGCAGGGGGTTGCCTCTACTTTCTAAGAAGGTCTTTGTGCATGTGTGTTGTGTGCACACATGGGCTTTTGTTTGTGTAAGAAGATGAAAATGGAATTCCATAGTCTGCAAGTGAGATGCACCACATTAAAAGACAAAGCTTATTGATACGTAGGTCAGCCCTGAATCTTTGTTTAGAGAGAAACTTAACAGTTTTGCCTTTGAACTGGTAATAGGGTCTGTGAATTGCATAGGAATAATAAACATAACTCAGACAGTTGGGTTGATTCATCAGATTTGATGAGATATCTAAGGATTGTGAGTCAAAAATAAACCACCTAATTACAGGTAGTAGTTGAGGTCCAATTAAAAGGATGGGAAAATTGAGTTTGAAATTGCGCTTTTATAATTAGAGCAAGACGTTCGGACAGCCAAAATAGTGAATAAACTAGATAAGTGTCTTGCATTTATGTATGGCTAATCATCTGTAAGCCATGCTAGAAAAAACCTTATAGATTCAGAGCATAGAAATTATTTTTATAGATAGAAAAAATAGGTGACGGAAAAAAGTGATTGTCACAGATGTTTTCAGTGAAGGATTTGTTCTCTAAGATCAACTATTGATCATCCCTGCTTTCCAGCAGAAACTTAGAAAATGTATTTTGAAATCTGGTGTCATGGGCTAAATCTTATTTACAAAAGGGCATGAACAAACATCAGATCCTGTTTATTTCCTGAATCATATGGTGAAATTCATCTTGCATTTGCAGCATATGTGCTTACATCTAATTACATATGCTCCAGTTATGGTCAATTAGATCCTTTTGAACACAGTTCGTCTCACTGTAATGCAGGTGTCTAAAAGAGGTCAGGTGGATCGTGTTCCAGGCAACTTTTTCCTTTCTATTGACTGTTAAGGCAGTCTGAAAATGCCTCCATCATAGATGTCCAACATCAGACCACCTGCATCCTCAAACCAAAAATGTGCAACAGCTGCAAAATACAAACCTATAGATTTAGTAGTAGCCTGAGCAGAGAAAAAGTATGAGGGAATATGATCGTGATGTTCTAGTCTTTGTTTCACAGCAGTACTTTACATTTCTGTGCGGTCCAGCAGATACAGCCTAAAAAGCTTTCTGGTTAAGAGTCTGGTGTTTCTATAGGTTGAGCTGGCAAGTCCAATACAGAAGTGATACCCAAAGTGATTAGGCAAAATTGAAAGACAAAATGGGAAATATCTCAGGAGGTTGCACCTAATTAGGCCTTCAACCAGCCCATTGTCATTTTGAAGGAAAAAAGTGAAGCTGGCAGCAGCAGATTCTAGAATTGCAAGAAAATTAAGTTCCTTCCAAGGTTTACTGTCAATAGTGATAATCAGATGATACCTTGAAATCTGTAACAGATTAGGTACCTCCTTTAGCCATTCTGTTAAACATAGATTATACAACAATGCATACTAAAACGGGAAGAAAAATAATTACTCCAGGAATGGCTTATGGTGAAATGAAATCTTCCAATATACATACAATTGACGCAAAGTAATGTGAGATGGTTTTTACCTTGGCCACATGGTCAAGGAAGGAGTTTGTATCAACTGAAAGGGAACTGAATTCATACATAAATGTCAGTACTAAAGACTGCCGCTGACAGTCAAAGAGTTTCTTCAGAAAACAGAAGTTTATGTATACTGTGACAATATGTAAAGAATACCTGTATTCCACCATTAGTTTTCCTCCCGGCTGGAAAAATTTTCTAGACCCTGGTATTTTTCCTCCTTGTTTGCTCCAAAACGGTAGATACAGGATAGAAAAGTTATGAACTGAAAAACCGGAAGGCCCAAAGGAGAATGTAGGTAGTGTCTGCATCAAGGTTCTCCTGTTGCACTGCTAGCGCTTTACTTGTGTAATAGCAGTGGGGCAAGGTAGCAAATAGGAGACAATGCAGCAGCTTTTTCCTTTTCAGTCAGAAATGGCCAGAATCTGAATTTTAAAATCAATACCTCCAATCCGGGAAGTCCATTTCAATTTGCACTGAGCTGACAGAAATGATACCTGAAACATACATTCTATCAGATTATTTGTTCAGGGCATACATTAATTTAGAAACAATACTTTTACCTAGCACAGAGGTTAAAGGGTGGAAAATAGTTTTATGACAGTAGGAGTCGAAATAGTGTCTCTTTTAAATGGTTGTTGCATGCTAGGTATGCAAAACTTCATCTGTAATACTGCTTTTCCTCCTCTATTTTACAGACCAGCATAGGAATATGGTAGAACAAAGATTTTCTTAAAGGGAAAAAAAAGCATGTGTAGTGCAAATAATTATTATTTGGTTTATCTTCTAGTTCTCTGACTTGCAGCTTTGATATTCTTCATGATACTGCTAAAGTTGTGATTGCTAAGGAGACACAATCCAAAGGCCTATGTAACTGATTCCCAGATGATGATATTATTTGCTCTGCCCCTGGGCCTCACACCTGCAGACTCATAAAACACGGTGGGATTAAGACCTAATTATCTTTCACAACTGATTGTCAAGAGGTAATCTATTGATATTGGCAGGCAACTGCCTTTAAGAAGAGACTGACTGGCTATTGTAGTCTCTTCTCTTTAAGCTGAAAATAATAGGTTTTCTGTTTTCCACATAACAGGCAGAAATTTCAACCCCATCTAGCTTCAAGCAGTTCAGAAATAATCAAGCATATCAATATCATAGCAAACATCACTATACTGTCTGCCAGCTCTCAAGGTGTCTTTATTCTGTTTCTGCATAGTCAGGTCATTCACGTATTGAAATTAATGAAGGAAAAATAAAATACTCTGAGCTAGATTTAAAAGAAAAAGGATACCATGGAACCAAAAGAAGTGATCATTAAAAGAGAAAATCCAAAGATATAAGCAAAGGTTGAACACCCAGTCTCCACTGAATTCCAGTGGGTGTGGTGTGTCTGACTTCTGTGCCTCTTTGAACATCACAGTTGTCTGTGGGTCACATGAAAATAACAGGGTTGGATAGGTCCCTCTTCTGTGAGATTTTACATAAGGCATTTGTCCTTCAAAATAGCTTTCTGTTTATAAAGACTAATCCATCTGTTTTAAATTTCTAAAAATACTGCTTTTAGCTTGCCAAGGTTGC
Organism: Nycticorax nycticorax; assembly: GCA_023375905.1. Taxonomy (NCBI): domain Eukaryota; kingdom Metazoa; phylum Chordata; class Aves; order Pelecaniformes; family Ardeidae; genus Nycticorax; species Nycticorax nycticorax. Next base: position 3,020,469 of record JAKFQP010000112.1, read on the forward strand.
TAGCTTTTCAGTAGTATTCACAAGTCTCACTGTGAGGACACCATCATGCTTGCTTTTTTTATTAACATCAGTGTTCAATACAACAAACACAAAGCTAGGAAGCAAACTTTATTGAAGGCTACTTTGTGGGAGAATAGTTCGTCCTAAAGTATGTAGCTTTTATTTCCAACAAGAATTAGGAAGAAATGTCAAGAATTTTAATATTCATCATAGACTGTGTAAACTTCATGTTATGAAATTCAGACTTAATAGCTGCTATCATGGAATTTCATTTTATGGAAAACCTGCCATTGCATTGCCATCTTGCCTAACATTTCAGGTTCCTGTATACAGTAGGAATCAGTCTCAGCATTTACCTGAATTTACACTTCTTAACAAAGAAGTATTTTCCTCCTGAATTTCCTTAATTCAAAATTGCTAAGATCATTGCTTTTTCCATTCATCTTAACAAAGACTAACACCTTCCTTCCATTTATGAATATACAATATAAAAGTGGTAATGAGAGTGATAGCTTTAAGTTTATATTAGTAAAAATATTTACATTTTTTACTTCTTTTAATGTGATTGGGTAGTTGGAAGTGCAAAGCGTGTGCATCAAGACGTCTTTGTAGATCCCCAGCTGTTTTCTTATGAACAGTGGCTATCTATATATTTGCAGAACAAAATTGTCCTTTGTACAGAATGATCTTTCAAAATGAGCTGGTAGTCTGTGTCCCCTTGCCTTCTGTCTCCCTTCATTCTCTTCATCCCTCATCCTCAACACCACCACAAGTGGACACGTTATTTACACTAGAAATAATGACAGAGATGTAGTCAGTTTCTCATCTATCAGATGTCTGGCACTTTAAATTCTGGTGGTTTTAGGATTGCAAACAACTATTAGTCCCCTTTTTACTTTCCAAGTAATGTAAGTAGACCAATCCATACATGTATCATGATAGCATAATAGAATTTAAGTCCATATACTAGTTGTTCACAAATATTAACAGTGTGTACTGAAGCCTAGGACATTATACTCTTGCATAGATACAGGTATATATATGTAAGATGTTTTAAAATTGTAGTAGTCGTTTAATCTATTTGTAGAAAATACTGGTTTTAAACATTCAGAACTTCTGAATTCTAGGACACATTTAGAACTAGATAATTTTAAAGTGTAGGGGTTTAATTCTATAATGGTAGTGTAATTATCAAATTCCTACATAGCTGTTTCATGGTGAATTCCGTTATTATATCACTGGTATAAACAACTAAATTAGAATGTACATGTATGTACATCTAGTTTTTTGTGAATGTGTGTCTATGTATTTATACATAAAAATCAGTCCTGAACCTATGAAATAAAGTAATTATTAAACTTAAGTTTTAGAACAGCTGAAGACTATCCCATTAAAATATAAAATTCAGATACAGGTCCACTTCAACTTTTAGAATTGTGGCATGTAAATTTATCAACAATAATTTTCTTTATTTTTAATCTTCTTGTAGTAGACCAGATTGTTCCTATATATCTTAACTATACTTGTTCACTACTCAAGGTATATGTAATAATGCGGAAGACCAAGGAGCAATGTAATTGGAAACTCTGAGAAGTCATAGGATAGCTTCAAACATGAAAATACAAAAGTTCTTACTATAAAACTCCTGTCACTCCAAATCACTGGATGCTTTGCCTGAGCATGGGTTGCACAAAGTAAGACTGGTCTGCAATATTTTTTATTTGCCAAGTCTAACTTCAGATGTGCTTGATTTCTGCACTTGGAATTTCCCAAGCCAGGACACTACTTTTTCCTTGTGGCAATTTAAATCAATGTGTCATAAATAATCAAGTATCAATGAAGATAATATACAATGAAGTACTAGCTTTCAGATTAATATTGTAAACCTGAACCTCTTCCTTTCATTGGGATTTACTTCATCAGATCTTATGTCAAGTTCTGTACTTTTGTATTATGCATAATAAAGCTGTTCTGACCAGTCCATCATTATTTTAATATCTGTTCCACCTATGTTACTAGTATATATTTTTATTTGTGTTATTCAACCATAATTAAAACAACTGCTAATATGTAGAGAGATAAAACTCTGAAGATAAGTCTGTATCAGTGATGAATCTTCTGAATACAAATGGCAGCCTACTATGCAGAAAATATTGTTTTCTCTTTATTAGCTGAATAGGGAAAAAACTAATTGTGAGACCTGACACAGAAAAAATGGAAAAGCCATAAAATCTAACACTATGATGTTCTTCACTTCACAAATGTTTGACAATGTAGAAAAACAATGTCATCGCATTTTAAGAAACTCTTACAGGAGCTGACCGAAAAGGGAGGCTGATCTTGAGTTAGTCTTGAGCAAGACAGCGGGATTAATTCAGATGATACTCATAGAATCACAGAATAGAATCATGTTATGCCCAAAAATATGAATAGTAATTAAAAAATAGTAATTTTAAAAAACAGACGTTGTTCTGAAGACCTGGAAGGAAGTAAAAATTTCAAATATTTTCTGCGTATTTAAATGATAAAATGCTTAGCTGCTAGAAGAAAGAATTATAACTCAGTAAGACATAGGTACACTAAGCAGTCAGATGAAAAGATACTCAAAATTACTGCAATAGAAAATGAGGAAATTACAAGAATTAAGCAGCATGACTTCTTAAATAGAAAATTGTGTTTTATTGATCTCTTTGAAACTATTTACTTTGGCAATATTTAGTTGATGAGGTACCATCTTACAAAACTTTAAAAATTTCCTCTTCTTGAAATGAATCACAGGCTGTTAGGTTTCTGTGACGTGAGAAGGAAAAAATATCCTGCATCACAAACTAAAATACAGAAAACAGAGAGCTGGATTAAAAGGTCAATTTTCATCATGTCTAAAGGTTAACAACAAAGTGCTTCAGAATTCCTTACTAGGTCTTGTGTTTGATACATTTATTGATCTGCAAAGTTCGGCAAGGAATGAGATAGCAAATTTTGTGATCACACAAAGTTATGAAGGTGATTCTGTCATTATGTGGTATTAACCACTCTCTGAGACTGGTCCAAATTACCTTCATGGTTATCAAATCCTGATTATCAATTGCTGTGTTTTGTAGGCATAAATACTTGTGTCTATACAATTAAAATGCTGGTAATGAAAACATTTGCAGAAAAACTATACAAAACCATCTAAATAATTCAGTGAGAAAGTTGCATAATTGCCGTATTGCCTATGTGCATGAGGAAGGTGGAGAACGTTTGTTTCTTTTCTGCATTGCTGAGTTTAGTGATTTGATTGCTACTTTTGCTTAATCATAAATTTAGAAAAATTAGCAAATGAGGCCAAAACTAGATGGGAAGAGATATTACCACACGTACATACAGAAAGGTTATCATGAAAAAGCACAAGACAGGATTTTTATGTTCCATATATGAAAGAGGACAATGTGCAAGAAAGAACCCACTTGATCCTGATCACTTATGGACAGAAACACCAGCAGATCTATAAAACTGCTAATCAATTAGGTAGTTGTTTCAGTAATTCAAGTATTGATTGCCCAGATCTCACAGATGTTCTGTTAAAGTTCTGCTTTACAGGTAAGTTGTACTCTCATCTCTCTTGGAGCTAATGGGTCATGGATCACCAAAAAATTAACTTGGCAACTGTTTCAGTTTCTAATTGTGTTCTCCTGCGCTCCTCAAGTCTTCCAGTCTGCCAGCTGATTCTCGTTATTAAAGCCTTATTGAGGAATTTATCTTAGTAGTTTTAAGGACTGGAAGTTCCACCTTAAATTCCTATAATGTGTCAGGCAGTGGAAAAGAGATACCTAACTCACCGCTTTCATTAGTAGGAACAGGGTGCAGAAGTATAGGGTAGGTACCATAAAACTTTAAGGAAATGCTTCTACTGCCAGGCCAAAATGTACGTAACTGTCAAAATATACTGGCTTTCCTCAAGGTTTTGGAAGTCAAGCTGAATTTGTAAGTAGAGGGTTCTCTTCTAAGATATCTGAGATATATATATATATATATATATGAGTTGGGAAGGTCATTACTTGAAATATTCATGGAATGTATTTAATTGTATGCTTGTTTTGACAGAATCAAGGCTCACAATTGAAAAGCGGATTGCAAATTCATTAAAATTCTTTCAAAATTTCCCACAATATTGCACGTTTTCCATGAATTCTTAGCTCAACTACCTCATGTACTGGTATGAACTCTAATTTGTAAACCTGACATATTTTTGTGTTGACCCAGGGATTGATGGCATAAAATATCTCTCCAGACTCTCCTTAAAAGGAAGCACTTTGGACCCCTACAGAAAAGACTGTTATTATTTTTCTGTATTTCTTCTAATTTTAAGAGTAGTAAAGTGGCAGTATTGAATCTGTATTATTTTCGGCCAGTAAATTATTCCCAGTTTGGTGACTTACTTATGAGTGACCAGAAATTTTGATTTGTACTCTTGGATGTATTAAGCAAGCAGAGACATAGTATGGGTATAAGCAAAGACCAGAGGACTGGGCTATAGTGACTAGAAGACCTGGCCAGGAAAACCCAGAAGGAAGGCAGCTGCACTCAGAGAAGCACTGACTTGCAGAAAAGATGTGTAGATGACATCTTTTATGCTGGAATCAAAGGAACTTTACAAGCAACTAAAAAAGCCTCAAAGCACCTCTGCGAGTAAGATCTGGCTAACTATATCAATTATTTATGCTGTGAATCCAAGTGTCTTCTCCAGAATGACAGAATGGGTGTCCTGGTTTCAGCTGGGATAGAGTTCATTTTCTTCACAGTAGCTAGCATAGTGCTGTGTTTTGGATTTAGTACTACAAGAATGTTGATAACACACTGATGGTTTTAGTTGTTACTGGGTAGTGCTTAGACTACGCAAGGACTTTTTGAGCTTCTCCTGCTTGGCCAGGTACATAACAAGCTGGGACGGAGCACAGCCAGGACAGCTGACCCAAACTGACCAGAGCTATTCCATACTGTATAACATTGTGCTCGGGGGGAATTAAGTTGGTCAGAGAGGGGGAAGAGGGATCACTGCTCGGGACGGGCTGAGCGTCAGTCGGCAGGTGGTGAGCAATTGCATTGTGCATCCCTTGTTTTATATAATCTATATATATTCTTTTACCATTATCATTATTGTTATTCTTTTCTCCTATTAAACTGTCTCTATCTCAACCCATGGGTACTTTTTTTTTTTTTCTGATTCTATTCCCCATCCCACTAAGGGATGCTAAGGGAGCAGCTGCGTGGTGCTTAGTTGCCAGCTGGATTAAACCACGACAATGGGCAACGGCCACACAAGGACTGGCAGCCCAAAATCCTGTCTGCCTGACTTTCTAGCCACCAGAAAAATCTTGACATACATGTTAGGCCAATTGCATGTATGCTGTTTTTAAATACTGCATATTCTGACTTTTTTTTTTTTCTGCCTTGTTCATGCTTGAGGAAACAAAAAGTGAGTAAATGGGTTGCTTTGTGTGTATATGTGTAGGGGGGACAGGGAGGGGACTGAATCCCAAAATGCTGGTCTTAGTTTGATTAATGCATTTCCTGAGGTTTCTGTTACTAGTCTCTTTTAGAAATTATCCAGTGTGAGAACAAACGTTAGTTAGTAAGAATGCCAAAGAGCATTCTAATATCATGTACAAAACCCCCCTACCCCACTCGTATCATTGCATGTGATGAAGTCTGGATCATGTTTCAGTTTTAGAATTGTAATGATTTTGCAAACACACAAAACATTGCAAATGATGTTGAAATTTTCTTTCAAAGCACTGATCTAAAATAAAAGTGCCAAAAAAGGTCTACATCTTAAGCAACTTTGTTGCTGTGACAGTCTAAAGATATTAGCAAGGCAAGGTTTATGGGGGAAGGAAATACATGTTTTATTGGACTGATTTTTGTGGAAAAGTATGAGATTTGGGGCAAATAAGGGTTTTTTTAGTCATATGCAACAGAAGAATAGCAGTAAAGACACAAACCAAATGCAGTGTGAGTAATTCACGATTCACTCCTGGTCTTTAATGTAAGGACTACTAAGAAAGAGGTAAGATGGGCAAGAGAAGAAAGTTCTGCTAAGTTAAACAATAAGAAACCCTGTTTCAGGAAATGCTCATGTCCAATCTAATTCAGAAAATTGTGCAAGTATGTGGTTAACTTTAAGGGCATGTTTGATTTTCAGTAGTGGAACACATAGTTAAGTACTTGTTTGCCTAAAAATGCCTTTTCAAGTTTCATCCTAAAAGATATATGGAGGCTGAAGCAGAAGTGAGAGCTGCTTTAAAGATCTTTGTTTGCTTTCTGCATAAAAGAGATGATGGGGGAAAAAAAAAAGTTAATTTCTGGACCTTCATGAATCCTTATACTTAAAACATGACATTTGGGACAACCTGAAAACAACAACCAAAAAATCATTGAAATGAGCGACCTGCAGAAGATGGTTTCCCATACAGTGTCCTGACACCTGTGCTTCTGTTATGAAAGGTAGGAGAGGAACAAAAGGAAACAGTGACTCATACAAATTGGTAGGATTCAAGGTTAGGTAATCAAATAAAATCCCTGGTAGCCTCACTTTCTGTTGTACTTTAAATGAATCACCAGTTTATTTTTAAAATTGAGTGCACCATTTCTGATATTCTGAAGAGAAAGTGGCAACAAAAAAAAAAAGTTTTAAGAAACTTACAGAAAATAGTTTTCTTTCCAGAATTAATCTGCCACAGGTAAAACAGTATTTCAATTTGGACCTTGTAGTTCATAGCTGAGAACAGATACGACAACAGTTAGCAGTATCTGATGCAGCAATGGAAGAAATTAAAGGGCCATCTTTGATAAGTTCTTTACTACAAATGTAGACCTTCAGTATCACTGTCATAAGGTTATGATTAAATTAAAAGAAGAAGAAGTAAAACTGTATAAAAATCTAGTGTTCCTCATCCTTAATTAAACCCTTGAAAAGAGACAAATCTTATGAAATGTGTGAGAATTTCTGTCAAGAAACAACCTTTGACTTCAGAAAACAAATTCTGGTAACCATGTCAAAGTGGGTTACTTAACATAGGCAACAGGGCATCAAGAGATGCATCTCTCTCTTTTGACTGTAGAGAAAGCCTTTAGACGACTTCATCCTGCAGTATGGTTAAATTTTCAGATGACTGAAGTTGGGAGAGATTAATATGTTCTTTTCTCATCATATATGGGAAGGATGTCTGATGTCTACGGTGAGCTCAGAGGGAAGGTTGGCTGGGTGGAGGCTGTTGAAGGGGTTGTATTAAACTGTGCTGAGGTAGTATTAACACAAACTTCCACTGGTTGTGGTGCCTTTTCTCGAAATTGAAAACCAGGGGAAATTATTATAATTTGTACTGATGTTTTGTTCCTGTGTCAGACTTGGTGAAAGAGACCAAGCTGTGGGTTGTCCTTATTTTTTTATCATTAAACAATATCAAAGTACAATGGCTTCAGTCATGCAGGCTGATCCACTGCTCCTAGTTTCATGAGCAAGGCCAGAAGCATTTGCTGTTATATTGAGACTAAAAACTCTCTGAAGAAGGAAACTGTAACTTAATTTATCTATAAAGTGCAGTTCATTTATGTGGAACTATATGAATGAAAGTAATACAAGCACAAGGAGTGTATTTTTTTATTTCTCAGTGGATGATGCATTAACTTACGTAGGAAAAAATGTCATTTGAAAGAAAAAATGAAAAAGACAAGACAAATTAATATGAAAACACTGAAGGTACTTTCTATTCATTCTTCTAGGGACCAAATACTAATAGTTTTTAAATATACTATCATAAAATTAATATGCCTTTTAAAAATAAAATGTCTAGACATTGAAGATGATTTAACATATAAAACTGTAGTATTTAAATGTTTTAGAAGTCTAATTTTTGATTTTTTTATTAAACCTTTCTGCAATCTCCATATGCCGAGAGCTATTTTTTGCTTCCTCATGGGAAGTTTTCACCATCGAAATAGACATGAAAAAGATCTGCAGGTGAATAATGGTAATACATACACAGGATGAAATTATTTATGGAGAGAAGACACACACCATTCCAAAGCATGATCAGACAGACTGTGATGCAGTCCTAGCTCAACAGGAGGCTCAGACTGCAGTGGGAATTACTAACAAAACCAGCCCTTAATTCTCAGGCTTGTTCTTCCCAAAATTGGTCAGTTGTGAGCTGTTGTGCCACTATCATTGTCTGCTCATAGTGAAGCTCTGTTCATCTTCCATTCCCTCACTGTGCAGGAAAGACACTCTGAACAGGACACTGATTTTTGTTGCGTTTCTTCCAAGTCCCCAAAAGTGTCTTTGTCATTCCTGCCCCAGGGACCAGGGAAAAGAGATTTGCTGTTACACAGGTTTCCAGTTAAAAGAGAGAGAGGGGGAGGGAGAGAGGGAAAGAGGGAGAAAGAAAGAAGGGGGAGTGGTAGAGGGAGAGAGAGAGAAGGAAAGAGAAGAAGGAAGGAATGAGAGGAAGGAAGGAGGAAGGGAGGAAAGAAGGAAGGAAAGAGGAAGGAAGGAGGGGGAGAGAGGGGAAAGAAAGATAGAGGAAGGAAAGAGAGAGAAAGAGAGAAATATAATAAAGCAAAAAAGAAAGAGAAAATAAAGGCATCCCTTACTGGATGAAAATAAGTTTTGTGAGATTGTCTTGCCCATGGTAGCAAAACAGGTAACAGAAGGTGGGGGATAGCAGAGACCAATTTGGCAACATGTCCTGGTTTCCTCCTAGTAGCTGGCATAGTGCTGTTTGGATTTAGGATAAGAAGAATGTTGATAACACCCTGATGTTTTAGTTGTTGCTGAGCAGGGCTGACACCAGTCAAGGACTTTTCAGCTTCCCCTGCTCTGCCAGGGGCACAAGAAGCCGGGAGGGGGCACAGCCAGGACAGCTGACCCCACCTGGCCCAAGGGCTATTCCAGACCATAGGATGTTGTGCTCAGTAAAAAGCTGAGCATATGTATAAACTGGAGGGAGTTGGCTGGGGGGGGGGGGGGGGGGGGGGGGGGGGGGGGGGGGGGGGGGGCAGTGGCTACTGCTCAGGGACGGGCTGGGCATTGGTCAGTGAGTGGTGGGCAATTACATTGTGCATCTCTTGCTTTGTATATTGTTATTATTGTCATTATTATTGTTGTTGTTGTTGTTATTACTACTACTACTGCTGCTGCTGCTGCTACTACTACCACTACTACTTTATTTTATTTCAGTTATTAAGCTCTTATGTCAGCCCATGAGTTTTCTTACTTTTACTCTTCTGATTCTCTTCCTCATCCCACCGGGAGGATTTAGCGAGCATATGTGTGGTGCTCAGTTGCTGGCTGGGGTAAAACCATTACACAATACTCCATGGGAAACCAAGCATGCAATTACACTTCTTTTCTGCAGATTAACTTGCTATTTTGTGGATGAAGGAGCACCCCGTTGTTGTGAGCCACAGTTGGTTCAGCAATACTAAACTTCATTCAAGCCATCATGAGCTCAGAGTAGTGACACTCGTGGCTCTGGGGAACACAATACAATATGGGGGGTTTATTTGGTTTTGGAAAGAGGGACAGATACAAGATTTTAACCTGTTAATATTTTTTTAAGCATCCTTATTTTCATCCTCATTTTTTCATACTCTTTTTATGATTCTGCCCAGCAATTTGTCCTCTATGTACAGCTGCTTGTTACACATTCTTTTGAGTGTGTGGGTGGTTTCAGGCTGTAGGCAATACTACAGCTGTAGACTACACAGGCAGGCATCAGTAACTATTTCAGAATTCCTTTCTGCAGAGTGCTGTTTCCTTGATAGATTACATGCCAGTTTTCAGTTGGGGATGGGTGCTTTTAGAAGCTCACAAATTTAAAATAATCAAAGTAGGCTGAAGGTAATCTGATGGGAGGGAAGTAAAGTAACTAGATGTGGATGAGAAATGTATATGTCTCAGTAATTCATGTACATTTCACTTCAGTGCATAGGTAGAATTCATCCTATCATTATGGTGTTCATATCAACAAATGCTTTCTCAACATGTAATTACCTTGTTGTACAACCTTGCCCATGCCTCTGCTCTCAAGGTGCTAGGCAAGTTACTGCTTTGGACTCTAAAGGCAGCTACTTAAATATGTGCAAAGTTTTAGTCAAACTTTATCCAAACCTCAGAAATGAGTAATGCAGCGCAAGACTCTTCCAAGTTTGTAACATTATATATTCCACCTATTCCTATGCAATGCAGTCTTTGAGGAAGATGACTGTACTGACCGACCGCCTAGGTGCACACAATGGAAAAATTACAGCTTTAAGCTTCCTTCAGTGTTATGTGTTCATCAAGCATCCTGTAGTATCACACATGCAGCAGTCTTTTTCCTGCAAGACAGAGAAAACCTTGTGCAGGAGTAAGCTGATTGATACAGTACATACCTAAATTTTTGTTTCCTTTCTTTTTCTTGTAATTTAATACAATAAATTGTGAGGCCTTATCCAGCTGACCTGCAAAACTCCCTTTAAAGCATTTCAGTGGAAAACAGCTTGGGTGTCCAGTATAGTGTTACTAATATATAGCTGTCATTTAGAAATGAGACTAGACTGCTGTTAATATAGTACTGGCAGAATACACAAAGCTTCTAAATGGGGACATAAATTAAATCTAGTGTTCATACTGTGTCATGCTGCTATTACAGAAGCCAATATAAATTCTGTACACAGAAATTGTTAGCAACCATCCTCAATAAAGATCAAGCTATGTGTGCTGATTTCTTTACAGAATACTGTGGTACAGACTACAGACTGATTCCTCCACAGACTACAGTGCATTGAGCATTACTCCAGTAACAACTCAAGTCTAGTGGATTTCCTCCGACTTGCAGTGGAGAGTGGATTTATTTGGTCCTTTGCAATATGTTTGTCAAAACAAAAAGGAAGAAATAGAATTTGTTCAATTTGGGAGAAAGCTTTTATGATGGAAAACTGTCATTATCATGCATGTTCATGATGAGCCATTGCCATGGTATCCATACCACAGACCTTTGACTAGTTCCAGAACTGTGGATAGTGACAAATATTAGCCCCTTGTTCCATAACAACATACGTTTAAATGGCGTGAGTTTCATATGTCTTGTTCCCAAATAATTTGTCGTATGCAAAAAACAAACAAAAAACCCAGTACACAACAGCTGCAGCTATTTGGCTGAGCTGTGGGTTTTTTTGCAGTACCCTAATTCCACCATTTCAATGGCACCACCTGTCAGGAAAATAACACCAAGGCACTTTATAACCTCTGCTGATTTTACTCTCATTTAAGCTAATGGCCTGCTCTGAATAGGTGCTCTCGCCCTGCAGCTCCCAGAAATGTCATTATGAACTGTGGGTGCTCAAAACCTCTTCAGACTGGGCCATGAATCCTTATTTGTGGTGTATGCTTTAGCATGAAGTTGTCAAGCTTATTGGCACAGAATGTTTTGACACAGGATCTTTTCCTTTCATTGAAAATAAGTGCCTAATTGTGCTTCATAGCTTTAGCTCCTAAGTTCTCCACTGCAGAGAGTGTCTTGATTTTTGTGCCTTGCACAATGCCAAAAATATTGTTGGGTTTTAGATAGTAAAGTAGAAGGATAACCCTTTTACAACTTCCTACAGGCACTGCAGAACTTCTTAATCATGCGTCAGCAATTGAGAACAGCAGTAATGCTTTACAAAGAGGCAGAAATAGTCAACAAACTGCTTTCCAAAACAGCTCTAAACTGGGGAGGAGGTGACGTACAGCCAGAGTGAATCCAGTCTCTATATGTCTGTAGCAAGATGATCAGAGAAGCAACAGTCTGGGACAAATGAAAATACCCGCATGGTGTTTTCTGATTATAGTTTGAAGAGATCTGAAATCTTGTTAGAACAAGCTAGACAGTGCTCTGGGATATGGAAATTTAATGAGATTAGCACAACATTTAGGACTTTTCTAGGGTATCATCTAATGATGCTCTTCTGGTGTATCTGGTTTAGGACCTAGATGCTATCAGTGGCTCAGCTTTAAACCTGAACTCACACTTGATCTGGTCCCCATGATTCTCATCTTGTCCCTTTTTTGATAATCTACAAAAGCCTTTATCTACCTAAACAGATTCTTTTGCTTGATTTCTCTGTCTTTAAAGTGCACAGGTGGCTTTCGGTTTTAAACAGAATCTGGGGCTAGAGCCTCTCAGAGATTCAGGTGGCTGAAGGCAGGAGTGATGTTTTTCCCAAATGCTAAAACAAAGAAGACAAAATAAATATAATGGAGCAACACAGACCCAGACCACAATCTTTTAGGTGAACTGAACATAACCATAGGGAGCCAAAAGAAAGAAGCTGAATTTGAAAGGTTTAATGTTAAGTACAGCCACAGAGGTGCACATATTGCATTGGGACAGTGAGGTCTGTTTTCACCAGAAATTTATAAACCTCAGTAAAATCTTTCTGAGTCAGTTCCCTCCTATGTTAAGTGCAGATGGTGCACATGCCAAAACCAAGTCCAGAATCACAGAGGAACAGAAAATATGCTGTCTGCACAGTAGCAGTTGAAAATCACTACTGCTGGTTCTAAAACCAGGGTGTTCCTTAAAAATAAAGGAATAAAATAATTAAAATCATATCTTTCCACAAAATTGCAGTGAGACTACCCATTTTGAGATAATCCTGGGTCTGTACAAGGGATTGTGAACATTGTACAGTGATGAATAAACATCAGTGAAGCTTGTAGGTACTATGAAAGATGGGAAAAAAATACCTTACTATAATTCAAGGTGGAAAGAAACTGCTTCCTAAATTGCAGCAAGGCTGCATGTTAGAAACAATAGTGGTAGGAAGAATAACTAGAATCTTAGAACATCTCAAATTGGAAGGGACCCATAAGGATCATCGAGTCCAACTCCCTGTTCCTTGCAGAACTACCTAGAATTAAACCATATGACTAAGAGCATTGTCCAGAGGCTCCTTGAACTCTGACAGGCTTGGTGCTGTGACCACTTCCCTGGGGAACCTGGTCCAGTAACCAACCACCCTCTCAGTGAAGAACCTTTCCTTAATGTCCAATCTGCACATCCCCCGACACAGCTTCATTCCATTCCCTCATGTCCTGTCCTGGTCACCAGAGAGGGGAGATCAGCAGCTCCCCCTCCGCTGCCCCTGCTGAGGAAGCCGTAGGCTGTGGTGAGGTCACTCCTCAGCCTTCTCTTCTCCAAGATGAACAAACCCAGTGACCTCAGCTGCTCCTCCTAAGTCTTGCATTCTAGGCCTTTCACCATCTTGGTCGTCCTCCTCTGGACACACTGTCTTAGTTTGATGTCTTTCTTATATTGAGATGCCCAAAACAGCACACAGGACTCAAGGCGGGGTTGCCCCAGTGCAGTGTAGATTGGGACAATCACCTCCCTCGACTGGCTAGCTGTGCTGTGCTTGATGCACACCCAGGACACACTTGGCCCTTTTGGCTGCCAGAGCACACTGTTGACTCATATTCAACTTGCCATCAACACGGATGCCCAGATCACTTCCTATGGGACTGCTCTTCAGCCTCTTCTCCCCCAATTGGTATGTATAACCAAGATTACGCCATCCCAGTTGGAGAACCTGGCACTTGGTCTTGTTGGATTTCATACGGTTGGTGATTACCCAGCTCTCTAGCCTATCCAGATCTCTCTGTAAGGCTTCTCTACCCTTGAGGGAGGCCACAGCTCCTCCTGATTTGGTATCATTGGCAAACTCATTTAATGTACATTCAACACCTGCATCCAGAACATTAAAGAGCACTGGGCCTAAAACTGAGCCCTGGGAAACCCCACTAGTGGTTGGCCACCAGCCTGATCTAACCCCATTTACTACAACTCTTGAGCACAACTCATCAGCCAGTTGCTCACCCAACATATTAAGGACTTGCCTAGCTGTCGCGGATGGAGTGAGAGGGAGGCAAAAATAATGTGGTTTATTGGTGTAAAACAGGGAGTTAACAAAGGTCAGTGGTAAATGCGACAATAGTTTATGAGATTCGATGGCAAGGTACACTTTGTTATTTACTGCACAGAGGACAGGGTCAGACAAAACTGTCAGGGAGACCCTCCCATTGAGTCATGAGGTTCAGAAAAGATCCCCTTGCTTTCTAAACTCCCTCAGAGAGGAGTCTAGGTGCGGCTGGATCCAATCCTAGTCCCAGACTTGGTCAACGGTTTATGTCTAAAGGATTATATATGCGCAATTAATCCTTTATGTCACTTAGCTAAGATTTCCAAGTTAGCATGCTGTTAGTCACTTACCGAGAATCTGTCGTGGTAAGGAATCTCTCAACCTCGAGGAGTAACCTTGAGAGGCGTCCCTGCTCAAGGGGAGATCCTGGCGTGCAGCCCGCTGCCGTGCAGGAGAGCTCAAAGGGCTCTTGGGCTGCTCACTATTGATGGGGGTAAGATAATTGTCTCATAGTCATATTTGCATACTGACCACTGTGCTTAGGTGGGCACATTCCACAATAGTCCTTGGCTATTGTATTGTTATCTGTCTCCCCCCACATCCAGTGGGTGCATCCTTCAGGACCAGACACAGACCAGACATATCTATCACCACCACCACAGATGGTTATCACTTGAAAGAGGTCAAAGGAGGGGGAGTCAGAGACGAGGGGGGGAGCACACCACCACACTAGCTGTTGTGCTGGAAATTTTGTCCAGAATGATACTGTGAGAGACAATATAAAAGCTTTGCTAAAATCCAAAAACTAGGGAGAATATGTTATCTGGATTGCTGGAGGTCTTCATTAACACACTACTCAGAGTCCTTACAGGAAGGTTGTACGTAGATGCTCCAATCCAATGAACGATTCAGCCTAATGAACTAAAGTTTTCCTATGGTTCCATTTTCTGTAATTCCATACAACTTCACAATTAAAATTAACCGTGTAAAGTTCCAAATCAAACATCTATATCATATTAAATTTTCTTTGAAACTGTTTCTTTTTTGAAAATTGTGGGCCATATATATACAAAAAAAGTGTGTGTGGTGGAAGTTCCCTTCAACGGGTAAACACTTACGTGCATGCAGACCTAAATATACCTGTATATGATAAGTAACATTATATGTGCCTTACATTACTGTACTTACTACTTTAAACAAATAATTTTTCTCCTGTACATAAACCTGTTCTAAAGTGTTCTGGTTAATTTCAGTTTGGACAGACATACTTTACATTCTAACTGGTTTTGGTATTCTGGCTCTGCTTCTATCAGCAACTTGCTTCTCCAAGGGGTATGTCAGTGGGAAGTTCATCCCCATGCAGGTAACAATTGATGAGGCTATGCTGTGTGCACCACTTAAGACCACAGGGCTTGAGGGATTCATAGGAATGTGCTGACTCTGCTATGCAGTGATTTTCATTCAAGCAAGAACCTTGTCCTTTAGTAATTGCAGTATAGGATGGGAAATGTCAGAGTGAAGCCAGTCAGTTTCCTGGTGCTTTAAGAGACTTTAATTCAAGAGAAATTTGTTTTTCTCTTGAAAAAGAACAGAAAATTCTCCATCTTTCATGGAAAGATGATTTATTTTTTCCAGCTCTGTGTCAGTCACAGAAGCTTTGGTACAGATAGATTAATCAAAGAGGCTTTATCATCAATCACAGCAAAGCATTTTTAAGGGCAGTTTTCCCCCATGTCGCCAAACAAAAGACATTGCATCATTGTAATACAAGGACAAAACTGCAACTTCACAAGCAAAACAAAATACAGCTTCAGCTGTGCATGTTTCTGTAAAAAGAGAGAAAAAACCTTTGTTACCAAATTATTGTAGTTGGATTCACCTTGCTTGTTTTTTGGCGCTAGACTACCTTTAGGTATCAGAGATCATCATGGAGTTGTAATTGAATGTACTGTGAAATCTACAGTATACTTTCATTTTGCTCTGCTGAAGGAAGAACAGGAGGGACAGCCTTTTGGACAATGGGAGATAAGTGGAAACAGACCTGTATTTTGGATTAACTTCCTCATGAAGTTAGGCATTCTGCCAATGGGTAACACATTTCTTTTATTGCCCCAACTGTGACCCCAACAAACATACATGCAAAAATGCTTGAAGTTAAAAATAAAGAAAAAATATTTATTCCTGAAACAATGTCCTAGCCCAGTTCAGTGGCATGCATATTCATATCAATATTTTGATTCTATATCCGCACTATTACTGTTTTGGTTATTCCTGAATTTGTGTGGTTTGATAGTCAAAGTAATAAGAAATCTGAGCTGCAAGAGTGATCTGTTCCACAATAATCTAAAGGTATTGACCTTCCAGGTATGCTGTGCAAGGCACTAAATCCATACCTGTTTTTTTTATAAAGGCTGGAAGGTCTGTTCTTGGAACAACAGAACAATAAAGGTGTATAATCTGTTTTTCTAGTTAACAGCCCAACTTTGTGCCCAATGCTGAGGTGGTATCTAAAATATAGTTGGGAATTAATAGGCCAGCATCTCTATTCCCCATTCAACAAAAATAAATGGATAAAGCAAGAAAAACAAGTAAATAAAGTAGTACTGTATTTGCCAGGAAACTGCAAGTAATTGTTTTCTGAACTGGAGCTGATTTTATGATGTAAATTTATACCTTTCCATGCTCAACTCTCTGCTTAGGGTTGCAGTTTTGTGTCATCCTACTCAGCTGTAGGACAGTGTTTTTCTCTTGTTACTAAGTTGCAAACTCTTTGAGGCAGATGCTGGCTTTTTTTCCTCATGCGTTGAGGTAGCTCTTGGGACAATAGAGTCACGGCCAAAGTTTGGGGCTGCCAGTGCCACTGCAGCATGCAACATCCTTTTGGCTCTGTAGCACAGTGCTTTTTCCTGGTTGTTGCAGTGTTTCACCTCATCAGTGCTCTAGCACTGTCTGCTTCTTTACACTAGCCTACCAAAGGGTTTTCAGACTGAAGAGTTAGCATTTGAAATATGGTTCCAGCTTGCAGACTCTATTGCTCTCCTCTAGAGCTGAAAAGGCCTCTCAGTGCTTGGTCACCTTAAGAGAAAATTCTTTGCAAATTGTACTTTTTTACGTGGTAAGATAAGGGTTAAATTCTGCTTATGGTGGAGTACCTTTATTCCTGTTGCATACCATTAACCACATTTCTACCTATTGGTAAAAGCTGAAGAAGGGGCCAGATGCACCTAATCGTAAGAGGGTTTGACACTTCTGAGTTATGTAAGCCTGCATTGTTTAAGGCAATTCTAAGACATTTCCAGATAAACTATTTGTCTGTACATTGGCCACAAATTGCAGGAAAGCTTTGTGAAGCTTTTTCTACTACCTGGCCTTCCTGTGTTTCTGTTCTAATTATGTTGTGAAAAGGACAATAGATGAACTTGATCCTGTAGTCACATACACTTCCAGGCTCTGTGGAAAGAATTCCTGCTCCTGAATTTGATGGACTAGGCTCTTGACTGCCAGCACTTGGTAGAGCGCTGTGTGGAGGTACCACACAGCATGTGGCTAAAAGGAGCAAACTTTGGTTGTTTATATCTGGTTACCTGTCTTTTGTGCTTTGTTGATAAACATTGTGGAAGATCTCTCTGCATCATCCTTTTCATCTATGGCCAAAGGAGAACAGGGACAGTGTTCATGGCTTGTCAGGTTGCTTTTTCTGCCTTATCATTCCTCACCACAGGATCTTTTCAGAGAGAGGCATGGGCACCAGCCAGACATCTCTGTCTTATTGCCTGCCTCTTGGATGTGATGCTTTCCAGTATGCTTTGCTTAGTACATCCTCACTTGTCCAGTACAACCCCAGGGATGAGGGAGGTTATAGCAATGTCTCCAACATCCCTGATTCTCACAAGCTGCTACCTCAAGATTTATGGAGATGCAATTCCCACAAGCAGGGAAGACATCTGCTCAAATGTTTTCCTGTCAGTTTTTGGAAGTCTATCTAAAAAAGTGTGGTCTTGTTTTTAACAGGCATACTTGAGGTTGAAGTTTCCAGTAGTTTCCATGGTTTCAGCTTAAAAGGGCTAGTGCACAGAGTATATATTTAGGAATCCTTTCATTTTGGTTTCAGGTTTTCATGTGATTTGAAGATGGCATAGGCTGGCAGGTGGGAGGTGAGTATTTCCATGCTGGTCTACATACTGTGCTAGCCAAGGAAGGCACAGTTTATGACAGAAAGAGCTTCTAGAAAAATAACAGAAAATAATTAACATTTCTCAGTGATAAGCTAGCTTCTTTGCTTGCACTGTAAATGGCCATCAGACACAAAATTTGTTACAAGCTATTGCATGCTGACAAGCAAAGGAAAAGATTTGACAGTCCCAAGTCAATCCTCAGGAAATTGGACAGTGTTGATAAATTTTGCTAATGATCATGTCACACAGAGTATACACTGGGACTGAAATAAAAGAGAGTTTGCTCATCAGCAGTCTCGTTTCCTACCCTGGTCAGGCTGTCTGTGTGACAGTGAGTCACTGTCCTGGTTTCAGCTGGGATAGAGTTAATTTTCTTCCTAGTAGCTGGCATAGTGCTGTGTTTTGGATTAGTACTAGAAGAATATTGATAACACACGGGTGTTTTAGTTGTTGCTGAGCAGTGCTGACACCAGTCAAGGACTTCTCAGCTTCCCCTGCCCTGCCAGGTGCACAAGAAGCTGGGAGTTGGACAGTGGGACAGCGATCGCTGCTTAGGGACTGTTTGGGCATTGGTTGGTGGGTGATGGGCAATTGCATTGTGCATCACTTGTTTTGTTTCTTGTTATTTTTATTGTTTGTTATTGTTATTATTCCTTTCATTTTCTGTCCTACTAAACTGTCTTTATCTCAACTCATGGGTTTTACTTTCTCCTGATTGTCTCCCCCATCCCACCGGGGAAAGGGATGAATAAGCGAATGGCTATGTGGTGCCTTATTGCTAGCTGGGGTTAAACTGCAACAGTCACCTAGCATTTAAATAACTGATGGCAATATATTAGCTAGCAGAAAACATAGATTATGGAACAGACATTTATAAGCTACATTTTCTACTAATTACTAAAGATAACTCTTAGAAATCCAATAACTGTTAACATGTTATTACATGTCTAATGTTTATGTTTAATAGGAGCTACCTTGGAGGAGTATTAAGGGAATTAATTAGTTAATGTTTCTGCATCACAAGGTGAAGTGCTATATGAACATAAGCTATTGTATTAGCTGGTTTATTAAATTTGCTGTTTGCACATGCCTGATACTATGAACTTTTCCAGCTCAATATTTCAACACTTTAGGAGCAAAATCTCAGTTAGATTCAGATAGATTTCAGTTGTGGACTCTGATTCAGAACCAGTATGGCCACACTTTGTTTTCAAGAAACACCAAAAATTTCTTTTTGTTGTTGTTGTTTTAGGGGGGGCTTGTGTGTGTGTGGTTTTTTTTCCCCCCCAGCAACGGTTTTGATGTAGCTATGAAACTGGAGTTTTGAGTATTCAGCTCATTACTACTCAGAAATTAGAAAGATTTTTTTTTAAATGTAAAAAATCTGCAATGTGAAGAAGAATGGATTAATCCTCAGCATAGGCATGAGGAAACAAAAATGTAGGTTCTCTTTCAGTATTTCAGGCAAACACTTTACATAAACTTCTGAGCTTCCATCCAAAATGTGAAATTCAAGCATTATATTCAACAGATACTATGGAAGGGTAACAGGAGCCAGAGATATCCAATTACCTTTATGATGAAAGTGTTATATTCAGCATCCCCTCAGCACTGCTATCTATGTCTGTGGGAGAAAGCAAGTGGAGGGAGTTATAGATCAAAACCAGAACACAATACAAAAGCACTGTTATCCCTTCCCCCCCCACTCAATGTAATTTTGCAAATGTTAGCTATTGGTTAAAGGTAACTACACAAAGCTGCTACTTCAAGAGAAAGAAATCAGGGAGCACCTGATTCCTATTGTGTTCCTTGAGACTGCAGCTCCCACAGCTAAACTCTGTATAACATATTTTCTACCTTCTGTAAAAGATGAGAAACCAGTAAACATGAGAGGCAGAAGTATTTTTTCCTCCATTTTGGGCATTTGAACTGTCTCTGTGGCTTGGCTTGCTCTAGTTTTCTGCTACCTGATACGAGGCACTAGGTGTGAAGCTCTAATGCACTTGACAATCAAATACTGTCTTTCATCTAAATCTGTCAAAGAGATTAACCAATTAGTAAGGCCCCACAATTCTCTGCAAAGTTCTGTGTTAAAAGCCATTTTTCAGAGAGTATGCCTGAGATATATAAAGGTTACATGACCTGTTCAACAACATAAATATTCTCCCTGAGGAAGCTGGAGTAGATTTTAAAACTTCCTCCCTTTTGCCCTTCCCTCTCCCCCCATCTTTTTCACGCTAACTACTCCCTTGCCCACATACAAACACAAATGAAAAAACCCATCAATACAAAAAAACCCCAACCCCAACTAAAAGAATCAAATGAGAAAAAACAATATTTGGGCCATCTGAAAAGACACAGGGTGTAGCTTACTCAGTATTTTGTATCAGTTAGAACATGCTTTTTTAGCAAAACTGTGTTTTTAAGAGCTAGACATTTCCCCTGTTTTCTATTTTTCTTATTAACTCTCCTTTCTCTGAGCTAAGAATCCTAATATTTTATGCTAAATGATGAAAAGGAGTTGTCCTGCTGTTGCGGGCTTTGCTTCTAACTTTGCACTGTCATTGTATCTCGGTAAGTCAATATGGAACATCAGCTTGAAGTCACTGTGGCCATTGTGCTTAGTGTTTAGCCATTACTGAAGAAAGTAAAAATTCAGGTTGGTTGCTTCATCTGTAAAATGTATTTGCATTTATATTTCTGTGTCAATTTGTTTCCTGCATCAGCTGAAGTGATTTCTACAGGTGTTTGCAGAAATTACATCTTCATCTCAACGTGTGTAAGCAAAGTTGTCTCATTACTAAACTTTATGCAGCTGATAAAAATAAACTGGATTCATACTCAGCACAAATGTAATGAAGATGATAGCAATAAATTTGACCAGTAAAATCTTGAACGAGTCTTTCCTTCTCCTGAATGATTTGACTAGACGCTCCAGAAACTTTTCTTGGGACTTTCAGCCTGTTTTACTGGATTTGAGCAGAATCATTAGATCCCTGTTTGGGGTTTTTTGGTTTTGGTAGGGTTTGGGGTTTGGTTTTTTTTTGTTAATCAAATTATCAAATTTTCTATTGTTGTTTTCACTGTAGATACTGACCGCTTGTAATGATAACACCAAGCAGAGGATACTAAACTTTAAATCCTTGTTGGTCAACCTTGTTCAGAGTTAACTTACATGGTATCAGTAGTTTTTTAAGTACTTATTTGTTGGTCTGTTAGCTTTTATCAGTATACCTTGACAGTGGTTAAAATTAAGAGGTAGAATTAGATATAAAAGTAAACAAAGTTATTCTAATTCTATCATTAGACATAAGAAAAATGGGGTATGAGTCAAGGTCATTGAGAAGTTCAGTTTTGGGAATGTCAGGGTAGAATTAGTTTCCTGAAATTTCCAGGTTTTGTTTTCTGGGAATTCTGATGTGTGCCAAATATTCAGGAAGGTAAAGGTTCCTTACTTAACATGTCATCCAGGGAGGACTGAATGCAGACTGAAATGCTTCTGGCCATATTAAATCACTGATTCATAGTGTTTAAACCACCCACTGTTTTGTTGTGTTTAAAAATTTTTGAACCATAAAAATGACATGCTGATTATAAAAATAAAGTTTGGTGGATTCCAGGGAAAGAACTTCAAGAAAGAAGAGGGGGAAAAAAAGATATCTTAGTCATGAACAATTTTTTACAGACACTAGAGAGCACTATAAAGACAATATAGCACACCATTCCTCAAACATTGGCTGTGGATGTTGTCTACCTGGACTTCAGCAAAGCCTTTGACACCATTTCTCACAGCACTCTCATGGAGACACTGGCTGCTCATGGCTTGGACAGGCGTATTCTTCACTGGGTAGAAAACTGGCCCGAATAACTGTGGTGAACAGAGTTAAATCCAGCTGGCGGCTGGTCACAAGCAGTGTTCCCCAGGGCTCAGTTCTGGGGCAAGTCATGTTTAATATGTTTACCAATGGTCTGGAAGAGGGGATAGAGTGCACCCTCAGTTTGCAGATGACACCAAATTGGGTGGAGTGTTGATCTGCTTGAGGAAAGAAAGGCTCTGCAGAGGGACCTGGACAGGCTGGATTGATGGGCTGCAGCCCATCATATGAGGTTCAACAAGGGACATGGTTTAGTTGTGGGATGGCAGGGTTAGGTTAACGGTTGGACTTGATCTTAAAGGTCTTTTCCAACCTAAACAATTTTATGATTCTATGATTCTAAGGCCCAGTGCTGGGTTGTGCATTTGGGTCACAACAACCCCATGCAATGAGGCTTGGGGAAGAGTGGCTGGAAAGCAGCCTGACAGAGAGGGATCTGGGGGTGCTGGTTGACAGCCAGCTGAATATGAGCCAGCAGCATGCGCAGGTGGCCAAGAAGGCCACTGGCATCCTGGCTTGTATCAGAAATAGTGTGGCCGCACCTCGAATCCTGTGTTCAGTTTTGGGCCCTCACTACAAAAAAAGACATAAGTTGCTGGAGCACATCCAAAGAAGGGGAACGAAGATGGCAAAGGGTCTAGAGCCCAAGTCTTATGAGGAGAGCAGCTGAGGGAACTGGGGTTGTTTAGCCTGGAGAAAAGGAGGCTGAGGGAAGACCTTACTGCACTCTACAACTACTTGAAAGGAGATTGTAGTGAGGTGGGTGTTGGTCTCTTCTCCCAAGCAACAAGTGATAGGACACAAGGCCTCAAGTTGCTCCAGGGAGGGTTTAGATTGATATTAGGAAAGATTTCTTCACCAAAAGGGTTGTCAAGCACTATAATAGTCTGCCCAGGGAAGTGATTGAGTCACCATCCCCGAAGGTATTTAAAAGGCCTATAGACATGGTGCTTAGGGACATCGTTTAGTAGTGGACTTGGTAGTGTTAACTTAATGGTTGGATTCAATGATCTTAAGGGTCTTTTTCAACCTAAATGATTCTGTGTTTCTATGATTTTATGATTTTTGTTAACTAGCATTAAGTACTGTGCAGTAGTGAATAGATTTTCTATTAGCATCAGATAAGAAAATGAACATTTAGTTTGTTACCTTCAGTATTTCTGGATTTTAAAGCAGATGTCCCAAAATGGGCCAAACCTTAGGCTTTTGAAACTGAGTCTTCTAAAGGCACCTCCAGCTTCTGTCTGTCTCTGCATTTTATTTGATGTTTTTGCCTTTGTAGAAATGGATATGCCGTCCTCCTTGGTGTATTAGAGTTTGTTTGGATGAGTGGGTATTTTAGAAAGAATTATGATTAAAGAGTGTCTAGGGAAAGAATGTGCATTAGCTAGAGCTCTCGTTGAAACAAGCAAAAATATTAATAATTAATCAGTTACTGAATTCCATCTGGTTTGTTGCTCCTTACTGAAGCGAAACTGAAAAAGGGGTTACATCTAATTGTGATAGCCCTTTGTAATGACATAGCAATGTCATTTGTTGCTCAAATGGCCTACTTTTTGCCATGACTAATTAGCAAGGTAATCAATGTTAATGCTGACTTTATCATTTACAGTAACTCACTGCTGATTTTAGGGCTAATTAGTGCTAACCTTATTAGAGAAAATGCTAATAATTGGCAGTCAGTAAGTTTCAGACTTTTCAATAGATCTAAACAGCACAGTAACCTAGCAGAAGTTGATCATGTAAGGGCAATAGGGTCAAAAAAATTTAAAGAGAAATGGTAACTGTTTGATAAGCTCAGAGGGGTGCAAAATGATAGATCCATTACAATGCGTTGGTAAAGTACAGAAAGAAATTAACTTTTAATTAAATTCTGATTTGAATTAAATGTACTTAAACCAAATCCTTGAATTTGTGGGAATTGTGGATAAAGGATTAAATTTAATATTTTGAGGTCTCCAACACATTATTTGGGTGAGATGGAATAACTTTATTTCCATCAAAATATACTGGTAGTGAATGTGTAGGGGTAGACAAAATCTAGAGTCACATGAATCAGATCCCAAGCCATTTAACGTCACTAAAACTTTCCCTGGGCTGTGGTATGTTTGGAGGTGCCGCTGTGTAATACATGGGCTGTCTGGGTTGCTAAGAAGGCCACAGTAATCAAATGGCAAGCTCCTGCAGACTATTTATCTGTGATTAATACATACTGCAGGATTCCAGAGAGGCTGAACCACCAAGTGGGTGGAAGATGTTATGGAGAACTGAACACTGGAATGAGTGCTGAGACACTTTCCTACATGTTGCTGAATTCCTGATTCACTGTTCCCTCAGTACCTGTGCATGGTATGGCACAGACTCCGGGGCTGTAGCTTTTAAGATGTAATGCCCAGGAAGTTAATGAACTGTTTCCAAGGAAGAAGGCAGTTCTTCCGTCAGTTTGGCATGCTCCTCCAGTAATTTGGATCTTTGTCCCTGTCATGCAAGGTAGTGAAGAGACTCTAATGTGGATGATGTCATGGGAGTACACACAGAGGAATTCAGAAGACATGAGACCAGGCCAGGGCCCTGCTTTTTTAATGTTTGCTTTCACAACCAAGATTCCACAATCAGGAGCACATTTTTGAAGGTAGTGTGGGAAACACTGTAACCATGCTGCCCCAGTATTTTCTGAGGAAATCAGAATGACGTTATCAAACTGCTTCTGGTGACTGTCACCAACGTACAGCTTAAACTCTCAATTATGTTTGGTCATGGCAGTTGGGAGAGTTGCCTGAGGACTGGAGGAAAGCAAATGTTACTCCTATCTGGAAAAAGGCAAGAAGGGTGCAGGGAACTGCAGATTGGTCTACCTCACCTCAGTCCCTGGGAAGGTGATGGAGTAAATGATCTGGAAACAATTTCCAGGCACATGACAGACAAGAAGGTAGCCATGAGTATTTAGCATAGAGTCATGAAAGGAAGGTCTTGCTTGACCAAACCTATAATCTTCTATGACTGGTCTGGTAGATGAGGGAAGAGCAGTGGATGTTGTCTACCTGGACTTCAAGAAAGCCTTTGACACTGTCACCCATAAGATCCTCATAGAGAAGCTGATGAAGTATAGGACAGATGAACAGACAGTGAAGTGAACTGAAAACTGGCTGAACGGCCAAACTCAAGAGAGTTGCAATCAGTGATACTAAGTCTAGTTGGAGGCCAGTGGTGGTGCACACCATGGATCAGTTCTGTCTCAAATATTATTCAACATCCTAATTGATGATCTCTGTGATGCGGCAGAGTGCCTCATCAAGTTTGCAGATGACACAGAACTAGAAGTAGTGAAACTAGAATCGGGCTGCCACCCAGAAGGACCTTGACAGGATGGAGAAATGGGCTAGTGGGAACCTCCTGAAGTACAAGAGGAAGTGCAAAGTCCTGCATCTGAGGAAGAGCAACTCCAGGCATCAATATATGCTGGGTGCCCAGCTGGAAAGCAGTTTAGCAGAAAAGGACCTTGGGGCACTGGTGGACACTAAGTTGAACATGAGCCAGCAAAGTGCCCTTGCAGCAAAGGTGGCAAACGATATCCTGAGCTGCATTAGGAGGAGAGTTGCCAGCAGGTTGAGGGAGGTGATCCTTCCCCTTTGCTCAGCACTGGTGAGGCCTCATCTGGAGTACTGTGTCCAGTACACTACAGGAGAGACATGGACATACTGGAGGAAGCCCAGCAAAGGGCCACAAAGATGGCCCTTCATGGACTAGAGCATATCATGTATGACAAGAGGCCGAGAGAGCTGGGAGTGTTCATCCTGGAGAAGAGAAGGCTCAGAGGGAGCTCATCAATATGTATACCTGAAGGGAGGGTATGAAGATCATGAAGCTAGTCTCTTTTCAGTGGTGTCCAGTGACAGGGCAAGAGGCAATGGGCACAAACCGAAATGTGCTCCATCTGAACATCAGGAAACACTTTTTCACTGTAAGGGTGACTGAGCAGTGTCACAGGTTGCTCAGAGAGGTTGTGGAGTCTCCCACCTTGGAGATATTCCAAAGCTGTCTTGGACATGGTCCTGGGCAACTGCCTTTAGGTAACCTTGATTGAGCATGGGTGTTTGGCCAGATGACCTGCAGAGGTCCCTTCCAACCTCAAACATTCTGTGATCCTGCATGTCCTGGTGTGTGCCAATGTAGAGTCTGAGTCAGTGAACAAAGGTGGGCCGTAACACACATCCTCTTTGGTGAAGTGTAGTCAGGTTTCTGTGCAAAACCAAGGAATCTAAAATGAATTAGATCCTATTTATTTTTTCAAATACAAAAATGTAAACAGCTAAACAAACACAAGAGACTTGTCAGGAGTGAAAAAATACATCTATCAGCTGCAGACATTTTCCTGTGTTTTGCATCACAAAACAATGTCAAAAAAAACCAAACCAAAACTTATCTCATTTTAAGCTCCTATAGTTGCTATTGATCCCTGGAGCAAATCTTTGGTATTAATTATGTCTACAAACACAGGGTACTCTATTATCTGCTGCTATTCATCAGAAGTGCTTCACTACAAACAGTGGCACTCCAAGAGCAGGAGCTTTTGAGTAACTGGTTTTTGCCAAGTTGCTGCTTAATACAAACCATCTGCGTTTTAAAGAGATTCCACCATTCATCTTGTTCCCATTCATAGACATTTTGCAAGGGAACAAAACCCTATCCACAGCATGTATTGCATTTTAGTAAAAAATCTTGGCATCAATTCCATTCCATTTTAATTTTTTAACAGTGTGTGTGGACTCTTGCTTCTATAGAAGAAAGTTACGAATGGGTAGATCCAAAGTAAAAATCCTACAATGGTCAGGAAGATTTGTGCAGACTCTTAATTTTATTAAGATGATTCACATTTCATCTTGTTTCAAGAGATGAAGAAAAAAAGTTACTCTGTGTCCTGCAGGTGTACAGCTTTCTAGTGCAGTTTGTGCTCAGGCAAACTTCATTTGTTTTGGATCTGCCTCGAAGCCCTCACAGATGCAAATCCATAGTTGGTGTAAATTGTATTCCCTCTGTTACTGGAACAAGGCTGGTTTACAACAGCTGAGTCCCTGACCTACAGCCTTTGAATCCTTTTGCATTTAGTTCAGGAGAGGCTAAAAAGCTGTACAGGTCCCTGAATAAGTCCACTAGTTCTCATGAGTGAAATATTCAGCACTATGTTGAGAATGCTAATGTGTGATCACCAAACACAAAACACTTTGAAGTAAATTCCTGTGCTGTCCTGAAGATACCCAGGAAGACTTGCTGTTCATAATTCTGTCAAAGATAAGCTTTCCTGTTTCTGCCAGCACTGGCTTTTATCTACATTATATACTGAGGTGAGTTTAAATTTTAACATATATTTTGTGCAAATAGAAGGTGTGGTTTGGCCATTGTCTTCCTCAACAAATCTGAGTAGATTATATAGGGCTTCTCAGCTAAGCATAAATAGTTATTCTGAATTCATAGTACATTTTTTATGCTCAGCATTTCCTTTCAGTATTCTCTGAACGTATTTCAGGAATCATATTTAACTGCAGAAGCAAATTACCCCAGTGATAGTTAGCTGGCCAAAGTTTGTCACCTTTTTTCTGGAGGCTGATGAGGATATTGTGTGTTTTCCTGCAGAGAGCAGAAAAATGGCTTTCCTGCTACTTAGCTATTAGAATGGCTAATAAGTGTAACTCCTTAAAGGGGTAGGATATCGCCCTCTACAACTACCTGAAAGGAGGCTATAGTGAGGTGGGGGTCGGCCTCTTCTCCCTGGTAACAGATGATAGGACAAGGGGGAATGGTTTGAAGCTGCGCCAGGGCAGGTTTAGGCTAGACGTTAGGAAAAACTTCTTCACCGAAAGGGTTGTCAGGCTCTGGAATGGGCTGCCCAGGCAGGTGGTCGAGTCCTCATCCCTGGAGGTATTTAAAAGGATAGATGTGGTGCTTAGGGATATGGCTTAGTGGTGGGATGGCAGGGTTAGGTTAAAGGTTGGACTCGATGATCTTAAAGGTCTTTTCCAACCAAAGTGATTCTATGATTCTATGATTCAGACCATATAAAGAAATGAAGAGCTATATTTACAAATAAGGCATACTATAAGAGCAATGGAAGAGAAATGCAGGATGAAAATAATTTTTTTCCTTGGTATGTATTATCTCTTGAGCAGCATAATATAAATAAGTCATGTAAGAGCAGAAAGGAAGTAAAATTAATCACTTTTCCTCTAACATAGAGGAGAAGTGGTAGCCCACACCATTTGTGATGGCCTACATGAATTCAGGCCTTCAGTGGCTTACAGAAAATTTAGTGTATCTTTGACTGAAAGAAAATATGAGAAGTTTTCAAGTGCAGACTAAACTTCACAAAAGTGATTTAGCAATAATTGACATCCCAATTGTTTAGAGTGGATTAAAGAACCTTGATACGCCAACCTTGATATTCCTCTTGCCTGAGGAAAGGTTGAGTTTGATAATATTCTTGTCAACGCAGGAAGGGTGAATATTATCATTTGCATTCAGAAACATCTTTGTGTGTGAGACATTCCATAGATGACATGTACTGGTAGACGTACTGCTGATAGATATCCTTACATGCATTTTTCTGTAATTGTACACAGCATTTGATCGGTGGAGTATCTGAAGAAAAATAAATCAATGTTTAAAACAGGAAAATATCTCTGATCAAAATGGTTTGTAGAAGGCAGCACAGCAGCACACAATCATACATGTTCAAATATTAACCAGTCAGCTGCTAGAGGTCTAACACTGTAACTGACACTTTGCTTATGTCACTTGGTTATAAACGGTCACGAAAAACATACTGAGTATGAATCATCCTTAAAATATAATATCACCAGATTTCACAGAGGTGGGTGAAGTCACCACAGTAAATCAAAATACGCTGGACAGTTAATTTAGAGAAATTTAGATATACATGATCCCCTAAATTTTAGTTTATTCAAACCCTTGAAATTCAAGAACTCATCTGAAATAGAGGTATTCCTCTGCATCTTTGGGGCTGACGTGTGGTAGGAAGAAGGCAGAAAGTGCATTGGAGAGGGGAGTGAAAGACTTCACTTAAAATCAAGGTGGAAAATGAAAATGGAAAAAAGAAAAGTTCTTCAGGCAGAAAGCAGACCTCCCTGATATTATTCTGAATATTTTGTTTACTTACCAGTTGATTAGAGTGGTCCTCTGTCCATCTGTACTCTGTCTGGCAGTTTATGATTTACTTTGTTTTTGAACATTTTACCCATTACCCTTCACAAACTATTTCAGCTTTTATTCAAATAAATATAAATGTATGTAAAAAATAAAGGCAATTGCAGAGATTTATTTTTTTTTCTCTTGAGAATCACTGTAGAGATCTGGAGACCAAGGCACTGCTTTGGCAGTGTTTCATCAATGACATCTGACACTGAGGAGTCACTCCTTGCCCATCCATGCTTTCTGAATTAACACACATCCAACTTTTTATCATCAAAAATATCTAGGGTGATTTTTTTCTCCAAAGAGAGCTTGTCTCTGTGCCGAGGTCAGTTTATAACTTAAATTCTCAGAATAATATGTAAATGGCACCCTGATGGTATTCTGTAAAGCTTGTGCTGGCCTGATGATTAAAAGTGGGGTTTAGTCTTTACAAGCAGAAAATATCCTAGTTGTTATTTTCTCAGGAATAGAGAATGGACCTCTGCTTATTTTTAGAATTTCCAATTTATACTCAAAAATATTCACAGCAGTACATTGTGCTCTTCTAAGAAGTTTTGAGGATGATGCACAAGCAAGATAATTGGACTATATTGTTGGTAAGTATATACCTTAAGAGCATCTGTTGTTTGCTGTAACTCAGGAAAATTAAGAAAAAGAAGACTTAGTACACACTGAATATTATTAGGTCTGTTTATGACAAAAAAAAGACCACCCTCAAACACCTTGATAAGGCAAGGGCTTGCTTCTGATTTCTCCAGCATGGCTGAGTCCCTGGAAAGGGAATGGAGAGCTTCTAACTTTGCTTAAGTCATGTGGCCCTTGCTATACTTCAGTGAGCAATCCTGGATAATGTACAATTTATTGACTGTTTGGAGGCTCCTGAGGTCTTGAAACCTGTTTAATAGGCAACTCAAAGCAGCAGCTCTCCCATAATAATATTGCTGTTATACAGCTACAATACTGCAGAGTGCTATTGCTGTAATGATGTATTATGGAAAATGCAGTGCTGGCCAGAAAATCACCAAGGGAACTCATAAAATGTTATTTAACCTTTTGTTAATTTAAAGGCTCCAATATTATCTAATTTATTTATTATGCGAGGAAAGGGGCTGAAGTCAATTACACAGTGGACTGTGAGATCTGTATATGAGCTTCAGCTCTGCAATAAATTATGGATCTTGAAAGGCACAGATTTAAGCTTTAAACATGCACCTAAAAGCTGACAAGGTATAGCATAATTTGTATTACTGACAGGTATTGCTGTTCAAATGAAAAAAAAAAAAAATGATGCTGTGGTCACGCCTACTGCAAAATATATTTAGGAATCATGCGTCTGAGTCTGTCGTTTTTCATTAGCAAATCCCAGAGGAGTCCACTGGAATTTTTGCATAAATAATTCTTTTTATTTTTTTTGAAAGCATTTTAAAACATCTCACTTCAACAAGCATAGCGTTTTGCACATTATAATGGGATATTACAGTAAGCACAAGCTGCATTAGCAAGCATGAACTATTTAAATCTATCAAAGTCAGTTGCACTGTGAACTCTACAGAAGCTGACAATCAAATTTAGAATGGCTGAAGAGAAAAGGTGGTTCCTTGGGCAAGAGCTTTCGAAGGTGCAGAGAGACTGCAGCAAATTGTCTTTTGCATGAGTAATCAGTTACAGCATTAAATATATCAGGAAGTGTTTGAGTGATGGGGAATTTCAGTACTTGGCCCATGACTACCAGGAATTCTTAGCTGCTGTGGAGCATTGAAATGTCAAGCCCACTTATTTTGCTGTCATATGAGCTGTGTGTGGTCTTGTAGCCCACTGGGCAAAGTTTCCTGCTGGTTTACTTCAGTAAAATGAGTGAATTCAACAGAGGGTTTTTGTTTGTTTGTTTGTTTTTATGTTTTGTGGAGTAGAGGTGCTTGCTTTGGGTGTAATTCACCCTTGTGCAAGTAAGTGTTTGAATTGCACAAATGAGTTACCTGACTGGACAACTGAAACTTTTTATGCAAAAGAAAAAATCGTACATATTTCTATCCTTGCTGTGAAAGACATCCCATTTGCACTAGCAGTCAAAACCAGTGAGCTACAGGCACACAGAAGGGCAGTACTGTATGTGATGTCTCAGTAGCCTTCAATCACCTCTACTTCAAATGTGTTAATTAAATACACCCATTTTTATGTGTCTTAGTTGTAATTGCAATTTCAGATGAATGAATTTACATGAGTAAAACAACTCAAAATGTTTCCTAAACCCCAACTGTTCAGCTAATGTTAAAAAGACTTGATGTCTGAAACTGGGCTGTTCAGAAGATTTAAAATTCACATGAGATCTCCTTCATATGCACCCATATCAGTCCACTGAGATGATAGGAGTTGTTTCTAACTACAGAGACTTACGTGAGGAAAAGATCAGTCCTGTCCATTGTGACAGAAAGTGTGCCTATATCTTTGTGATCAGGATATTGCTAAAAAAACCACCCGACCCTACCTTGGCCCAGTTCTTCCATTTTTAATATTCAATGTCAGTATCTTCATGAGCAATTCCAATCATATTGCTAGGTGACACTCAACTTAAGGTTGTGCCAATGAGGCTGAAGTTACAATATGTAGGAACTTGGGCTACTTCTGGGTGAGAGGTTCCCTACTCAGGTAGCTGGAAGATGTTCCAAAATCAGGCATTGAATGACCAAGGGAAAACTGAGGCAGGAGATAATTCTGAGTCATGTGAATGGTGATAACTGTTGGGTTATATATGGATGGTATGCATATGTATGCATTTTTGTAAGCCCAGATACAATGCAAGTACATTGTAGAGTGGCAGACAAAATCCTCCAGGAGAGTTTTTCAGAGTTTTGAAATCCAAGGGCTGTGTATTTGTCACTGGAAGGACTTGAGGCCTCATTTCTTCCTTGCTATCAATGTACCAAAGTAAATCTAACCTTTTTTGCCTGTGTCTAAGTGTATGCTCTGTGGTGCACCCTCACCTCCATCCTTTTTCCCCCAGTCACCTGGAGTGGGAGGCATGATGGCATGCATTAGAGCTCCCTCCCTTCTCACCCTCCTGGATTTCCTTCCAGGAGAAACTGTGATGAAGACTAGGAATACCCAATGTGCAGGACTCATTCTAACATGTGGTTTTCACATCTAGTCTTGGAGCTGGGAATTGCAAAGTGCCCCCAGCTTCCACAGCTTACCTGAAGCCTTTGTTTATCAACTTAAAGGGAGCTGTGCACATAGCACTTGTACACAGACAGCTGTGTTTCACTAAACGTGGTAGTACTTACACCCATTTGCCTTGGAACCATTGCCCTTGGCAAACAGTGTAATTAATTGGGAATTAATTAATACATTATATTTGACCACATAGGTTGGCAGTTAATGAGGGACAGATTCTGACACCTCCAGCGTGCCTAGTTAAAGGGTGTGGAGTTCAAAACAGGACTGCTCCCTTTATGTGTGCTCCTCTGAGAGCAGTAGCTAGAATCTCAGCAAGGATGCTCACTGCAGGCCTCTGGGATTTGTCACATGGCCAATATCCCCTGTACAAAAGGAGCATGGCTAGTTAGGGCACGGCTTTATCCCACATCCACTTCCATTTCAGAGCTAGTACTAAAGCTAGAATAAAGATAGCCTTTATTCCTTCAGTTCTTCGGAAAGCACTCTGCCTGCTTGTGTTGTCTGTAGGCAGAATTCTGCTGGGAAGTCCCTGGGGTACAGTGCCACTCTGAACATCTCTGCAGTTACCATACAGCCCTGTAAGTTAGAGATGATTAGAGCCCTGTGTCTAGAAAGTATATTCAATGATACAGTTTTATACCTTGCAGACTTCTTAGTGGCTGCACAGATGCTTCTCTGCTTCTCTTTCTTTTCATACCCTAAAAATATCTATCTCTGTATATTGGAAATGGTAGATACCAATTTTTCTTGGCTCAGCTGTTTCATCTTTCCAGAGGAAAAGCAACCACCCAATTATACACACTCATAAATTAACTTGACAGCCCGCATACTGGAACTGCCATGCCTTCCTGTGCTGTTTAAATTGTTCATGAGTTCCGAGTCCCTGCAAGTAGAGGCCAGAAAGGAACATTACAAGCCCCTATGGAAACTGTGTTTCTTCTTTATTTTTCAGGCTTACTGGCAGCACACTCCGTGAGGTGATAGTTACAAGAGTCTCTTTCTCAGTGGAGTCATTATGCTAAAGAAGCCTCCTGTGCTCTCTCATATAAACATCTTCTTAGTAAGACAGTTGAGATCACTGCTGGATCATTCATCATGTTCACAGAAATAATGCTGGGTATACAGATTTGAAGACTGTTGAAGTTTACAGCTGAAAATAGGGAGGATATTTCTCCCTCAACCTTCTTGCTCCCTGGCAACTGAAGTGTGAAAAGAGAAAGATGTTGGTAAATCAGGACCCACAAATATGAAGTGTAATCTCCAGGGTCTTCTGAGAGAGCACAAGGAAATTCAGGACAGTTAGCATCTTGTCCAGCTTGGGTTGCCTACAGCCTGATTCTACCCTGCTCTTTTCCACAATCATTATCCCCTGGAAACAGAAAATAGTCTCAGAAATATCAAAATAACAGTACGTGTTCTCAGTTCCCTCTCTCATTGATATGCACTGTCACTTCCCATTTTCCTGTGCTTCATCATGTGTATCTTGATATGCTTCCTTTTAGAAGCGTGTAACTTGGACCTTATTTGGACAATTAATTTCTGAAAGGCGAATAGATGCAGAGTGCAGCATGTCATTCCTAGCTCTGATTCCAGAGGGCATGTGGGTGGGCTGAGTTATATTTTGCTGACTTCAGATATTGTGGTTTTCTCAGTCATGCTATTACAGTTGTCTTACTGAAGAGCCTTTGGGACAGACATGCATTGAAGGACTCAGATGTTTATATGTAGAAAATCCCCTTAGTGTTTTTGTGAATAGACTATTTACCCTGAATTCATCCAGCTGTAGACAGTCCCCTGTGCAGTTGTCCTACTGCAGTTCCCCAGTTTCGGTAGGCTGTGCAACTATTTGCATTGATGGTGCTTAACGCAGCATGGTGCCAGGGGGAAGATGCACCAGCACAGGTTTACTGAGGCTGAAATCAGGGCAAGCTCTCAGGGGCTGAAAACACCTTGGTGGTTGCACCAGGAAACTCCTCCATGTTGAATGCACTCAGAGCACAGTTTTAGACCATGGAGCCACACTGCCCCTGTGCTCTGCAGGACACCAGTTCAGTGTCTTAAAGAATTGGCTCGCAGGCTGATGTCAGGGTTTGTTCATCCATACCTGCTTTTGTACAGGGAAAACATCTATTGCTTTCCCTTGTATAATACTCAAACAATAATTACCCCTTATTCACACTGCAGAGTGATCAGTTCTGTTTTCTTCCCAGCATATATACACTTTGAAATCTGGGGTTTTTTTCCTAAATGCCTAAAAAAAAATGTTCAAAACCTATAAACCTCTGCAGTTTATACCACAGTTTTTCTACTTTTTATATGGGTCTGATTTTTCATATGAGCCTGACTTTTTACAAAGTCACTGAGAGAGAGCGCCATTGCTTGCTGTGAAGCAGCTGAGTCAACAGACACAATAAACAAAAGGGGGAGGGAAGTTAATTTATTCTAATTTTACAGTTGAAGAAAGTTGTGATTGGCTAACATTTTTAGATAGCCTCTTGACAGATAATCCTTTCATTTAGCCAAGATGTGAATTGTAGTGTTAAATAATGTGCAATGTCAGTTAATTTTTCCTTGAAAAACTGCCCCATAAGAAATTTCTGCTACTTTTTCTTAGTCTGCCTTTGTTCATATGTTAACCTCTTAAGAAAATTAATGGGAATGGCACAACTTACTGCTTTTTCAGTTCTACTTTGAAAATTTCCTGCTCCAGCTTAATTCTGAGGAATGGCAAAAATGATAATGTGAAAGAATGTTGACACCATATATATGAGGATCAGACACTGATTTTTAGAATAAGACTCAGTGGTTTACAAGTTGGAAATCTGTAGTCTATATATGTTGAAATCCATAGCCAATATTTCTTTGAGTATCAGTGCTTCCTCAAGCCCAGACCAGGCATGTTTGAGGAAAAGGGCAAAGCTGCCGCTGTTACCACACTGTAGCACATTTTGGAAATCATACAACTGTACGAGACAAGCAGAAAAAAGAAATAGATAGATAGATAGATAATGTCTACAATTACAGCAGTTGCCAAGAAAATAACACAGTACATTTCTTTGCTTCCTGAGCAGTGCATAAGCTGCTTCGTAATTTTCACAATGTGACCTCTAAAATTGAGAACTTGGCTTGAAACCCATTGTATTGCCATTATGACTTCATTTAAAAAGACTTGTATTGTTTGCTTCATATCATGGATAGATCTACACCATAATGATCTAAAATGAGTTTTCTGTTTCAACAACTGCGCTCTTAATTTGCCTATGAGCTGACTTTCAGACCACAGCTCCTCCATCCTCGGCTGCCTCTGAGAATGGCATCAGCTCTGCTGACAGAGCCCAACTGTTTACACATCCCGATGAACTGAAACTGAGGAAGCACATCTGCTAAGGATTTTCAGAGCTACACCCTCAATACTGCAGGAAGCTGAGCCAATCAGTAGACATTTGGAAATGCTTCTCAGTAATTCTGTGGTTTTAGCAAATGTAAGTGAAGGACGTGATCCCATAAACTCATGGGAGTAGCTGTTGTGTGTGCAGCATTCACAGTCTACTGACACTCTCCCATCCTGGTACAGAGAAGAGCCAAGATTTCTTCCATGTTAGGAATCCTGCATCCAAAATGTAAAGAATTGCACCAACTTTATTCACTAAAAAGTTGTGACTGGGAGAACTCGGTACAATGCTTTGGAACATAGTTTGTAAAACAAAAAGCAAACAGCATTAAATTTTGAATATGTTTCTTTTTATTTGTAATGTTTAGAATGTATAACACTATTTATTTGCTAATATCACCAATATGGCTAAGTGTATTTAGTGCAACCCTCCCTCAATAAAGTACTGCTACTGGGAGTTGGAGCAGCATATCGGGACGAATGTTACAAGCAGGATCTAAAATGTTTTTGTTTGGAACCTAAGTGATGCCCGAGGTAAAACTGCACAGCGCTAAAGCAATGATAATTGGCTTCTCCTGGCTTTCTCCACTAAAAGAAATTGAAATTCAATTGACTTTCAGTGGGAATAGTTGTGGAGCAGCAATTGTCATTGCTGTGACATTGTGTATTTCTGTATCAGGCAGTTCTCAGAAGCCAAGAGAAAATGTTGTCGTAAATTAGAATATGATCTAAGAATGCATTTCATGGAGGGAGGACAGCACATGTGATGAATATCATATGCTCAGTAGTATGCTGATGCTGAATGGTGTTGTGCAGGCTGTGTGTACAAAGGACACAGGAGTATACTGCTCTGCCAGATGCAGTGATACTTGGATGATAGCTTCCTTTCTGCAGCATAATAACAGTATCTCCAGCAGTAAATCAGAGGCTGAGGCATTTATTATGTTAGGAGATGGATATTTAAAAGGTATTTGGAGATTTTGGGGGTACTTGTTCTGGGCTGATTTTAAATGATAGAGAACTCATTAGACCAAGGCAGATTGTATAACAATCTCCTTAGTCAAAGTATTCCAGCTGTTATCTATCCTCACTGTTAGAAAGCTTTTCCCTGTCTCTGATCTAAATATCTGCAACATACTTCATTCCCAGAAGGCACAATGAAGAAGTTATTCTGTTATTCCTTGCTGAAAGTTCTTCAATTATTTTTTCACTATTTAAAGCTTTTTTTGTCCCTTCAGTCTTCTCTTCTATAAGGTAAAGTTCCCAGTAAGTTAAACATTTCTCCACTTTATAGATCCATTCACTTCTACATCTGATCAGTAGTTTTCCTGACTCAGAGTACCCCAAACTAGACAGGGCTCAGCTTTGGTATTAGCAATACAGACCAGAGTGGAAGCACTTGGGTATTCACTTTCTTTCTGATAATACTCCTGTTTATATTTCCCTCTATGGTGAAGGTGTTTTTCACAGAAATTACAACTACTTTGAACTTGTTTTCCGATGGATCTTTTTCTACAGATCTAGCTCTCCATGCCAGCAGGTCCTAGCCTCCCTCCAGACATACTATTCCTCCCTACAGCTTAGAAATTTTGCACATTTCCTTGTTGAATTAAATAGTATTTTTTCAAAGTGTTTCTCCAGTTTCTAAATGCAGCATTGTCTTCCAGTATGTGTGAATTTACGTCACCCTGACAAATTTAATGTCCATTCTTTCACAGTAAATGTTGCTACTGATAAAGAAACATAATATTTAGCATGGGCTGGGTGGCAGCAGTTATCTACTTAATGAGTCCTTGCAGCATTGTGGTGGACCACTGATAACTACTGTATATGGTTTCCAACAAGTGCTGCTTTATGGTGGTTTTGTACAGGCTGTGTTTCTCTAGCTTGCTTGGAAGCATCTTATAAATGCCAAAAGCTGAACTAAAGCTTAGATATATGACATATTCAGACACTTCTCTATCCACAAGGCATGTTACCATGTCATGGGAAGAAATTAAGTAGTCTGATGCTACCTCATAGAATCATAGAATAGTTTAGGTTGGAAAAGACCTTTAAGATCATCAAGTCCAACCGTTAACCTAACCCTGCCATTACACCACTAAACCATGTCCCTAAGCACCTCATCTACCCATCTTTTAAATACCTCCAGGGATGAGGACTCGACCACCTCCCTGGGCAGCCCCTTCCAATGCTTAACAACCCCTTTGGTGAAAAAATTTTTGCTAATATCTAACCTAAACCTGCCCTGGCACAACTTGAAGCCATTTCCCGTCATCCTATTGCCCATTACCTGGAAGAAGAGACCAACACCCACCTGGATACACCCTCCTGTCAGACAGTTGTAGAGGGCGATAAGGTCTCCCCTCAGCCTCCTATTCTCCAGGCTAAACAACCCCAGTTCCCTCAGCCGCTCCTCATCAGCCTTGTGCTCCAGACCCCTCACCAGCATCGTTGCCCTTCTCTGGACATGTTCCAGCAACGCAACATCTTTCCTGTAGTGAGGGGCCCAAAACTGAACACAGGATTCGAGGTGCGGCCTCACCAGCACCGAGTACAGGGGCACGATCACTTCCCTACTCCTGCTGGCCACACCATTCCTGATACAAGCCAGGATGCCATTGGCCTTCTTGGCCACTCTGCTGGCTCATATTCAGCCGGCTGTCAAACAGTACCCCCAGATCCCTCTCTGCCAGGCAGCTTTCCAGCCACTCTTCCCCAAGCCTGTAGTGCTGCATGGGATTGTTGTGGCACAAGTGCAGGACCCGGCATTTGGCCTTGTTGAACCTCATACAGTTGGCCTTGTCCCTGAGATCCAGCCTGTCCAGGTCCCTCTGCAGAGCCTTTCTAACCTCAATCAGATCAATGTTCCCACTCAGTTTGTTGTCATCTGCAAACTTGCTGAGGGTGCACTCAATCCCCTCTTCCAAATCATTGGTAAAGATATTGAACATGACTGGCCCCAGAACTGAGCCCTGGGGGACACCGCTTGTGACCAGCTGCCAACTGGATTTAACTCCATTGACCACAACTCTCTGGACTTGGCCACTCAGCCAGTTTTTTACCCAGCGAAGAGTACACCCATCTAGGCCATGAACCTCCAGCTTCTCTAGGAGAAGGCTGTGGGAGACAGTGTCAAAGGCCTTGCTGAAGTCTAGGTAGACAACATCTACAGCCTTTCCCTCATCCACCAGGCGGGTCACCTGGTCATAGAAGGAGATCAGGTTGGTCAGGCAGGACCTGCCTTTCATGAACCCATGCTGGCTGGGCCTGATAGCCTGGTTATCCTGCACATGCCTGGTGAGTACATGTCATGGTTTAACCTGGCTGGCAACTCAGCACCACGCAGCCGCTTGCTCACTCCCCCCACGATGGAATAGAGGAGAGAATCAGAGGAGTAAAAGTGAGGAAACTCGTGGGTTGAGATAAAGACAGTTTAACAGGGAAAGTAAAAGCCGTGCACGCAAGCAAAGCAAAGCAAGGAATTCATTCCCTACTTCCCATGGGCAGGCAGGTGCTCAGCCATCTCCAGGAAAGCAGGGCTCCATCATGCATAACGGTGACTTGGGAAGACAAATGCCATCATTCTGAATGTCCCCCCCTTCCTTCTTCTTCCCCCAGCTTAATATGCTGAGCATGACATCCTATGGTCTGGAATAGCCCTTTGGTGAGTTTGGGTCAGCTGTCCTGGCCGTGCCCCCTCACAGCTTCTTGTGCCCCTGGCAGAGCTGAGAGCTGAGAATTCCTTGGCCAGTCTAAGAACTACCCAGCAACAACCAAACCATCAGTGTGTTATCAACATTATCCTAGTACTAAATCCAAAACACAGCACCATACCAGCTACTAGGAAGAAAATCAACTCTGTCCCAGCTGAAAACAGGACAGTGCACTCAGGATGAACCGCTCCATAACCTTCCCTGGTACTGAGATCAGGTTGAGGTTAGGCTGACAGGCCTGTACATGTTCTTTATTCATTTGTTTCCTTCTACTTACCTTTTTTCCCCATTATTTTATAGATGCTTCACTATTTCTTTCAGTGCTTTCTGTCAATGAAAGTTAAGTAGATCATCTATAGCTTCCTAACTCTTCTTCCTGTCTTTTTAAGGACAGAAAATACAACTGTGATACTCACATCTGTTGGACTCTCTCCTGTCTCCATGTGAAAGGAAAGGGAACTGCCATTAACTCCTGCATCATCAGCCAATTCTCTGTAGTTGAACTCTTCTTCAGTGCACAAAGACTGTTTTAGGCTGAGATCTTATATCTCCTTCCTGACAGAGTCTGTAAATATTTTATTGAAGATTAAAGTTAAAAAGATACCAAACACTCTGGCTTTTCAGTGTCATGTCAATCTTCAGCAAGAAGCAGGCAAAGTCTTTGGTCTTCTTAGTATTAATGGACTCACAAAATGGTTTTTTTTGCCACTGCTTATATTCCTCTGGGAGCACTGTGCCCTGTATGCCATCCTAGCTAACGGTATATGGTAGCTTTATTTTTCTGAACTGCTGGGAAAATGGCCTTTGAGGATGGCAGCTCATGTATCTTCACCCTAGGACTATCCCCCTGCTGTTAAATACTGAATGGCTTAATTAAAATACTATAATATTCTCAAAGTGGAAGATGTAATGCAGTTAGTTTTGTTTCCTCCATAGTGATAAGTGAAATCCTTTGGTCATAGTATACTACCAGAGGACTTTTTGCCTCTCTTTCTATAGCAAGGGCGTCTGGGTGTTTGCTTATACTTCTCCAAGAAATTTTGCCTGGCTGTTGTCCTGAACTGACATTTTTTTCTGGTGTCTGGGAATATAACCTTTCCTACTCATTAGAGCTAAGACTACTGGGATCAGCTTCGGGTGGATTTCACAGAGGACACCTATTTCTGTAGTGTGCGTTATCCCAGTTTTCTGGTGCAGCTTCCCTAACTAGACAGTTAAACTCATTGCAGCAACAGAAAATATCTGTATATTCCTGTGACACTGAGATGTCTGCAAAGGGTATGAAGGTATGAAGAACAGTAGTTGAGGCATCAGCATCAATAATGGAGGGAGCTGTTTTTCACTAGTTACTCAACTTTTGCTGCATTATCTCTCTACAGGAGGGAAGAAAATCCTGTTCCTGCTCAGATGGTAATGAACAGCACATTACATGAAAGGTAGAGTTTTCATGTGTTCACCTCTTCTCAGGCTGGGGAATGTTTCTCTCAAACTTGATGAGATAATGGAATATCACAGAAATTACATTGTTTGACTCCGTGTGGAAAAAAAACCCCAACCCTGAAACATTTTCAAGTGACGCTTTTAGGAACGTTTTTCAACTATTTTTCACATTCTTCTGGTTTCACATAAGAATGTAAGAGTGGATCAGTTAAGCTGTTCAGTTAGTCTAGCTTGCTTCTACCTTTGGGAAGAGGGGTCTACAAAACCTTTCCTAGGTATAGTTTCACTACAGGCAAAAACCTTTCTTCTCTGGGTCATGGTGCTCAAGCCTGGAAGCAGAGGATGTCTTCAGAAATATTTTTTTAATACTTTTTACTGTTACAGCTATTAAACATTAGCATTACTTACATTTATGTTACAAACTGAAAAGCTCTTGATTTCATTAATGCCTTTTGGCAAACATTGGGGAAAAAGAAGCGGAATAGGGCTCAGGCCTTGCAGTTTTGTCAGTGGTTTGTTTTCCTGTTTTCCTTATTCCTCCTGGAACACTGTAAATCAGTGAGAGGGATATTTTTGATGTTTATAAGGAGGCTAAGTATGAAATATGATATAAGCACATTTTTTGGTGATTTTTTTCCCCACCATTGAACTGATGAACAGGCTCACAATGTGAGCTACTTTATTTGCAGAGTTTTCCACCTTGCATTTCAGTACAGCTCAGAGTAAACCTTCAATCAGCATGTTCTTTGGGATGAGCTTGAAGAGTTTGTTCTATATTTTATATTGAGCTTGGGCTTCTGTCTGCTGCTGACAAATGGCTTGTTAACATATTGTTTCTGAAGCACAATTTGCATTTTTGTGAACCAGGGATTAAGCACTGTATGTAGATTAGGAATAATTTATGTCCAATTAATAATAGATGGCTTTTTCTCTCCTGCTTCAGATTTTGTTTGTACGAGAATAGCAGAGTACTTCCTGGTGATGACAAAGGAGAGTATTTCTCAAGTGCAAGTAACATGAAAAGATTTAAATTGGAAGTAATTTGTGTTTTAACCACTTCCTTACTGACCAGTAAACCATTTCAGACCAAGTAATGTGCTCTCTTTTGGAGACTTGAACATTCTTGCATGTTACATTTAGTTCATCTAAATGGGTATGCTTCCAAGCCTATGCAAAGTACGTTGGTGTAGTAAACATTTACCTATATGCAATTTGCCCTGATAGAATTTTTATTTAAATGTGTTAATAATTATCCATACTGAAGTGTAGTCTGTAAGAACCATGTAATATGCATTTTAATGAAAAACTTACCCTTACAAACAATCTGGTTACGCCTGATTTTAAAAATACATACAAAAAGACAAAACCGTACAATAATAGGATCATTAGTTGGTTTTAGTTTCTAAGTATTCAATTATGCCTTTCTTCATTCTTTGCTTTGTAGCTGTAGGCAGAAATAAGCCTTTTTGTTGTGGATGGTTTATTTAGGTTGGTGATCCTTACTGGGTGGGCTGACAGAGTGCTTTGCTATAAATAATTTCAAT
This sequence comes from Nycticorax nycticorax, assembly GCA_023375905.1. Classification (NCBI taxonomy): domain Eukaryota; kingdom Metazoa; phylum Chordata; class Aves; order Pelecaniformes; family Ardeidae; genus Nycticorax; species Nycticorax nycticorax. The sequence continues at coordinate 3,062,916 of JAKFQP010000112.1, forward strand.
CATTTTAATGGCAACTTTGCGATCACAGAGAGGCCAAGAACAAATAATATGCATTTGATTACACAGATCTTCATTGAAATAAATGTTCTTTCTCCCCTTCATTAGGGAAGAAATGGATTATGAAATGAGTTAATGAAGAAAACCTTCCTGCAGTCTGGGTCTGCTTTTCTCAAAAGAACCAGTATTTGAATGAGGTGTTAAACCTAGGTCACTTCTGCCCATCAGTAGCATCTATGTAAAAAAGCTCTCTGTCCTTGTAAACCCATCTTTTCCCATTAAAGTGCCCTCTAGTGTCCAGACTGTGCAAATTGTTTATGAGCATCGTGGGCAAAATCCAATACCTGCTGAAGTCAGGAAAGTAATCCTTTTGGCTTGAGCAGGCAAGGAACCGACACCACACAGGATTTTATCATTGCTGCACAATTCAATGGCAATGAAAGTTGCACACATAAAGCCCAAGCAGTCCCAGGTCTTTCTCAGTTGCTTCACTTATCACTACAGTAACAAACCAAGCGTGTGTTGCATAAAAGAGCATCCATGTGTGATGCTGCTGAAGGAGGGAGTGCTGTGAGAAAGGAAAAGAAGTGTGTCTGCTTTTTCTGTCTCCTCTACAAATCTGAGCTGAATCAGGAAGATGGGGGCACAGAAATGAGGACAGTGTCTATCCTTAGAAAAGTCAGTTGTAGCAGCTCCAAATGTGGGTTTGTACCAGCCAGGCTGTATGGCAGATATGTTTTTTTAGTGTCCTGCTGCATCTGCTTGCCTCCTCCCTTGCAGAGATCAGTAACTATGTCTGGGGAAACAGCAAAGAGTTTCTTTATAGTGTGGTCTGGAAATAGCCCTTATGCAAAAGCTCTGCAGAAGTAAAGCAAGATGGTTGTATTTAATAAAAAAGAAGAAGAAAAGTAGATAATGCTGTATGGAACTTAAGAGAACATTAAAATTTTGACATGCTTTTGAGGCCATCTTATAGGATAGTAATTCTCTGCTGAGTTCTATGTGATGGCACTGAACAACTTGTAGAAATACTAGCATGTTTATCAAGCAATTAATTCCTGCACATTTCCAGCCTCTGCTGCCTACTTCAGTTATCCTCTTTCTCCCACCTGTATTTCTGTCAACTTTACATGGATGAAGGGATATATTTTCTGACATAATTATAAAATAAGTCATCACCACTTTGCTGTGTTGCAGTGGCTGTTAGGTGGGCTGCTGGCTTAATTCTGTAGCTCCAGTGCACTGAAGTGCTGTATACGGGTGAGAACACAGGCTAGTTTTCTGTCATCATGGGAAAGAGCTGGCTGTTGCATTATGGATGCTTTTCAGTGCATTACCTGTTCAAAGACCTACCCATGAAATACTGCATTGTTGGAATTATCAACTTTCATGTGATCTTTCCTCTCCAGCGTGAAAGGCTTTCTTTTACAGAAAAGCAGTGACATTTACTCTAAGGAGCAAGTGAGTCTTTGCAGGACAAATAGAAATCCAGGATTATACATGACACATATCTAGAAGACAGTCTGTAGCTAAGCGAAATATTTGGCCATAAAATATTTGGCCCAAACAAATACACATTTTCTGTTCAAGGGCTTTGTTTTATTAAAACTAACACTAGGTTCTAATTTATGGCTTTTTTTCCCTCAAAGACAAGCTGCTGAGTACTGCTATAGCTATGATCTGTAAGTGTGGCTGATGTGGATATAGGTTTTACTGCAGATTGTTGAACAAGAACCATAGATGCTGTTGTGCAAGGCTAAAATCCTGCTGTAGTAGGCATTCATGTTAGATGATAGCACAGGGATGCTTGATTTGTTTGAAAATCCTCTTCTTGTGACTCACAATCTTTGTTTAGTGTGGAGTAGGGCTCCAGGTTGTATTAGACTATAAAACATCTCCTCTTAGAGTGGAGTGCTTCAGTCAATAGGGAAAACCATAGATTTTCCCTGTTTTCTAGCACATTCTGCATATCTTTTTTCTGTTTAAAAATGTGAAATCTGTATAATACTCTACATAAAATGAAGATGATTTATTAATGCTTTAAACCAGAAAAAAGTGAAAATATGCATATTTTTACTTAAATAACATCTGCATAACTATAAAATGCATAGATAGAGTATAATGCATATCTGTTTCAACACTGCTAAACTCCAGTCAGTAGAATTATTTTTAAATGCATATAAATAGCTATCTTATCTCATTTTCAGAGCTCCCTTAGGAAGGCTGCTTTTTTAATTTT
>JAKFQP010000112.1:3065242-3097303 GCA_023375905.1 Nycticorax nycticorax
AAAAAAAAAAAAAAAAAAAAAAGAAAAGCCCTCTCTTCCCTCCAGAATAGGCAACAACAGTGCCCCTGTCAGCTATTTTCCAGATTTCTCTGTGCGGAACAACTTGTGGGGCTGACAGGTAATTCACTAACTCCATCTCATCAGTCCAACTCCTTTGCTGAAGCTCTTTCAGAAGCTGCCAGGAAATGCTGTTGCATGGACCTGTGTGGTTTTGTCCTGGGAGCACCCGTCTAGGCACAGGTCTCAGCATGTCTGCCTTCACGAGGTGCCAGAGAGGCAAGAAAGTGTTATTCCTGCTCTTCAGCTGGAGATGATGAGAAGCACAAGGTGGGAAATAGTTTGTCCAAGACCGCATGAGATGGTTGTCATCTTCAGAGTATGCCCTGTAAAACATGAAGTTTCAGGTTGGTTTCCTTGTCTTCTGCATACAACAAATCCAGGAGCTGGATGGTGGCCAACTCTTTTTACTCTAAAATTTTAGCCATTACTTTCTTTTCCATATTCAGACTGACTTCCTGGGAATGCAGGTTTCTTGAACCTCTGAGCAGGGGCAGAATTGTCACAGTGGCACAGCTGCAAAGAGAGAAAGCACACCACACATTTTATAGAATAATAGCTACTTAGCAGGGGAATCAAGAAGGAAATTTCCATATGCTGATTGGATCTGCATTCCAACGGCACGAGTGCTTACTTTTTGTTTTCCCATCTAAATTTCTTTAATTTTCCCATATGTCTCTTGACTGAGATGCCAGGATGGTCTTTTTCAGTATCAGTGTATGTCTAGCTCTGCTGCTATGTAGTTGTGCTGGCTTTGGCTGGGGTAGAGTTAATTTTCTTCATTGTAGCTGGTATGGGGCTTTGTTTTGGATTTGTGCTGGAAACAGTGTTGATAACACAGGGATGTTTTCATTACTGCTGAGCAGTGCTGGCAGAGAGCTAAGAACTATTCTGCTCCTCACCCCACACCACCAGTGAGGAGGCTGGGGGTGCAAAAGAAGCTGGGAGGGGGCACAGCAGGGACAGCTGACCCCGACTGACCCAAGGGCTATTCCACATGATATGACATCATGCTCAGCTTGTAAAGCTGGGGGAAGCAGGAGGAAAGGGGGGGATGTTCAGAGTGATGCCGTTTGTCTTCCCAAGTCACCGTTACGCGTGATGGAGCCCTGCTTTCCTGGGGATGGCTGAGCACCTGCCTGCCCATGGGAAGTAGGGAATGAATTCCTTGCTTTACTTGCGTGTGTGGCTTTTGCTTTATCTGATAAACTGTTTTTTATCTCAAGCCATGAGCTTTCTCACTTTTATTCTTCTGATTCTCTTCCCCATCCCACTGCGGGGGAGTGAGCGAGCAGCTGCATGGGGCTGAGTTGCTGGCTAGAGTTAAACTATGACAACTCAAAATCTAAACCCCCTTTGAGTTAGTGGCTAATAGAAATCTGGAGTGAGTTCTTATTTTATCTAGGTCACTTAATTCATGCTTCTCTTATGTATGATTCAGATGGGAATACAGCAATAGCCTGGCATTTAAAGATGTATAGAAAATATATTAATCTTGGCTAAAGAATGGGTGTTTTTTACTTTCCTGGCAGGCAGTCTTCTGCTGTACTTTTCCAGCAAGAAGAACTCACAATCGCAATCCTTAAATCTCCTTTTCTTGTTCTCCAAAATACCTCTTCAAAATCCCTCTCTCTCATAGTGCATGGCTGCGTGTACTGTTACTGACTAGGCAACACTTCCAACTCCCTATTAGTTACACCTTTTTTTAACTCTTTCTTCTTTTCCCTATCCCTTCTTTACCCTGTGATGCTCACCCTACCCCATTTGTGTGTTTAACTTGCTTTTCAAAGCCGTCTCAAGCTGCCCAGCCTTGTCAGAGGAGGAATTCTCAGTCTGTTCTATTGTACTGCACCTAGTGCAGTAGATGCTGACTGCCCCTTCCGTGCTACTGTGATATTTATTCTAAATGACATTATGCTAATAAGGAGACTATTGCTTTCTGTGTGATGTTGTATAAGTAGCAATATTGAGACTTTAACACTGATTGCAGCCTTTCTCTGTTCAGGTGGAATCAGACATTCTATGAAACATTTCAGCATCCAAAATATTTTGTTCTTTTTTTTTTTTCCCGTCAGCTTTTTGAATGTGCACTCAATACCATGCGAATATTAAGCTCAGATAGCTCAAGAAGGTAATCCAACTACCAAAAAAAAGGGAATTTGTATTTGCCATTGTAAAATGATAGAGAAGAAATGAACAAATAAAAAACTCAGTGTACTGATGGCACTGTGAGATCTACCAAATGCTACATAAAAGTTATAAAAACATACAGATCTTATTTGAAAGTATTTTCCAGATGAAAAGTCAGTTGTTTAACCAACATGCATGTGATGTACGTATTGTAATGCTGAGAATGGCCAATTGTGCTTTGCACTTTGATCACTTTCCTTAATAAAACTGGAGCTGAAATTAGTTCGTTCACTCATGAATCACAAGGGCTTCACAATGAAAGGAAAAAAATAAAGGCTTTTAAAGAAGTTGTGCTAGAGAAATAAAAGAAAAAAGGTGTATCATTTTTTTACATTCTCTTTTATGAACACACAAAGATTGCCAAAATTACAATACATCTTATGGACTAGTACGTGGGCCTAAGTACTGAGAAATTACTTCTAGCTGTTAATGATTATTTTCACAGCAAATGGGCAATTTAGAGAAGAACTGAGTGTCTCTGTAATAACAAAACAGTGTTACTTTCCATTTACAGAATAGCACAAATAATCTTGAGTTTTTTACTTCTCCAAGTGTTTCTAAATAGCTGAATTTATCCTGGCCATGTACTACACAAGTTCTTCACTCTTTACCTTGCTATCCACATGGCTTCTTAGACAAACACAGCTCAGAGAGTCTTCTTGCTTCTTTAGTCTCTATGTGGGCTAATTATGGCAAACTGTTTACATTTAGTTTTTCAGCAGAATGTCGAATAACAAAATATATGCCAAACTTCTTGAGACATGAGTGAAATACTTTGGGTTTGCCCCAATTAATCTTTATTTCATCATATTGAAATCTATGGGGTTACTCTTGATTGTATTCATACCGGTGTGAACGAAACTTGCAACTTTACCAGCTTAAATGATAAAATTTACCATGTAAAAGTAATAACATTTGGTTATTAGGGATTTAATTGTGACGTGACTGCATGAAAGTCTCATCAGTGTGGATTGGCCTGTGAACCAAGAACTTTTTTGGTTTTCTGTCACCAACCTTGATTTTAGTCAGTTAGCCTTAACTAACGTTGAAGCAGTAGCCTGAAGTGCTCGTGTAGATCTGGCTGGAAGTTCTAAAAGCCCCTAGGGGTAACATGGTGTAATTGGAGTGTAGTGTTGGTTAACATAGAAAAGGTTAGTTTAAATTCATTTCAGAGGTAGCAGCAAGATCTGTTATGTTTTCTTAGCTGTTTGGCTGCTAATCTCCAGCTAAGTGGCAATAATGAATTGAAAAGGTGATAGCATCAATACCTGCAGTGAGATCTATGAAATAATTTTTTTTCTTATTCCTAAAGCATCAGTGCAACCCCACTGCATCTTAAAATATTAAAGAACAGAAGTATTCTGCATCAGAAAATTGAGAAATTTTGCTGTCCTCTGTAAGCCTAAAATGGGCTCTGCTTCCATAGCCACAAAAAGTTTTTAGGCAATGTAGGATATAGTATGGAAACACCTTACAATGTCTCAGCTCTGTGCTGCAGAGATAGCATCCTTTCCAAGTCTTTTTAGATTTTCAGTGTTTTGTGAATGGAAAGCAGCCACTTTACAAGAACCAAATAAGAAAAAATAGTCAAATTTACTGTAATATTAATATATTGATTAACATAAACACTAAACTATTCAGAAGGCTGGCATAACATATTTTCAATCAATCAAATGTAAGGTGGTTGTGGCCTTTACAATTTTTAAGATTCTGCTTTAGAAGAGTCTAGACATAGTGGCTTATTTCTGTTCTTACTAGAAAAAATAATTAACAGTGGCTAGACCTATCCTTTGAACTTTAAATGAAACAAATATTGCCCATGATTTTTTGTGCTGTCCGTTGCACTGGAGCATAAGTTTTCTACGAATTCTTTAAAGGAAGTCAATTCAAGTTCAAATGCATTTGTTAAAAGGCAAGCCTTCATCTTGAATGCATTTTCATGGCAAGGAAATACCTCTTCTCAGGATAGTTCACCTTTCCACATGCACTACAGAATTTTTTTTAAGTGTAAGCCTACATGGACTACATGGAGATGAGACATCAAACCTACTACAAAGAGATCTCTGGGAGAAGTGCTGCACTGAGTGTCATGTTAAATCCTGTCTTCAAGGAGCTTGTAAGAGCGGCTAGACAGGAAGGCATTTAGGTCTCTATTTATTGAAACACCAGTGCTAGTCTTATTGCACAGTGGAATTTGATTTCATGCTGTGAATTTTTGTGGGGTCTTGGATTGGCAAAGAAAGTACTTCCCTTTGAGATGTTTGGATGGTCCCCAGAGTGGCTGAAAAAAGTACATTTTGAAAGAGCTCATCTCTGATGTTCTGGAGGTGCATTCTACACCTGTTGCATGTATGTTACTTTGAGGGAGAATGGGGATATGATGAGGACATATCTACAATATTTGCAGGCCTGATGGTACCCTAATCACTAATACTTCAGCAGGGGTGCAGAAATGCTTTGCCAGCTTAATATTATGGATATCTGATATGGACTTCTGTGCTCTGTTTTCTTGGCTGGCTGTTTATAAATCTGCTCTTGGCAACGCACAGGATAAAAAGGATCAGCTACATCTTAAATAGTTATTATATGCCTATGATGGCAGTAAGAGGGCAAGTGAGAATCTAGAGGTACATACAGAAATGACAGCATGCAGAAGATGTTGCAAATCTTTTGCCAAATCAACCACAAAATACATTAAACCGTGTGTTTCATTGGTATGTAGAGTTGTTGAAAAATTACAGGGTTGGAGATCTGTGTGCTCAAAAGTTTGACTGTCTGATGTTTAATTTCTTGTACGTTTACTGTGTTGAGGTTTTCATTCTCTCCTTAATTGCCAGCGTTCTGCCTAAACAAGCACTGAAAGACTCAGGTTCCAAAATAACATAAACATTTTTATATAAGTGAATACGTTTTTCTTTTTTGCATAAACTAATTCTGTCTGAATCTGAAATGCATTTTGATTGAAATGGCAGAGCAATGACATTTCTAAAATTAATATTACTATATTTTGATCTTTTTTTGTATGAAACAATCCGGAGTTCCGCAGTTTTGTAAATGAGGCTTAGCAGCCACTCTCTTCATGGTTTAGATAAACATTATTGCAGGGGCTTATTTTCAATGGTGTGGACAGAATTTCATGACAGGCTCAGAGAATTGCTCAACCATCACAGAGTTTTAGGTCCTGCAAAGGCAGCAGGTAAGGCATTCGCAAAGACCACAGGAACATGCCACAGAGGGTGGCATTGTTTGTATGAAACAGCAAGATCACAGTCAAGGATATAGTGTGCCTCCTTTGCAAACCACATGGTTTATCTAGAAGTGGTGTTAAGAAAAGTGGCTGGAGTCCTGAGCCTGATTGCTTCTATATGGGCTTGTTCAAAAGGAGGGACAAACAGGACAAGCTTTCATATGATACTGCAATCCAGACAAACTGACCTTGTTTCTTGTGAAAGAAAACAGTCACTGGTACTGAGCAGACCATTGAAGATACAGGAAAAAGAAAAGGGGGAGCCATCATATCCGGATAACAAAAAGGAGGGGAGACAGTGGGATAAGAGGCTTTATCTACTCCATGTTTAACTACTCCATGTTCACATACTGCTCCAACAGAAATGTCTGCTCTAGTTAATGCAGATATTCAGTTTTAATTTGATATCTTGGATCAGGATCATATCCATTTCAAAGAGATACCACTTTACTGAAGTGCCGCCTTCTTCCAGTTCCCCTTATTATGGTGTCATTTTGGAATCCAGGCTGGTGGAGATCTGATCTCCACACTCATTTTGGAAGTGTGCAGAAGAAATCTTGCAGAAAAAGTTGGAGGGATTTGTGAGCAGAAAATAAGAAATCATATAATTCTTTTGCAATCCTTAGGCAAAAATAAATCTTGCTCAGTAAACATGAAGAATCAATGAACACTCTATCCAGTGCGTGTTTAAATATGAATGATAAATAATGTTACTCCCCAAATCAAAGCAGCCACTAGTTCTGAATAACTCTCCACTATACTAGAGGGCAAATGCAGCCCTTGAAGTCTGTGTCTGGGAATCCTGAGAGTAGACTTCAAAGCCTGTTGGCTAGCACTTCTGGTAATGTAAAAGTGTTAGATTCACTCTATGACTTTTTGCTAACTGAGGTTGCATGGTGATAAAATTAATAATCTAGAGTACTTACAGGTAGCTTACAATAACCATATAATATTGAATATATAAGAATATAATGCTATTATTACTGTGTGAGAGAGTTGATGAGAATAGCAATTAACTGATATTTGTGGATCTTTGACATCCGTGTATGAAAGATGCTATATACAGCAAGTGCCAAATATTATGATTATCATCAGCAATATCCTTTTGACTCTAATTAGATGATTGAAGGGCAAGCCCTAGAACAATGCTGCACAGGACAAGCTGTTCATCACTGAATCTTTTAAAATTTTCTTTTTATTAGCATGTTAAATGAATTAAGGGAACAGCTATGTACTGCATTTTCTTTCTTGCTTAGATTTTTTTTCTTTAATATAATTGTTGTGAAACCTGCCTGGGGATTGGGTTTGCTTTGATTTACCTCAAAATTACTTGCTTTGAAGGAGTGTAGGTTTTCTCTGTGAGCAGAAATAATGATTGATGATCCTTGCTTATCGTAGTCCACCCCAACACTCTGGAGTACAAATACAGCTAGTGTTCGCACGCTTGCTGTAGTTTTAGTCTGGGGACAGGCTTACTGGCTGCATGGCATTTCTCTAAGATTTCTTGCAGTAAATTGCAAAGACCACAGAAGCTCAAAGAAGCCTAACACACTAATGGCACATGTTGTCTTGAGCCTCAGCTAGGCTTTCCTGTCATCTGTCTGCATGTGTGGTACTTAAGAATTATTAATCACAGTGCTCACACAAGGGCTGTATACTTAAATAAATGAGTTGTGGCCTTAGTCATATGCTCTTAAACAGACTTTCTACATTCAGGTCTTATGATAAAATTCCCTTACATGGAGAAAATGTCTTCTCTCCTTCACTCCACTGGTTCTCCACTGTGCCCTGTCAAGGTACCTCAAGGCTCATCTGTAATAGAAGTATTAAAGACATTTAATTATCCAACTATGACACAAACTGATTTCAGGCCCCGAATGTAGTTTTTCTGGGATGTGCCATGGACTTAAATTCAATGGAAAATCTCAGAGAAGAGTAGAAAAGTTAAGGTTCTCCACTGTGCCCTGTCAAGGTACCTCAAGGCTCATCTATAATAGAAGTAATCAGCACTGGGAGAAAAGGCTATTTTATTCTCTATATCTTTATTCATTGTCTTCTCAGTGAGCCTTCCTATTGTGGACGTGAACTGGTGTAAGATATGACATGGATATGCTTCACCATCAGTAGAAATGGATTCCAGTCATTTCACGCAGGCTTCTTTGATGCTGGCAACTTACATTCAGTTCCTGCTACTCCAGCTGTGTCATTCCCTCTTTTGCTATACTGTATAAAAATTCTGTATACAGACCCATGTAAGCTACAAATGGTGGGTCTACTCTTTGAGCTTTACAGTCACAAAATAGACTTTATCTGCACAAATGCACTGGTGCTACAAGCTATTTTCTCTTCATGAGATATTAGATTTGTGCACTTGATCTGCTTTTATTATGCTGAATTATTCACAGTTGTAGACTTATCTGTTGTCCTGTCTTCCTTCTTGATTACATTTTAGCATTAATTCAAAGTCTGAGGTATTGAAGCTAATTTTTAAAATAAACAGAAAACTTCAGTCTCCAAAATCTCCTGCTTAGGCAAACAACTTCTTAAATAGCCTTATTGACCTATGACTACAAAGGTTTTTGTTTTCATGTTGTATCCTACATTTTTCAGATATATACCCTTTGTTATGATTAGGCATTTTTCCATCTATCAGCCACATTCCCACCATATATTGTCCAGGCTATGCCCAGTCCCTTTAAACAGCTAGCCAACTGGACAAACCTAATACAAGACTGACCTTGTAAATCCTAGCAGAATTAATTTTTTTTTTTTTTACAAAATTAAAGTAAAGCAAAATTTTATTTGCCACAACTTTTTTTATTTTTTTTTGCAGAGGCATGAGGACATTTCAGAAGGATCAACTGACGCTGATTTTGCATGTCTAAATAGATAATTCATCCATATTGAACTTGTCTTCACCATCATGACAGTGCTTATCTGTGATTTAATTTGCAATCTTTCCTTTCTTTTTTTCCCCCTAAGAACCAATGTTTAGACAGAGGAAATCTGAAGGTTATAGGGGGTCATGCATTTTAATCAGAACTTCTATAGAAAGCAAGAACAGAAATATTTCCCACAGAAGATATTTTTTTGTCTCCCTTTGCTTCATTAATCTGCATTGACTTGTGGTGACATTGAGGAATTGGAGAAGGAAATTATTTTTTTATGAGAGAACAGAGCAGAGAGATTACTTTACTTGAATCCTCTTCAGTGCTAATACAAAGACTCCCTTTCTAGGGCATTGGGTTCAGTAAGGAGGCTTAATAGTCATTTAAAGTCAAGCAGCAATGAAACCACGTTGTAATACCTGACATTACTTGTACGCAGTAGATCACAGTAGCTTGCCATGCAGAGACGACCAACCTGGCATAAGAAGGAACCTATTGCTGTCTTGGGTGGGCCATGTTTTTTCCCAGTTCATAGTAGGAAATACATTATTTTTATAACTGAGAAGTATTTTATGTTTGCTTCATCCATTTGGTCTAACTTTGTCTAGAGAATCAAGCTTGTTCTTCACAGACTCTGGAAACAGGCTGGATAGAAGTCAGTTAAAGCTTGAACTCTTTTTCTTGCATGTCAAAATATGGTAGATGGTACAGATGGGCAGTAGAGCTCCATGCTGTCATCCTCTACAGGTTTGTAGAGCAGCATTAAGTAATTCTTCTACTCAGTCATGCACTGCATTACCTGGTGCTCCATAAATTCCCCACATATGTACAGAGAATGCCTTTTTAACTCTGGTAATTTAAACCCTTTGGCTTCCCCAACAGAAAAAGTATATTGTCTACTTTGGCCAGCATGAAGGATTTAGAAAATCTGCACAATTCATTCAGGCATTGTCATTTAGTGACGACTTTGAATGTATCAGGAGCTGTTTCTTTGGAACTCCTTTAATTCTTCCCCATGCCTTCCTTGTAACCTTTGAATTATGTGAAAGCAATACTAAGTAACCACATCTAGCCATACAGCAACTGTCCCTGTTACCAACTTCCATATGTTTTTACAGATGGGCCCAACGTTCTTTGTGACACTTCAGTGAATCCTGAACATTCCATGTTACAAGATCATGCACAGAGGGAGAACATCAGTATATTTTTCAATTATATTGAGGTAATCAGTCATTTGTTAGGACTTGCAAAGATTGTTTAGCTGGTTTATTTACTGACCCAGATTTTAAAGAACCATTCAAGGAGGATGAAATAAATACCCCATTTATATCTGTGTGATAAGTTTGCTTGGGTTCCTTAGAAGAAAAAAGGACTTTCATAAATTAATAGCTCCAGGAACCTATTCACTATACTTGATTGAGTGTTACTGCCATTTACAATATTATGCTGCAATTTGATCACTTAGGCAGGGCAAAAATGGAGATTATAGAAAAAAAGGAATGATGCTGTAGCTAATGACTACTCTTATTAAATATTTTTATTATTACGTGCAGATACAAATCCTACTGTTCTGTGAGCTCCAGAAATGCATATATAGTTATGGTCTACAAATTCTCAATTAAAAAAAAAAAATTGAAAACCATAAGTATGTTTCATTATTTTTCCTCTTAGAGTCTTGTCTTACCATGCTTCAAATCAATTCAGGAAACGCATTCTTGTTTGAAGGACAACTTCAATGGCAGTAATTTTTCTATTGATTCCTTATTGTCAGTGTAGGTGATTTTTTTTTTTTTTACAGATTTAAAGTATGACAATTCCCAGTTAGAGACAATAACAAACCACCATTTTGGTGGACTTGCTTAACCAGAACATGCTGCTGGATCATGTATCCTGAATGCATTAAAAATATCTTTCTTTAGAAATTAGAAGTTCGAGAATTTCTGTCAATTATTCAGTGAGGAATGGTTTTAAAGTCTGTTGAGTCAATTAAAGGTTTTGGCTTGGTTTGTTTGTTGGTTTTTTTTTTCCCCACATGGAATTCTGTGATCTGCATTCAGTGGTCTTTGGGAGTCATGTGCATCACAGCAGAAACCATAGCAGTGTCCTCCATGGGCTGGCTTCAACCTACAGAGACATCTGCAATGTGGGACTGTGAACTGCCAGAGTCCCTTTGAGTAAGTGGGATCTTAGGATGAGTTGAGAGACATTCACATGTGCTCTCCCAACAGCTTGGGTCAAACCCGACCCCTTAACAAAATCCATATGAAGAGTTGTTCAAGGATATGAAGGTATGCTTCAGTAGCAACTTGGATGGATTTATTTTTAAGAACACAATTTTAGTAGTAAAACCAACCTTGAATAGCGTATAAATGTGTAAAGCTGACTAGAATATAAATGTATGATATTTTCCCTATTACAAAGCAGTGTCTTCTTACTTAAGACTCACTTCTATGAGCAGAATAGGCTATTTTTTCATCTAACTTGAATTTGAAAGAAAAAATGTTAATAGGTGTATTAACTGCTGTGATATTTTATGAAGTTCAGTATCTATGATTTTTGAGTGTAGCAAGTTTCAAGAATTAGACAAAAGCAATAAGGAAAACAATCCTGTAATATAGTTTTAGATTTTAAGCTGTGCTGTCTTAACACTGCCAAGAATTTTTTGTAAATTTATGTGTAACTGTTATCACCAAGTCTTAAATTTATTAGTTCCTAAATTTAGGCAAAAGATTGTTTCTTACTAGATTCTCACTAAATTCTACTTTTAATTTATTTAATATTACCAGTACTTTAACAACTATTCACTACAATACCACTTTCTAAATGAAATGGTTGAAAGTACTTAAATATCTTTAGTGCCCCAATCTGTAAAATAAAAATACTACTAAGCATCAGATCCATCTTAGCTCTGTGCTGTGCAAGAACTAAGCATTATAAAACATTAATTTTGCTCCCCATTGGTGGAATTTAGGGTCTCAAAACACATAAATAGCTTGGAAACACATTGACCCACTGATCTCAATGGGCAAATTCATATTTCAGCAGTCTTTTTCTCCCTCCACCTTGCCCTTTTACCCATTCCATTTTCTTTTTCCTTTGGATTCACTCTGTTCTGCACCCACATGCACAGTCACATGCTTTGAAAATAGCTCAAATTCCTGCTAAAGGTGGTCTCTTGTGCTCCTAATTGCCAGTTATGGGACAACTATTTAGTACATGGAATAGGGGGTACTTTGAAGTCTCCTCCCATCTGAAAAAGGAAGAACTCAGCAAGGATTTCGCCATGGGCATTAGAAGACGCTTGCCACTCTGAAAAAGGAAAGGGTCTTTTCTTAAGGGCTCCATTTTGTCAATCAAAATTATATAGGCTTACAGAAATAAATCACAGCATTGACTCACTGCTGTTTCAAACGATCTGTAATTCTCTTCATGGACAAACTGCCAGGTAGCCATCACATTTGAGTGAGGCAGCTGTGTCCATGTTTGCATCACACAAGTTAGGACCATTCGTGCCAGACACCAGATGTTGAGCTCAATACATTGTGGAGAAGACATTTGGGGGTGCTTCTTTTGCTTTGGGTTGGCTTTTTTTCTGCAAGAAATCGTTAAATTAACTTTATACTTTGAGTTTCTTGCAAATTCCTCATGGATGCATTGAAGTTTATCTTGAATTTTTAACAAAGATTTTCTTTTGAACTGTTCATTGCCAAAACTTTCATTATTTTTCAAAACACTTTTACCTGTTAGTCATATACACTTGTTTCATATTAGTGCAAATGACTATTGGTGCTCTGAAATACATTAAGGATATGTAAGTTCATGTGTCTGGCTTCTCATTTCCAGTGACACTATTGCTTACTGTGGAAAATGCTGAGTTTCTTGGTTAGGGCCTTTTAATTTCAGCACCATATATATTAATGTTTTAAGTGGTTTGGCCTGAGTTTGCATGAGTATGTGAGAAATCAAAAGTGAATTTATAAAAATATTAATCTAGCCCTACATTTGGTAAATATATATATATCATAGAACTCCTGAACTGAATAGGATGCAAAATCCCTTTGGATAGAAAAAAATACGGTGATGCAATGAGAATGTTTTTCAAGTATGATTTCAGTAAGACCCACATCTGCAAACTATGTTGCATTGTTGGACCATTCCAATAGGATTGTTAATGCAAACTGGGGTTTAGGTTTTTTTCATGTTATTAACATATTTTCTTGTAATGGTATGTGTCCTGTAAAGATACATATATATAAAAAAAATCATTGCTGGATCCCACAGTATTGAGATGCTACTTAACTAGTGCTACTTCTCCTTATCCAACATACGTGTCAGTAAGGTGCACAGTAGGTGGCATCCAGTATCACTTACATGTTGAGCCAAATTCTACACCCACATAGATACACAGGAGCATGTGAGAAGTTAGCAGGGTGGGATATGTTTATCTAGCTTACCTTGGCTTAAGAGACCTTTTTTATATTGAGCCAAATGTCTCTTTGTCCTTTATTTTTTTGTTCCAGAGAAAACATTCTTGTCAACTTTACTTCTGCACTGGGACAGAAGACCTGACTTCTGTGGCAACTTTCTAAAATAATTTTGTTTTGAAGCATTTTAACCAAAAACTAAAGCTCACCTGAAGATACAACTGGGCTTCTTTTTAGACTATGTATTAATTATTTTCCAGCTGAGACATCCTTAATGTCTAAGTGTGCAAACATAATGTACTTCTTAAAATGTAAAATTAGAAAAGCTAGCTAGGGATATTCCATCTCTAATTTCCTTTGATACTCTTTTTTAATTACAATAAATAACATAGCTTTCAGAGAGACAGAAAATAAGTGGTTATCTTGCTAGACACATTTCCCAACAAGTCTTAAAACAAAAATGAGCAATTAACCATTCATATATTGCAATTTAATGTCCTACTATATCATCAGTGTAACATAAACACAATTCAGAAGATCATTTCATTCCAGCAAGACAATGAAAGCACATTGACTAGACAGATAAAGTTTTTGCTGAAGTTTGATCTGCTTATACAAATTAGTAAGCAGAGAGTGCTAGTTCATGAATCCAGAAAAAATTCTTGAATAAAGTAGATAAATATCAGACTCCTGAACAGGCATGAAACATGTATCCAGAATAATAATTTAGTTCACATTTGGGGAGGTTATGCATATGTATCACCCTGGTCATATCTCCTCCTTACAATCAGTGCAGGGCTATCCCTCCCTGGAAGACTGCTTTTAGGAAGGAAAAAATGAAAGGTTTTCATGCATCTTACTTTTGGACTTTTCAGACAGCAGATGCAAAGATCTTCATTTTTGCCTGGACCTTTATGAAATTCAAAGATGCTCTCTCATCTTGAATCTCTCTTTGGATGAACTATCGAAGTATAAAATCTTATTAAGCATAGGGATCAGAAAAAAATATTCTCCTCCTTATTGCTGAAAATTTAAGCATTTTGGACTGACTTCTTGTGAAATGCTGTGCATGTATCTAAGCTGGAAGATGTTCAGGGAATAGTGTCACAATGGAAAACACTAACATGTAAGGATATTATCCCAAAAGAGTGTTATACTCTTCAGCTAAATTGAAATAACAGAAGCAGGATTTTTTACAAATGCTACGTCTATGAAATTGTATGAAATCAAAGGTCCAAATAATTCAGTGTAAAATTCCTGCAATTTATCAGTTATTGCAGAAACAGTTGTAAGACATTGCCTTGGCAATGTTAAAAATAGATTGAAGATTTCTCTGCTCAGTAGTTAGGAAGTTTTAAATCTCTTCCCCAAGAAGAAGCATTTCTGGTTTTGATGGTGGCTGTTTTAATCCTTAATATTTTCTCTCCACTTTTTCTTATTATGTTCAGTTCTTCAGTGATCTGCTAAGTTCTTGACTTTGGTAGTGCCCTGTGCAATGAGTGCTGCCAGTTAATTGAATGCTGCTGTGAAAAAGCAATTGATTAGTTTTAAATACAGACAGTATTGTCTGGCTGCATTCAACATTTACGATTTATTGAATGAGGAAGTGAAACAAAGCCTCCCTTTTGTTTTTACATACCATTTTACTTTGAACCACTTATATTCCTTTCTAGTTCAATTTCTGCAAAGGTTGGTTCTCTCTCCCATTACTCTTGTATAGAATTTTTTATCTGTCCCTAAGCACACCTGCCTTTTGCTGCCAGAACTTCCTAATTTCTATAACATCCTTTCTGCAAAGGGGGAGCCAAGTCTGAAGTTGTGTGTTTAAGGGATAAGGTGTTATTACTTTCATTAGTCACTTGAATTAGTTAATTACCTCCATCATTTCTCAGAGTTTCATATTCTGTCGCGTGGTCTCCCTTTCCTCTGTCCTTTCACAAGCATGCTCCTTACTGAATCCATCAGTAAACATACTTAATGTAATTCTTAGCATGGAAACTCAGCAGCTTAACTACAAGCATTTTCTCACAATGAAAACAAATCATTATATGAACCATATGTTTGATCATTAGTAGTATTTTAACAGCTTGAGTCCCTATGCTTTACTCAGAGCTGTGTATAAGACCCTATTGAAAGTCTTTCGGGAGGCCATATATACTACTAGCTTGCTCTTGGTTGCATTTTCCCATTGCACAGAATTCCCGAGGACAAATAAAGATGTCTTCTTCCTCCTTGCCAAAATCTTTCTGATTAGACCACATCTGAATTAACTGCCTGGGTCTTTGTGATTTGTCATCACTCTTTGTGCTTAGTCCGTCCCTTCCCTCCCTTACCCAATATATCTCTATGGATGTACGTATGTGAATTTAGTCTCTGTGTGAATTCTTTCTGTGCTGCAAGGGGGAGGTTCTGCCCATATCTATGAAATAGAGCCGAAGGGTTCTGGGCACAACCACACCAATGTCAAAGGGTTTCTTCCGACCCTGCTTCAGCAGCACAGAAGGACAGTCCTCATACTGAGTCCAGGCATGCTCTGGAAAGGACGTGTTTCCTATTTAATCATTATGATTCTCTTTCCCTCTTCCCAGCCTTTTGGAGTTTTTCACTCTTATGTGAAATGTTGCACAGTTCAGTCCATCCTCCTGTTTTCAGATATACTTCCTAGAGGAAAGGAGGTTTTGAGAATTCAGCTGAGGTGTGGATCTTTCTTTTTATTTGTGTTATGATTGGTGTAATTCACCTTGGAATAATACCACAATGTATCTTCTTTAATCCATCAGATGTAGTCCATGAGGAATACCCCTTAGAAACTCCCTGTGAAATAGTTCTCCATCTTAGAGATGGGAAATAGGGAGATAGCCAATAACAACCTATGCTCTGGTAATTCCTAGCCACTGGAAGTAGGGATACAGACATAATATAGTGCAGCCTCAGGGCTGTGCTGCCATATGCTAAAAGCTGAATTAGCCTTTTGGCAACTATTAAAGTGAGAAGTTGACAAGGTGCCGCAGAGGCACTTTTGCTCCTAAATACTCTGTCCTGAGGAACCAGGATGAGTTCTTTATTTGTGACCTAAACGTGGCACATATGGAATTTGCCCTGAGAGATGCTGCTATTTTTCATTCTTTTCTCTTGAGACTGAAGTATGTAAGATAAAACAGTTTCTTCTGAGCCAGCTTTAAAGAGCTCTTCTACCTGTTCAGTAAATTTCCAGTACGTGGGGTCATATGAAAATGTTTCTAAAGACATGGTTGTCCACAGCAGGGGACAAGGCTAGTTAATGCCACATAAGAGCTCCCTCACAAGCGTGCTTCTTGTTCCATCGCTGTCAGAGCTGCTCTGTTTCTAAAAATATCTAAAAATCTCCTGTCATTTTGAGATAGGTTAACTGAGTATTTTTATGTAGAAATCATGATTTTCCACTATTTGGGTGGACTATACTATATTTCCAGTGTGCTGATAAAATAAAATCAGTCTTTGCAAAGCATTAAGCACAGAAGGAGTAGCTTTCAAAGTTTATGGCTATTGGCCATGAAGATGTGCTTGGAGCTATTAGCTCATACTCTTTTGAAATCACTTTTGTAAGGTAAAAATACTGATTTATTAGTATTCTGCACACTCTTAAGTGTCTACTTTCTCAGCTGCAGGCGTGTTTAGCTTCTTAATCCCAGTAGGAGCTGCTGAATTCAGATGAAATGAGAAGATGGTGACTGCCTCAAGAGTAATTTCTGTAAAAGGTAGAAGGAGGTTTTCTAAGAAGTTAAATTACAGTACCTAAATTGCTTCAGAGACACAGCTTTAATATAGAGATGGCAATGTTGGAGAAGGCCATAGCTTGTTTTACACAGGAGTTGCAAGGCAATCTTGTGTCACAGGTACAGGTGCAAGAGGGGGAACACCAGCTGTTAAAGGACAGAGCGAAGCTGCATGCTCAGAGGAAGACCAACATTGCACAAAGAAGAGATCTGCCTGGCATAAAAGGACTCTCTTCATTCGAGTTCATGTGCCTGGTTAAGAACTCAGCACTGAAGACTAAAAAATATCTGAGCTATTAAGGCTTGGAGATACTTGAACATGCCTGTGGCAGTCGACACTGAACGAGGGTGCTGAATGAGGGCATCCTTCAAAACACGCGGGATTCCTGGAAATCTTCCATCTATGGGAGTCACAAAGCAGAAGCACCTAAAATGAGAATCTCCTTCCCAAAGTTGAGCTGCTGTGACATGTATAAGACCACGCAGGGAAAAAACAAGTGTGGAGTCTGAATAATTCTTCTCAATTAAGGAGCATGGACTCCTTGAAATTGTTGGTCCTAATCAACAGACTATACCTCAGATATTGTTATATATCCTGCACACAGATTTTACTGTGTAGGCTCCTGATATTTTTGAAGCCTAATCCCAGTTACATAGTTTTTTCACTATTTATAATATCTTTCTTGCAGGCTATCACTGATAGCAACATATTTTAACAATGCTATCATATTTGTATTATTTTTAAATGTTAGAGAATTAAAAATAAAATAAAAAATAAAAATAAAATAAAAAATAAAAGCAGTATAAAGGCTGATAATGGTCTGGACAGGGAAGAACCCTTTTCCATTTAAAAAGTCCCATCCTCCCCCAAATTATGCTAATGTAATTAAGTATTATGAACGCAGTATGTAAATCAAAATAATGTCAGGGAAAAAACAGTACTTTTCATCAGAGACGCTACGGATCAATCCCTAAAATATTGTAAGGGAAATTAAACCTATTACAAAAGTTCAGTGTTTACATAAGCATTAATATATTCAATAATATTGGATGCAGTGATGAAAATAAATTATTAAAGACACAATCACCAATATTTCTGAAGGAATAATGACTGTGCCATTTTGTTAGTGTTATTTAAAGGGCAAATTTTGCCATTAAAAGGCAAAATAAATCATTCTGAATTCAAGAGAGATTTAAAAAACTTCACGGAACACGGTTTATTTGGTTATCATGTCAAATATAAAAATACCTCAACTTGTGTGTCATAAACATTCCTGAACAGGAAACTGGAATTAAGTTTTGAGTCTAAGTAACAGAACCAGAAGATGACAGAAGCAGCAATAAATGGACTGTGCAGAAAATGCTTGGTTACAGGAGCAGCCACCACTCCCCCTGGCAAAACTGCTTGGTACTCCCCGAGTTACACTACACAGAAGCACAAGCAGTTGGCACCCTGCTGTCCTGCACTTGGTTGCCTGGTTCAGTGACTCTCAGTGAAGATGTGATGCGGTTAGCAGCCTGTTTAGAGAAAGCTAGGTGGGTCACTGCTAGAGTTGGAAACTCTTAAAGATGCGTTTGTTGTTGATTACTGATACTATTACTTTATGGAGGATGGCAGGAGGACTGGCCTGCATACCCCAGAACATTGTGTGAAATATTGAGTTCTGAAAGGGTGTTATTTTAGTTTTAACTCTGTTTTTCTATTTTGGCTTTGTTATGGTTGTTTCTTATGTGTCGTATGTACTATTACTTACATAAAACATAACAATCCACGTCTGCCTTAATCCTGACTAATTGTGGACTTAAGGTCTTCACCCATCTGTATCCCAAATTTATTTTCTTAAACATACAGTGTGACCTTTCTCCTCACTCTGGAAAAAATTACTTAGTAATTTTCCCTTTCACATTTATTCACTTCCTGCAGTTGTAGATAGGTGAGGGGTTTTTTTTTTTAATAAATCTGTCTCTTCAGAGCTGAGTCCTATATATGTTTTCCTGTGTTATTATGACTACTCAAGGTTTGGGGGCTTTAAATGATCTTTAATGTTCTGTATTATAATGTAATTTTGAGTGAATATTTATCAAGAGTCAAGACATGACAATTACTTAAGAAACATGGCTAGAAAGACTAGGTATGGCAAACAAATGATCATTAGTTAGTTATTATTTTTTATAAAGGCAGACACACTGATGAACCAAAGGTAGGAAAAACACCTGGTGTAAATAAGCTATTCTGTGTTCAACATCAAAAAATGAATTGCCTTACCTGAATGCTTAACCTGGAAAATCTGAATGGATTTAGTTAGACAAAGCAAACAGAAAGAATTAAATTTTGATTTCAGAACTCAGTAAATGTATTTGAACTCTGTAGAAATCAGTGATATCTATATGCATTTATATAAATGTAATTAGGAACAAATACTCCAGAGTAATTGTTTCCATCGTAGATAACATCTTTAACATTATTTCTTATTTAAATCTCACTCACTAAACTGATACTCGAATACTGCTCTTGAATAAAATGAAAATGTTAGTGGACATCTTACATCTTCAAAAATGAATCAATAATAATATGTTTTAGTGTTAGTATGAAAAGGCTATTTCATCACTATGCAAACACACAGTTGTTGTAGTCTGATGTGGGGCAGGGGTATGGAAATAAGTCCACCTATAGCTTATTACATGGCTGTTGAATCCTGACTGGGAATAGACCATGAAATAAACTGTGGCCTTAGTCTGTGGCCTAATCTGTCAGGAAGCAGTTTATATTATCTGACTCCCAGATAAAGGATCCCTTTTCCATATAAAATGGTGCTTTTATGTCTTGTGGTATCGTTCTAAGGTAAACACTTTTAAAGCAAACCCAGACTTTAATAGCCTTTCTGATGCTCATGTATTTTTACGCTTTAAATCAGCATCATATCCAGCCTCCTTGCATAACATCTGAGGAGCCAGACTTGTTTTTAGGATGATGGTTATTCACCAAATAGTGCGCGATCAAAAAGTCTTGTTATTGTAAGGGAAGCATGTCATTAATGTTTCCTAGGCCTACCTTGAGCACATGCTGTACATACTCTGTTGTACATACTCTGTTATGTGAGACTGTGTGAGGACCACCGATCTCTAACGAGTTCTGAGTATCTTGTTTTCCAAAGACGTGTCAAAACGTGTGCTTGATGGAAGATCTTAAGGACTGCATTCAGGTCCTGCTGAAAGAAGAGTCAGTGGCTCTAAAGGGAAATAAAAAATAAAAATAATTTATTTTTTAAAAAAATGATCACTCTGCAATATAAACATCCTCTCAGAGATTTGAAGGAAGGACATATTCACAGCATTTAAAAACAAAGTAATAAACACAGGCAGCCGAATGCTCTGCCCTAATAAAGTGTCCTCATCATGACATTTTTGCATGCCTGTAAAGGGAATGGGAAGAATATCAGACCCATAACCAAATTTAGTACAGTAGGAGACAGCAAGAGTAAGGATGTTTAGATCTTTAAACTGAATCAGATTATGTGTACTATTAACATTGATAGCGACAAAAGCTAAAGCTAAAATAAGGAGGTAATCACCTTTATTTTTCAGGGAGAAAGCAAGTCAATGCCAAAGGTCAGGAAGGAATTCCTTCCCTCTCTGTATGGGACTGCAGTCTGTAGGTTCACTGTCTTTTCCTGTTACTGTATTCAGAGTCAGGATGAATCTGATGATAGTTGGTCTGCTATTTACCATGTCTGAAATTGAATTGATATTTTGAATTGGTGACACAAGTATTAATTCATTTCCCAGAAACTTGACTTAGAGTGACTCAGTAGATACCCTTCACAGTGACATTTGTTCTGCATAGAGTTAGTCATTTGAAGGTGATAACATGAAGAGCACACAGGCTGATACAGCCTCTATCCAATATCCCCAGCTGTAGAAATGGATACTCACTTTGACGTGTCGGTGTTCTGTACCAGCAGTGGTGCCTCTCACTAGTACCATAAATACTGTTCTTTCTGTACATTTTTTATTTGAAAATTACTTAGCATATGTCCTTTGGAACTCACTATTTACTGAACAACTGTGCGTTACTCTAATGAAGTTAGAGAATTTTTTTCCATCTTACAAAATAAATTTCCTTGGGAGTTCTCTTCTAGCTGAGCTAGTTGGATAGGCAGAAATCCTTATATTCTCCCATGCTACACTGAGAATTCTGTTAAAAAACCAGATTCCTTATCAATCCCATATGTTCAATCATGCACATCGGATAAAATGTAAATGTAGTAGCAGAGAAGTTTCCATAGGAGCAGTAGTTGGGTGAAAGCCTTAAGTCACTACCTGTAAAAGTAGTTTGACAGAAATTTTAAGATGTAGGAGGCAGCATTGAAATCAGGGTATTTCAGCTGTAGCTCATCATCCAGTAATCCTTCTATAAATCTACAGTATACACGTATACACGTTTATGTCACAGGGAAGACAGTACCATTTGCAGCATATATGCATCTTATTTCCAGGTGATTCACTCAGACTCACAAATCATGACTATCTGTTCAGAGGTAAGGCTGGAGGATATAAAGCCACTATGGAAGAAATATCAGTCAAGAGTACTATTTATGTCAAGGTACATTTATTTTGGGGACATGCAGTCCACTGCACATTAAAATCATGGTGGAAATCAGACCCAAAGAGATGTGAAAAACAACATTTTTGATACCATATAGTCTGCACAGAGCTTTTTTCTTGCTCCCTGAAGAACTGAAATTTCTCATACCTTTTTACATCTGTAAATACATACAGAATTCTCTGGGTCTTGTGCATAGTGAAAGAAATATGGAAGCTAAAGAAATGAAGAAAGACTGAAGATGAGAGTGCAATTGCTTTATTTTTTTTACCTTAGTTGCAACTTCTCAAGAGTGTTTCCATCTGAAATTCTCTTAATTAGGTGCACATACCCATATATGCATAGTGCAAATAACTGAAATCAATCCAACATATGAAGACCTATGGGATATCTTCTGTGGGGACATGGGCAGATGTCATTTACTTCTGGCATTCCTTAGTCTAAGGAAGAAGAATTCTAATAAGCAGGATCGATCAAAAAGGGGGAAAAAGCAACAAAAGAACAACGCCCCCAAAAAACCCCAATAACAAACATGATAAACAAATCAACATTTACTAGGATTGAAACTCAGATTTCAGCCTGTCTTTAATGAGACTTAGAAACACATGTTCTCTGGGAACAGTTTATTCTAGATCTATTAAACTGTCTTTTCTGCAGAAGCTTCTGCTGGGCTGGGCTGGAGACAAGGAAAGACTGCTCCTTCTGGTTCAATATGGTAAATTACCTAGCGGTTCCAGAAAATGATTCACACATTTCTCTAGTTCTTTCACATTTCTGTTTCCATTCTTCCTTAGTAGTTGCTATAAAAATAGGGTTCACATTTTGATCCCAGTTAGTCCACTGTAAACATGATGAAGTGTTGTCACCAATGAGAATTACTCTAAATTTATGTCAGTGCAACTGAATATAACAAAATCTGGCAGTGCAGTAGAAAAATTGTAGGATAGAATGAGGCATTTTACTCACAAAGCAGTATATTTTTATGACTTAACCCTGGTGCCATGAGTAATATACTATTACATTAGATTTGTTTCTATATATGCATGTTTCTCTTCTTTTTTAACAAAAGATCATTGCTAAGAACTGAGCCAAAAAAAAATTTCTTCAGTTATGTGCTAAGTATATAGCATATAGTTCATAATATATGGTATATGATACATGGTATATGGTATATGTTATATGGTGTATAGATAGAACCAGTGCTGATGATCTAACAATATCCCAGAAAATGCTTGACTGATGTGACTTTCACTTTGATTTTTTTTCTACATGTATACAATGACATGCATAGAAAATATTTGATAGCTCTATTCACCATTTTTTCTTTGATTTCAACTTTTATTCTTCATAGAGCCATCTTCATTTAAGCAGTCAGCTTTCTCTAGCAATGTCTTGCCTCAACCTAAAATAAATGGAAAAACTCTATGTTCCTGATGAAAAATTGGAATGAATCCGTTATTGCATGAAACAATATGTGCTGCACTTTAGAAAGCTGAAGGTTTGAGGGTTTTTTCAGTTGGATGTGTTATATTTAATCTCACCAACCTGCCTGTGGTTTCCATTATCAAGATATTTGTTAGTAAAAGTATTTAATTACTAAGAATTAAACCAATACCAATTTGGCAAAGAATAAAAGAGTGCTCCAAAACAAAAATTAGAAGTAAAAAAAATTTATTTTCTCAGTTACTTAAATCTGGGGATTTGTTTCCTCTGCAATGCCCTCAGGGACTGTTTCATCACAGCTACTGAAGCTAGCAAAGCTGGTGAGGAAGCTCTTAAAGTCCTTGTTTGCACCCAGTTCTTCAAGCAACAGCAAAATCTCCTCTTACTGTTTTGGAACCATGCTTGAATAAATTCTCCGTTTATTAAGATCAACCTCCACACAACGTTCTACCTCAAAATCTCATCACTATACAAGAAGATGAAATATACTAAGACATTTATCTGTTTGCATTCAGACTATATTGTCAGACATTGTGTACAGCTTATGTAAGGAGTGTTCTGGTTTCAGCTAACTCCTATTACAATTAATTGGCAGTACCATAGGGGTTACTAATAATATCACCACCATCACATGCAATTTGTTTTATAATAACTCCATGATCCAAATCAGTTAGCTCTTTCTGCATCTGACCAAATTATCTGGCAGAGTTCATGTTTTCCTTCCAAAAGTTAATACCCTTAAACTCTGTGCAATTACTCTACATGACAATACATTTGTCAAGCTACATTAAAACCAGAGTCTTGGGATCTATCTCAGTAACTCCTAAATATATATCTTAAAATGGAAAAGTAAAATGCCCCAGAAGAACCATGAAATAGGTTGAAAACAGAACATTGGGTACCTGTTTTGCTAACACAAAATGCTGCTTTTAAAACACTACATTGCTTTTAGCACAAAATTTCTCAGCCTCTTATTTTGTTAGTAATAGAGATTCTCTAAAGGGCTTGGATAAGCACTGAAGAGTTAGGGGGTTTATCCAACAATGTGTCGGATATCCTGTATCTATAAACGTACTAAAAATGTCACAAGAACAGACTCTCATGTAAGCTTTGTGTTTCTTCTTTTTTCATTATTTGTTTTGTTCTGATCAGATCAGAACTATCACACTGCCTTTTTTTCCTTTCCTGACTACATGTGAAAATGGATTAACCACACTGTGAAAAAGAGCATTTTTTTTTTCTCTCTCAAGTCTCTGGAAGGGGTGTGTTTAGGCTCTGCTAAGGCTGTGTGCTGAGTACCCCAGGAACAGAAGCAGCTTCTGTCTCAGTTAAACTGTTTTACCCAGTTCTATCATTTTGAATTGCTGGAGGAAAGAAAGAATAAAACCAGGTGGAGATCTTTTTCTGTTGGCAGTAGGCCAGAGGCCTTTTAAGTTGCTATTAGGCTTACAAAGTCAGGAAGGAAGATTAATATCTTCAATCTACTGCAACTTTCTAGTGACTTTCCACTGGTTTGAAGACACTTTATTTACCTCATTATCAGATGATCTTTTTTCTGTCCTGACATGGCCTTAACCAGTAGTCTTTCCTCTTTCTTTTCCAGAGGGCTTCTGTTTCTCCAAATGTGGACATCCTTGGTACTTATGAGTCCATGCTCCTTCCATGTCATTCTCTAATTCTCTTACCTCCTTTCTCCCTCCTTCTTAGATGCTGAAACAATTTTAAATTTTGTCAAACTTGGAAGCCAAAGACAAAAATTGGACTCATTCAGTTGGGAAAGATTATATTGCTGGTTGGGTGGATTGAGAATGAGCAAGTTTTCTGTGGAAACCTGTCTTTGGCCTCTTCTGTGATGAGGCGTCATCTTGCCCCTGTACTCGGTGCTGGTGAGGCTGCACCTCTAATCCTGTGTTCAGTTTTGGGCCCCTCACTACAAGAAAGATGTTGCATTGCTGGAACATGTCCAGAGGAGAGCAACAAAGCTGGTGAGGGGTCTGGAACACAAGTCATACGAGGAACGGCTGAGGGAACTGGGGTTGTTTAGTCTGGAGAAGAGGAGGCTGAGGGGAGACCTGATCGCCCTCTACAGCTACCTGAAAGGAGGCTGTAGTGAGGAGGGGGTCGGCCTCTTCTCTCTGGTAACAGATGATAGGACGAGGGGGAATGGTTTGAAGCTGCGCCAGGGCAGGTTTAGGCTAGACATTAGGAAAACCTTCTTCACAGGAAGGGTTGTCAGGCTCTGGAATGGGCTGCCCAGGGAGGTGGTCGAGTCCTCATCCCTGGAGGTATTTAAAAGAAGGGTAGACAAGGTGCTTAGGGACATGTTTTAGTGGTGGGATGGCAGGGTTAGGTTAAAGGTTGGACTTGATGATCTTAAAGGTCTTTTCCAACCAAAGTGATTCTATGATTCTATGATTCTAAATACTTTTTAAAAAATATTTGCTATACAAGCAAATACTGGTATTTTAAAAGAAAATGGTTAGAATAACTTCAACATAGGGAGCCTTAGTTGTGCCTTTGAACATATCTGAATGTATGGGATACTGTGCATATCCACAGTGTAGAATTTCCTGCATTTGCTCTGTGAAGGGTCAAGCTTGATTTAAATATGTCTTTTCAGAAGAAAACCCTGTTGTACATTTTTTAGCATGAAAATTATGGTGACAAGATTTCTTATGGTGCTTCTAATAAGTCGAACATTCGTCAGGGTTCCAGCTTTACCCAGCTTTTGCAGAGAAGAGGGACCAACCCATGCTACTCAAGTCATATTTCTGAGAGCTGGCTGACCTGTAGCTGTCACAAAGATGAGGATGTGAGGAGGTGAGGTGTATGAAGAGTGAAGGATTCTAAAGAAAGTCCCAAGCTGTGATTTAATCTTTTAAAATATCTTTGGGAGTACAATTCCAACAACTGATTTTTATATTGTTTCAAAGCCTGACTATACTATATAAATTTCTTGGCCGTGCAATGGAACTGCAAATGTGAAGAAATTTTGCCTTACTTCAGTGAGACC
Organism: Nycticorax nycticorax; assembly: GCA_023375905.1. NCBI lineage: Eukaryota > Metazoa > Chordata > Aves > Pelecaniformes > Ardeidae > Nycticorax > Nycticorax nycticorax. Next base: position 3,090,863 of record JAKFQP010000112.1, read on the forward strand.
CTTATTGCTACAGAAATCGCTCAAAGATTGATCTGCAGTTGAAAACAGAATGGGATGACAGATATTTATTTTACAGTATTATAATTACACCATTCCTAACAGGACTGCCAAGGGTGAGAAGCTGCTCCAAGGACAGAACTGAGGATCACTACTCTACTACTGAGCAGGCAGTACTAGGGACTGATGAGTCCTGGAAAGCCATGAGGAACATTTTCCCATCCATATTTGTCCCCAGTGTAAAGAGGGTAGGTGGACTAATATGTGTCCGTCCTCAACCACTGCCTTCCATGTCCTTCCAGTAGGATAGGCTGAAAATGGCAGTGGTTTATTTTGATACATCAGGCTGAAAGCTGTGGCATCTAGGGACCTTGACCCACAGTCCCTGTCAAGGTGAAGGGGTAGCCACCTTCAGGTGCCAGAGCTTCATCAAGCTAGGCATTCTCAGCCTGAGTCCTGGTTTGTAATAAGCAGTATCTTACTTTCAAAGAAGCTCATTTTGTCATAAAGTCAAGTCTTAATCCATATGAACAGGGGAACCATGTAAGTCAAAGTATCAAAATGAGTTGCTGAAACATTAAAAGACTAATTTTACATTTTGTGTAGAAAACAGTACAGATGAAAAGTACTTCTGAATGCATGCTTGAAGAACCCAAAGCAAAATTATGCTATCTGATCAATCATAAGTAACATAATTTGGGTTTGAGTATTTAAAAAGACACCACTGGGAACCCACCCTTAATCAAAGGGTAAATTCAAATACTGAACATTTTCAGGATTTTTAGATAAATATTCAGTGAGCTGAAAAACATGTTAACTTCATTCAATAAATTGTTCATTGTTACTAACTTTTTCAATGCTAAAGGTAAACAATAAGAAAATATTTTTAAAATCTGCATCTGAAAGTCCAATCAGATAAATCATACTAATTAGAAACACCCAATCCTTTAAAATGAAAGAAACCCACCTATATTACCAACGTTATTAACATTTATTACTGTTGAATAAGATAAAGTCCTAAATGTTAGCTTCAAAAATAAATGTAACAGTCTTATTAGCTTTAGTGGCATAGGAAAAATTAATTGCACCTATGGACATCATTCAATGAACAGAAAAATAGTAGCAATTGTGACACTTGGCTTTATCTTCTGTGCCCATAAAAGTTAGGTGTAAACACTATGAATTTAGTTGCTAAAGCATGTCTCGTAATACCAGTTTTTCAAATAATGTACAAACGTGATTACTTAAATTGTGTGACACATTTAAATAAAAGGCCATTTGTAGTAGTGTAATTCTGCACCATAAAAACAGTAAAAAAAGGAAAAACAGGAAAAATGTTTATGGTGCAACATGCTGACATATACCAGGTTTGATCATGAGAAAAGAGAGATAGGGCAGAATTTCTATTAATCAGTGGAGCTGCTCTGTTTCCAAATAATAAGGTAGCAAGGCAGTAAGTTTCAGGTACAACTCAAGCAGTGCTGGAGCTGGCCCTTGCAGAGTCACACAATTTTTAGCAGAGCTGTCATTTCCACCACAAAGTTCTTTGTTCATAATGTAGGCCTGGGTTACTTTAATTTCTCCCCACCCAGCCCAACATGTGACTTACCAGGTCACATCCAGTGCACAGGTATGAGGAAGATTCATTACTCACTGCCACAACAGGACAAAAGCTACATGCACATTAATGCATGATTAGTTTAACAGTTTAAGTTTTCACACACTGTTATTGAAAATTAGGTTAAAAAAAAAAAAAGCACATCTTCTTTAAAACCATTCTGCTAGTCCCTGTAATAAAGATGTGACACTTGGGAGCACCAGCAGGAGAGGAAATTTCTTTGCTAGTCCTGTCTCACAAGGTTAGTAAAAGGTTATTGCCTGTCACTTGACAAGGACAAGTCACCACTCACTTCACTGCTAATTGCTAAATTCTCCTCTTTCTTCATTTCATTGCATTAGAAATACAATGCAATTACCTACCCAAAATGCAACTGGAGTGTACTGTGTTCAATTAATAAAACAGCAAGGAAGACACAGGGGTTGGGATTTGAGCCTGCTGAGATTACTCTGCCCTTTGTTGGTCATGCCAGTTCCTCTCCGTGCTGCTGGGAACATGCTGTATATAAAATAACATCATGGCTACCTACACAGAGAAGCCAGAATGCAACCAAAAAGCAATGTGGTAGTGACCATTCTTCTTCAAGGAAGGAAAAAAGGGCAGAGGAAGGAGGAGGGGGAAGTAACATAGAAGTGGTATATGAAAATGAAGCAAAAAAGGTAGGGTAGCATGCACTTAAGATGCAACTACAATGCATTATCATTTAGTACAGACTAGTGCATTATTGTTGGAAGTAGCAAACAGGCAGGTATGCACTGGCAAAGCAGACTGCTACCAGTATGGCCATGACAAAATGTGATGGTCTTGTCTGCTGAAGTACTTGGGTAAAGCTTCCTGCATGCTAATGACTAGTTTTCAGCCCTTCTCTGGCTCCTTGTACTTTGTGTTGGTTGGGCTCATGGGTATAGGTCTGTCTGTAATCTTAAATCTGGAAGTGGTATTTGGAAGCACTCTGACAAACAGAAGGCTCGGTTGGCTTCAGCATGCACAATAAAAATGAAGGTTTGATTCCATAGCTTTTATTCATGATACAAAGTATTTGTGCATATAGAGAACATACATTTTTAAAGTACTTATTTATTATTAATTAAGAAGACTATCAAGGGGATGGTTTTATAAAATTTGATTGCAGGGTTAAATCCAATAAGAGTTAAGTTTTCATAAAATGTTTGGAATCTTTTATCTAAGCTTGGATTTGAAATCCATAAAGCTATGTAATTGTAGTAGGGACAAAATGTTAGCTAGATTAATTTTAAATGTGTTTATTTATTCCCTGTGTTCATTCACTGTGATCCAATTTAAAAGTTCCTTGTGAAACAAGCCAAATCGTATAGCAGTAACATTACTGGCTTTCTTTTAAGTTCCTGTTTTTAATTTATGTTTCTAAGTAGCAATAAAAAATCCATAAACACATACCTCAGTAGGTGGAATTTTCCCTTTTTTTTGGTATGTGTATTAGTTTGCCTTTTGAAATTTTTAAGAAGAGGTTCAGAAAACAATGCAACAATTCCAGTATCCAGCTGTGAACGTACACATCTTTGCTGCATGGACACCACTATCAGGAGTTCAGAATGGAGGATTTCTTACTTTCTAAGGCCACTGTTTGCCTATTGTACTTTGCTTGGTTTGTGGATATTTAAATGTATGCTCAATTTAAAAGTAAATCCTGCTTGTTGTTGTGGTTCTTGGATGTTTGAAAGAGACTAGGAGAGCTTTTATGCTGTCTTGATAATTTCCTGTTAATCGGATAAAAAACCAATACCTAGAATTCATACCTCAGTTTTGGATTCCTGCCGGCTGCATTTTAATTCTTACATTAAAGCCTCCCATTCAGCCAGAATGTAAATATATAAATAAATTAATAATTTCTACTTTCTTAGCTATTTCAACTCAATAGATAATGAGGGATGCATTATTTTAAAGCCAAAACCTCATCAATATTACACATGATTGCATTAGGGACTCTGGTCCCCCAAGAAAGTGTTTAAAAGCATACACCACCTGTCATTGCACACAGTCTGGAACATTAAGGGAAGAAGCTATTTGAAAAATCAGTTTTATAATGGCATTTCCTTTTGCAGAAAAGTCAACCCCTAAGTTTTCATCTCACTTTTCCCCATTTGGACTACCTTTTCAAGCACTGTTATTAAAGTCTTATATAGAGAGGCAACACTTTCCTTTAATAAAGGAGGCTGAAACTGCAGAATGGCGGAACTCATCTGAGGGTGCTATAGAACAAGTAGTTCACCATGGTGGGTTTTGCCTGTATTTCACCTCTTTCTGGGTGCAAAGTACCACTGAGAAGATTGCGACCTTCTCGCATTCTCTTTGCAAATATTTGACTTTTTGTTGTGTTTTAAATTCTTCTTCCTCCAAGGCTCAATATTATAGAGCAGGTGCTGTTTAGTTGTGAGCAATCACATGTGCCCCATGCTGTTGTTTTGTTTCCTGCTTTGTGCTAATGCTATCTGATAGCTTCTGAAAAAAGGCTTGTGCTACTGAATAGAAAAAACCATTGCTCTGCAAACATTCTAGCCATTCAGACTGGAGGTACAAATCCATCAGAAAGAGTTTGAAGTACAAAGTATGAGCAAATATTCAAAGAAATGTTTTCTTGAAGGCTGGTCCCAAAGCACTCCTTTTCTTGTGGGGGGGGGAAAAAAAAAGAAAAAAAAAGGGGAAGGACATAGTTCATCAGGGACAGATTTTACAGGCTGATAAGCTTGGTGCAGTTAAACTTTAGGAACGATTTGAGCAAGAGCAAGCACTGAGTTTAGCCTATTTTATTACTGTAACAATATTTATACTCCAAGCATGCAGGTGCCAGTGTTGTCTTGCTGGGTTTTTTGTGAAACACACCTGCTGCAATGGCACAGCTCCCAAAAGTCCAGTTTTCTTCTGAGCTTTGTTCTATTCTGAGCCTCCATTCACAAAATCAGGGCAGGAACATTTCCAGTTAAAAGGAATGAGAAGTAGAATTGCCCACTCTTTGGTACTTAGACTTACGTCGCTACCAAATTTTGCCTGCTGCTTCTTTAAATTGGCCAAGAAGTTTAACTGGTTTTAATGAATGGTAATTCAAATCCAACCTATGCATATTTATGGTATATTGGTTTTCTTTAAGTTTAGATTGGAATCCACAGTAGCCTCAGAATATGTACAAATTAAGACAAAAGACATCAGGTGCTGAAGAGAGGGAAAGCAAAAGATCCTATTTATCATGTGCCTGCAATCACTGATGAGCAATGCATAGTGATTACAATTTTTTTTTTTTATTTTTAATTGGCAGGCTTCTGAGACTGCAAAGGAAATTGGTGACAAGATGATGGATCAGTTTCACCATATTGGCTTGTTGATCCAACAAACCTAAAGTGGATATTGGCATTTGTCATTCAGCTTTGGACCCCTACAGACTCCTGCTGTTGATTAGTCAAATACTTCACCTCCTTGTAATTATTGTTTCAACAGCAGAGGCTCCAAGAGATTCTCAGGGGAACAAACTTTTACAGCGTAACTGCAAAGAAGTGCTACTTAGTACCAGTTGAGTGAGAAGAAGTAAGCATATGGGAAAAGGGAAGAAATCAATGACAGTGTTTGAACAGCTTAACCCTGTTGGCCCTTGCGTGTTAACAGATTATTTATGCATCACTTCCCCAGTAGGAGGAAATTACTATGATTAGCATTTTCTCTTTATCGACTGCAAATCACAAATTGGAAAAATGTTTGCATGCATTTTTGTTTATTCCCTTGAAAAGCTGTGACAGTGGTTGTGAGGCTAGGACAACCTCTCTCATCATCTGTGCTTAGTTCCTAGGCTTTACTTCCAGAGACAATTTTTCTTATCAGCTACAGGCAGCCTGTTTTATGGAGGTTAAAGGGAATTCAGTCAGGTAAAAGAGGTAAAATAAAAACATCTTTTTTCTAACTTTGAAAAAAATAGGTAACAAACAAACTTGCAGTGTACTGAAATGTGTCAAGTCCTTCCACAAACAGTACTTCACTACTAATAACTGAGTCTTCCATGGCTATAGCTGTGATCATATAGGAATACAACACTGATGGCAATGTAGCAGGATTTGGGATGTTTGGGATATAGCTGCTGGGGTGTCCTGAAAAGGACTGCAAAAAAGTTAAGGTCCATGTGAACTGTAAGTTATGCAAGAGAAAAGCGTGTGAGGCTTTATTACATGTGAGAATATTCATTGTGATATGGCCTGAAGAAAATAGCAAGTAGATGTCTGTTCTCTTCCTATGAAAAGGACTTTCTTAGGCCACAGAAACTCATAGTATAGAATACATTTCTTAAACATTCCCAAGAAGAGCGAGCAGTCATTATGTTGTCAAGAATATGAATTAGTTCAATCGACAGATTGTATCACAGAAAGAGACAGATCAAAATACTAGACCTATAGAGCATAAATTTGAGATACTGTCTTCTAGCCTGGATGCAACATGAATGTCCTGAACAAAGCCTAAAACAGATTTGATGAGTAATAGTACTTCTTTAGGGGGAAGGAAAAATCTTCATGTAATGAGTGCCTGAGTAAGACAGTTTGTGGGTTTTGGGGTGTGGTGTATTTTTTCTTCCTGCTTTTTAAGATATGATAAATCCCAGTTTTCTTGCTATGAGAAGGATTGCTTGATGTTTTGCCCCAAGCTCTCCCAGTAGTACAGATATCTGAGCCATACACAACTCTGCAGAAAGAGAAAGCACAGGTGGAAAGCTGAACTATGTGGGGGGAGCTGCGTAAGAAAGAGAAGAAAAGAAACAAAAAAATTCAACATGAGGGTAAAGCACATCCCATGTATATCACAAAATTCAGATT